>CM069441.1:13679979-14242723 GCA_035610835.1 Ophiura sarsii
AGAGCCCATCTCATATATCATGTAAAAAAAGAAAAAAGGTACCACTTGTTGCATAGCATTTTTAACAAACAAAAGACGAAGGCGCGAGGCCGAGCGAAATAAGGCCGTCTTTGCGCAAATAGCTATTCTACCGTGTAAGCAGTATGTGTCGATCAAACACCGTCGTCGAAATCGTAACCCACGATCAGCTCCACCTAATTCTATTGACAACAACATATAAAGGTAGCACTTGGTACTGATGATGTCTCCCGATATAGCATGACATAATTATCAACCAATCAGCAAGCCCGCAGCAAGCGCAATTTTTCCGGCCAAAATCGTCAGTAAAACAATACGAAACATAACACAGAGAATATTTACTGCAAGGCTTTGTATTGCGCAAGGTTAAATTTGGAAAAATACAACCTTGCACAACCTTGCCCATGGTTAATTTTGGAAAAATACAACCTTGTGCAACCAGTTTGGTTCTCTGAGAAGGTTGCGCATGGACGCAACCACATTTTGGTGATTGCATTCTCTTAAGGGGGCTGTGCACCTTCAGGTACAGCCTCCGTAAAACTGCCGTAACTTCTTCATTATTCATTTAATCTATATGAAAGTATACATTTTTTTGCAGGAAAGGAAGGGTTCAATGAATCCAACCATGATCATGAAATTGACCATTTTGGAAAAAATTATAAAAAACACATTTTTTGCCCCATTTTAGGTTCTGCAAAGATGTTGAAATTATTTATTATTTTTTGAATTGGAGAACAAAAAATGCCAAAAAATGTGAAAAATGTAAAAAATCACGTTTTGTAGCACTTTTTGGTCTCTAATTAAAAAAATAATAAATATTTTCAAAAACAAAAAAAGATTCCTAGAGAATTGTATGAGGAATATAATAAAACTAGTATAACAAAATTTGACAAAATATATTTTGAGTTATCTTTTCCAAACCTAAAATGGGCCAAAAAATGTGTTTTTTATAATTTTCTCCAAAATGGTCAATTTCATGATTATAGTTGGATTCATTGAACCCTTTCCTGCAAAAAAATGTATACTTTTATCTAGATTAAATGAATAATGAAGAAGTTACGGCAGTTTTACGGAGGCTATACGAAGGTGCACAGCCCCCTTAAGGGATGCACTGGAGCTCAGTTATAGATAGGGGCTGGATTGCCATTCATACTATAATTAGTCAACTTCACCCACAATGTTTAGATACTGTCTAGAAGTGCTTGACTTAAAAGATGACATTCTTTCAAAAGATTGTACCAGCTGTCTTGTCATTTCTAGTATCACATTTATGTGTTAATAAATTACCCACAATAACAAATATATCAATGATGCATGTTACAATATTAAGGTAGAAAGAAACATGCCTGAACAAAGTATGAATATCTCCAGGGGGGGGGGGATACTCATCATTTTTTATTGGTATATAATAATAGGTGGGCCACCAAGGATTTTGAACTATGACCGAAACATTAACCACTTGATTATCATGTTGCCACCCATAGGCCTATATCTACCAATGACCTTTTAAGAATAATGAACCCATAAATTTACCAGAAAATAAGAAAAATAAGGGTCATCCGTTTACCAGACAGTTGAAAAGGCGTCCCTGTTTGGCAGCACATCCCCATAACCTCAGATCCACTAAGTAACCCCCACTTCCCGGGAATATCTCACGCAGAGTATATGTTTTCATTATGTTGCCATTCTTTGAAGAAGGTCTGCAAAGTTGATGGGTATTATTTTGTCATCATCATCATCCTTCAGCTGCAGAGCAGGCAACCACAAGTTTCTTCCATGCACCACGGTCTTGAGCAAGAGTGACAATCTGTCGATCATCAATCATGCCTTCATTGTCCCCCAGTAAGCATTGTAAATATGTCAGATATGTTGTGCAAGGACGACTTACAGGTCTCCTTCGGCCATGTGTTGGTGCGTAGGTGCACACTTTTTAGAAGGCTCTTCATCAGGGCATTGACTATCTGTGATCAGGGAGACGAATTATATGGCCAAGGAATCTCAGCTGTCGGCGCTTTACATGGTGGATAAGAGGCTCTGTCTTGATCATGTCATAAATTGTGATATTTGGGACATGATCCATGCGCTTCATGTTTAGCATTATCCTGTAGCAAGAGGTAGCGAAGGCATTTATTTTGCATTCCATATCTTAGGATATCACCCAGGATTCACATCCATACAGTAAGATAGTCACACAGGTGGTATTGAATAATTTCATCTTTGTTGTGATACCTATTTGAGGGTTCCTCCAGACGCGTTCTAACTTCCAAAATGCACACCATGCTAATGCCTTGCATCTTTCAAGATCACTTGCACCCGATGCCATCATGGAGCCAAGATACCTGAAATCTGTCACATGGTTGATAGTATCCCCACAAACCTGAAATGTCGGGTGAGGATTGCAGTTGGCAGTCATGTACTCTGTTTTAGATACGCTAATGTAGAGGCCGAGGTCTTTTGCTGCTCCAGCAGTTTCTGTCAGCTGCGTCTGGGCTCGTGGAATTGTTGTCTCGAGTAAGGCAATGTCATCAGCAAAGTCTAAGTCGTTGAGAACAATGGCACGATGATGCCTCGAAGGACGTGGATGTCCCAACTCCTGAGTCAAGATCAGATGTGGCCTTCTTCAATAGGTAGTCTACCAATATCACAAATAGGAATGGAGCCAGAACATCACCCTGTAGCACTCCAGTGGATACAGCGAAAGGATCAGAGATACTGTAATCGACCATCACAGCACTTCTTGAGTTGTTGTACAGTACACCTATAGCGTCGACTAAAGCTTTTGGGATTCCGTAATGTCGCAGTACTGCAAACATAACTTTCCTGTTTATGGAGTCAAATCATTATTTTGTATATGGTTTTGGACAGACTAAATATATGTTACATATACATTGAGGAGACCAGACCTTTTACATTTTCTTTATAGCAACAAAGAAGTTCACACTTTCTTCGTTACAAGTGCGTAAATTAAGCCAACTGAATTCACTTCAAATAATATCTCTTCATCTACAGTCTAAGGAAATAAAGTCAAGTTACATTGTGACATTCCCTATTGAAATGTTGTATCCCAACTTCAAATACATGTAGGTTTTATTATTGTTATGCCCATAGGAATGCTATAAAATCCACAGGTAGGAAAGGGGGAAGCTATTTATGATACTGTGTCCCCTTTAATATTCAGGCCAATGATCCTCAAGCCTTCATTTCTTGACCTATAAATTTCCTCCGCAATCAAATTCAAATTTCAGGAAGTATTGATTGATCTATTTTTTGTATACACAATCAATTGTTAAACATTGATGTAAGTAAATCCAACCAGTAAATATTATCTGGACCAACTAGCCAGTCAAGGGTTTCGTAATAAAAACTCTTCTATGTAATAGCTGCCATGTGCTGCACTTGGTTGCAGCCTATATGCTGTATTCTTGCTATATTAACCCATATACCGGCTGATTGGTCAGAGAGATGGATACATCATTTATTGCACCAATCAGACACAATGTTAGAATAGTTGTAGTGTTGAAGTTAGGAGTGAATTTGTTTAAACCTGTAGTTTTCAATAAGTCATTCAAATGAATATGTTTAGCTATGTACCAATCAGAAACACTGTTAGATAGGCAGGTACCAATAGGGATCAGGGGTTAAGGGTGTTCCTATGGCTAATTTTTTATTTGATATTCTAATAGAGCTTGCTGAGCTCCACAATAATCTAAAATCTGAGGTTGATCAGAGGTACGGTTTTATAGATATGACAATTTTATTGTCCAAAATGAAGCAAAATTGAAGCGTTCATTTCTTTTGTTTCTTACTGTTTATTTGACCTTCTAGCAAAATAATTAATCTATGCAAAAATGTTGAATTAATTTTTACAAGAAAAGTATAAATGCTACAAAGCTGAAATTTTAGGAGCTTGTTAATTATAGTCTTTAGAAACTTTCCTGTGCTGCGGGAGACTGTAAGACATCTGCATAATTATTTTTTCTTAATTATCTAAGGAAGCTTTAGGTCATTAAAAAATGAGGCTAATTAATGCACTTAATTAATTTTTTCAAGTTCATGCACTTTCCTAAATGTATTACCACTTTTGGTGTATATGTTGGTTATACTACCCTCCTTATTTCCTGTGTTGCTGGAGTCTGCAGAAGTTTTCAATACAAAATTAGAGCAAAAACAAAAAACTAAATTTTCATGGAAATATTTACCTAGGGAGTCAAAAAAGCAATATAAAACAAAAGAAAATAGACTCCCCTCTGTTGGCCGAAAAACAATACAAAACAAAAGAATTCAAAATGACTTCAAATGGTTATATCTGTTGAACCATGCACCCAATTCACCTCCAGTAAAAGACTTTTTTGTTGTACTCAACCAGCTCTACCTTATACTTGAATATTAATATTTTTTTGCTAGCCAGGGGAACAACCTTAAACGGAAGGTAACATATGGCAACTATAGTAATACACAGGGCTTTTTGCACAGACATCTTATTTAAAAGCCATATTTACAATAGTAGCCTTGTGTTATATATTGCCAGTGCTCAATGATGCACCGTTGTAAGAACAATAATTTAACAAATGGCAGCCTGTGAAGATAAATCCTTCTAGTAATTAACCCTTGCAGCATTTATACCTTTGTCTGACGAAGCTTGCCTGAAATCCAACGCTACATCTGATACATCGTCACCTGCCACAGTCATGGCGTTTGTAAGCTGTTGAGCGTCATCCACCTGCAGGCTGCCTTTAGCAAAGTTTGCCCTCTGCGCACCATACCCATATCAGCTAACGGCAGATAATTCGCACACTAATCATGCTAATTGGAGTTTTGTCTCGGCTCTTTTATTCTTGCTTCATTGGGAGATGTCTAACCTGCTAAAATAGCACTTTTGCAATTAAATTGCGATTAGTACGATCCAAAAGGGATGTCTGGGAGGACACTGACATATCATATTAGTGTAAGAACATGGGTTATATGGATTGATGGACCATGAATAACACTTTATTGAGTGAGATTTTGACATGTTGGGTTGATTTCTAGACGTTTTACAAACAACACCTCGGTGGATGTAACTCAATCAAGATGATGGAGAACGTCTTTGTTTTGATTTTGTTTAAATGTATCTTTTATGGATTGGCTGAGATGTTGATTGAGATTAAGCCTTGTTGGGTTGTTGTCGGTATATAGTATATTCACTTCGATAGAGAGTGATTTTACTTTACAGATATACATGTATGTATCTCCAACCTTAGGGGAGTGTGTACATGCCAGTGCCACGAGTAGGCGTGCATATTATGTACGCAATCAGTGAATGATGTAGTGCCGCCACTTTCTTGTGGAAGCAAAATTAGACTATCACTATAGATGTTTGATTTTGAAATTCAACTTTTGATCATACATCATTTCCGAAATTGTCAAACTTTACGTCCTTGGAGATGGGAAGTATTCTTAACCGCCGTCAATAATACTTTCAGTGTCTTCAAGCTGCATCCATTTTCAAGTGACTATTAGTCAAGTGCATTCCAAATCCAAATCAGATACTGTGAACAAATATTCATGACATTTTGGTCCTTAACAATGGGATTGTATACTTTGACATGGTCGACAATTACTCTCCTTGTGCTGTAACCATTTTGCATGTAAGTCGCTGCGCTGTTGTCAAGTGCACCCCCAACAAAAACCCATCAGATATACAAAACATATTGTGATTAGGTGTGGAAAACCTTATTTGATGTGTGAATGGATGAACCTTTTAAGGAAGGATCGGTTGATTGGATGTTTTTAATGAATATCTGAAAAAAGTGTTTGAAATTGTTGAAAAGCACTTTTGACATATGTGCAAGTTACTCAAATTATTTGAAAATTAACGGGGCCTATAGATGGAACATTGGTTTTGAAAATGCCAATCTTTGTACTGGTGTCCTGTGGGATGGGAAGTGTACCCTTTGATCAGGTGCCAATCACTTTCACCATCCTTGCTGTATACATTTTTAAGTCACTGTTGGTCAAGTGCATCCCAAATCAGATTATGTAAACAAATATTTCATTACGTTCCAGTGTCCTGTATAGTTTGAGCACAAGTTTGAGATATTGTCTGACAGGGGCTGACAGGTTGAACTGGCCATCATGCTAGTATTTGCATGTAAACATGGTGTGAATACCCTGGACCAACTGTCTAGACGACCCAAAAGGCAGTCACTGCAACTCTCCTGCGATGTGCCTTATTGGCATAATGTGTCGATCTTTAGCCCCATTTGGGCTACATTTTAAACTAAAATCTGCTCTATTGTAACTTCTTTTGAAATTTGAACTTTATATTTGACAAAATCTGAAATTGCACTAGTTTTTAAACAAATTGAAGTTCAAACATTGAATTTCTTAACACAAGAACTTTGAAAAGTCACGTGTTGGGCTCTAAGTTCCACCTAAGAATTGTTCAATCCAACACCATTGACCTCATGCTGGGGAGACCTTGAGGAGGAAGGCCAAGGCAGTCTATCTACAATCTCGCCACATGACTTGGCACACGGGGTGACTTTCAGCCACATTTGGGCTAGTTTTAAAACTAAAATCTGCTCCAAAGAATATATTGTGATTTTTTTCTTCAAATTTTGAAGTTTTGATTTTACCAAATCTGAAATAGCACTAATTTCCATGACAAATTGAAGTTAAAGTGTGAATTTCTCAACACAACAACTTTCAACAGTAAGACTTTGGGCTTCTAGTTCCACCCAGAAAATTATCCAATTTAATTGAATCTAACTAAAGATGTGTATGGGTAAACTTTTAAAATGTTATATCAGAATACTAATTTCGTTAATATCCAATGGATTTCACTCGTTCGACCAGCAAACAATATGAACATTATTCATTTATGAACATTAACACACGAAAATCAGCAAAAACTGTAATAATTACGTTGCTAAAGTCACTAGTACCAATGTCCTTCCTTCCTACCGTGGGCCGATCCAGGATATCACCCCTGGCGCGGCAGGGCCTTGGGCAGTGCTTGGCCAGAGATCCTGGTAGCCGCGCTAGGAAATACACAGGCGTGGTGCAATAAATCAAATAAATCGGCCAAAGAAAGTCAAGATATATTACCACGGATTCCAGGCAGTATCCGTCCAGGCAGTATCCGTGGTAAGAAGTAGGCTGGAAATATACAGGCAACGGAACTGTAATGTATGGAATATTAAAATTTTAAATTGGTGTCCTTAACCCTACTCCGGGGCAGGGGAGAAAAATGGGTCACATTTTGAGGGAAAATCACTCTTCTCCAGCACCGGGAATAAAAATTGGGCCACCATCGTGGAAGTTGGACACCTAATTGATTGTGCTAATGGGTCAGCTCAAAAAAGGTTGACTTTTTCTAGACCATTTGATAGCCCGCCGGATCGTTGCACGATATAAAACGGTCAAACACATGCTACCAGCAGCTAGCAGTGTATAGTGAGTTGTTTGCCCAGGAGGTTAGGATTAATGTTGGGAAGTATACTTTTGACATGGCCGACAATTACTTTCAACATCCTCGTGCTGTATTCATTTTGCTAGTCACTCTTGGTCAAGTGCATCTCACAACATCGTAATAAAAAAGGTACATTTTCTAGACTTGTTCTTGGTCATGCTGCCCCAAGCAAACACTATTTTAGATTTGTATGCCTTTTTTAGTGAGTGCCTTGCCAGAAAATTGAAGATTAAAATATGTCGACGGGACAAAGCCACTGATATAGCCATATATATGTTTGAGTCTGTCTCCCAAGAGCCAAGTGTGATTTAAATCAACAAGGAAATCAATGGCAGATATCTCCGCCTCACTCATTCACTCTAATTAAATTGGCAACGTGTGTGTATTATGATTGAGGTTGGCGGACTAAAAGGACAAAACGGTCATTCAAATATGTGATGAGATCACGCAAAATGCATATCCAGTCGGGGCAATATCCTCAAAAAGGTCTTACATACGGAATAAAGCACAAGGCAGCTATCATTTTTAGGTCGTCCGTAGGAAGAGACCTTATGGCAGCATCCTTCGTGTGTAGTCTGTGTCTGTGTGTGTGTGTGTGTGTGTGTAGTGTGTGTCAACAATTTGGTATACACTTTTTGTTACAATTTGGTATACACTTTTTGTTTTGTCCATTTCTTTTCCATACAATGTCCAATTGCAATCAAACTTCGGTCATAGATGCAACATGGGAACCTTCATATGTTAATGAGGTCAAAGGTCACATACCAAGGTCAAAGGTCATCCGAGGTCAAGATGTATATGTAAAAGTGGCTGCATATGTAAAATTAATTATATTTGTCCATTTCTTTTCCATACAATGACCAATTGTAACCAAACTTTGGTCATAGATACAACATGGAAACCTTCATATGTTAATGAGGTCAAAGGTCACATTCAAAGGTCATCTGAGGTCAAGATGTAAATGTAGAAATGGCTGCATATGTAAAATTGATTACATTTTTCCATTTCTTTTCCATACAATGTCCAATTGCAATCAAACTTCGGTCATAGATGCAACATGGGAACCTTCATATGTTAATGAGGTCAAAGGTCACATACCAAGGTCATCCGAGGTCAAGCTGCATATGTAAAATTGATTACATTTGTCCATTTCTTTTCCATACAATGACCAATTGTAACCTAACTTTGGTCATAGATACAACATGGAAACCTTCATATGTTAATGAGGTCAAAGGTCACATACCAAGGTCAAAGGTCATCTGAGGTCAAGATGTAAATGTAGAAATGGCGGCATATGTAAAATTGATTACATTTTTCCATTTCTTTTCCATACAATGACCAATTGCAACCAAACTTCAGTCATAGATACAACATGGAAACCCGCATATGTTAATGAGGTCAAAGGTCGCATATAAAGGTCAAAGGTCATCTGAGGTCAAGATGTAAAATTTAGTACACTTTTTTTTTGTCTCTTGTTCATTTTTTTTGGTCTCTTGTTCATTTTTCCATACAATGACCAATTGCAACCAAACTTGGGTCACGGATGCAACATGGAAACATTCATATGTTAATTAGGTCAAAGGTCACATACCAAGGTCAAAGGTCATATGAGGTCAAGATGTAAAATTAGCTGCATATGTAAAATTAATTACATTTAAACAGGTGAAGTACAATTGCAACCAAACTCCAGGATGTTTATTTTATTTTTTATATCCTGGATCCACTAGTGGTCTAACCATTTCTTTCTAGATGCCTGTGGTTTGAGATCCACCTTGTTTTTAATCTACCCATATAAACGGACGACCTATTTGGGACCGCTGTCCCTATTTTTACAATGTAAATCAACGGCAAAACAATCGCTGCCATGTTCTTTATTCCATATGTGAGACCTAAATATGAGAATATTGCCAATGTGGGGGACACACCAACTCTCCCTTATTCTGCAATATGTCACTTGAAAATGTAACTATCTTTCAATGTTCTGGTGAATGGTGAACAGCTTTTAACATCCTTTCTTAGTTGAAAGGCATCTTCGAGTTGACCCCAAATTATCAAGTGCGAGGGCGCCCTGCGGTAAATACAGAAAAATGAATTTACAAAATTGCGTAGATCAAAATAATAAGAATTTATTCATGCCGAAATATAGTCAAAACAAGACATTCGATCGTTGATCAATTAACATACATTGAAGTATATATCCCTCACATTCAATATTGTTTCCATTGAATTAATTTTTAAAGTACAGTTTACCTGAAATGTGTGAAAACATGCAGCTACATCAGAGTAAAAATTGACATGAACGGGATGAAACTGTGTCAAAATCAGGTGGAAACTGTCCGTAAATATCTTATTTTTGAACGCCGTAAAAAATCAGTTCACAGGATGATAGATTATAATAAGATGTTTCATATTCCTCCTTTGAGATTTTTTTTGAGTGTTTAAGACAGCTGTTTGGCATATCAACTTGAGCTCTAATCCAACATCAAAATTCGGAACCTTTTTGACAGTACACTTCTGCAATGGCCAGTCGCTCAATCGAATGGTCCGCCTGGGTGCGATTGTGCTGAAGTTATTCCTTCACCCACTCAAATAATATTAGTTTCAAAAGACATACGACACATAATGGCACAATAAATGAGGAAATCAGGTGTACGAGCAGCAAAACATTAATTTTTGTCATGAAAAACCATGGACCGTAATACGTCTTTTAAAATATTTATGAATACAAGTCACTGATCCCGAGCATAAGTCACTCCCGAGCAGCATATCGAGGCCTATCGCTTTGGGATTATAGAATGGTGGGATCTGTTAACTCATGAAAGAAATCAACCAAACAATCATAAATACATTAAATATTAAAAAAAAGAATTATAGCAAAACCAACAACATTCATTTTGACGACGGAACAAAGAATCGTATGACATTGTGGTCAGCGACAGGATTGAACCCCGGACCTCCTGTTCTGAAGGCGAGCGCTCTACCGACCGAGCTATCAAGGGAAACTATACAAACGTTGCAAAGATTCAAACCATTTATCAATTCCGTTTCTAGAGCCACATAATGTAAAAACTTCATTTATTCTGTTAAATAAAAAGGAAATCACAGTTATTTTAGTTAGTCAGTTGAAAAAGATTTCCACGAAACTTGTTCCTTATGCACATATCCCGCAATCGTTTAAAAAAGAAAATATAACGCGATCGCACACGAATGGACAAATGAAAAAATGCCAATGGTTCCAAATTTTGCTCTCATTTCAAATAACTTTTAATGTACTTAAATGATCACGCCGTAAAACCGATTTAAGAATAATAGTTGCTAAAACCCTCATTTATCTCAATACACGAAAATTGTGTAATTTCGCTGTTTAAGACAGCTGTTTGGCATATCAATGTAGACACTACTATCGGACGCATTTCATTTTCGATATCGACGGATTTGTAAAATGCTGATGTGAAATGATCTGCTTGTAGATGTCATAGACTGGATTCAATACGTTTGCAAGACAGGTCCACTTATCAGGAGTATTTCAAGACCTTAATATTAATGAAAAACTTTGATTTCACCTCAAGATCACTCTTGAAACCGACGGTTCAATTTCCGCGGGAGTTTAACTCGGTGTTAGTACCCAAAGTGCGCGGTTCGAAATTGCGCGGTTCGTTGTTGTGATAAATTGACCTACGCTATTGTTCACCGCTAACTTGCCTTTCAACTATTCTGAATGTGGAGGACACTTATCACTCTGTTCATACTACAAGGGTCATTCAATAAGTTTTACCTCTTTGCTATTGTACCAGCCAGTCTTAGTGATGATGGATTTGGACTTTGACGATGTACATGTACTAATACATAGTGAGTTATTTGCCCTGCAGTTATTTCAGCTGTATGCGGCTGTATGGATATTTATAGCAATACCAGTTATATTTGAAGCTGTGTGTCCCCCCTATAACATCAACAATCAGGCAGCGCCATTTATGTTTCGCTGGCCACTGCATGCGAACAACCAACCAACCTATCTCCCGTCTAATTTTCTGGACCCCTCGGCCGACTCCTCCTGGTGGGAAAGCTAACAGAGGCAGAAGAACCCCTCAGTATCCTGATACCGTCAAAACAAGATATGGGCTGTCAGATCCACCAGAGATCCACCAACTCATGAATGACAGGAAAGTCCGAGCCCAATATGTTGCGAATGCTCCTTCCATTTCGTCAACGGACGACCAATGATGATGATGATGATGATGATGATTGGATAAATGGGTTGTGTGTCTGGCCTCTGAACCAACTAAATCACAGTTTACTTGACAACTTGGCAGGTCTAATCGCACACACTGCTTGGACACAGTTCCACATGTGCAAACAGTTATCCATGGTGTGACCTTGCTAGCAATTAAGTAAGAGTACATACCATAATCTCTAGAAGGCGCCTGCACTAGGGATAGTTAATGAATGGCATAGTCAAGTGTTTGGGGAATGAGAAAGTGGTTGAAGTGAGGTTATGCTTCTCTCACAGGAAGAAAAATATAATATTTATCAAGCGCTGTAACTTTTGAACTATTAATGTGATGTATATAAAAGTATACATTTTTGGAAAGGAAATGAGTCAGAGAATCCATTGTAGCATCAAATTTCACTAAAAATGCTGATTTTGTTAATGTTGACCAAAAGATCTTGTGGACAACATAGCAAAATCAGTTGTTGGTAAAAAATGCCGTAATTGCAGGAAATGGAAGGAAATGAGTCAAAAATCCAATTTTGGTATCAAATTTCACTTCCATCGCAGATCATGCTGCTACTGAAAACCATCTAATAAATTGGGACAATACAAACATTCTCGCTAGAGACAACACTCTAAACACCAGATGGATTAGAGAATCCATTTGAATCTGTCGCAAATCCAACTTAGACATGAAACAGCACCTCATGAACGGCGACGAGGGGGCCTACCAACTTAGTCACTTGTACAATCAATTGATCCAGAAAACGTCATCAAACACATCTTGTGACGTCACCAGAAAGTCAACTCCTTCTGGCAACACTGGATCAACGGTCATACATCATTGAGAAAGCCATCCGATCAGACGTCGAAACTGTCTGGAACAGTTCAAATTTGGAATTATTTTACGAATCTTCTTATTATAAACCCCACACCATATGTTCATTTTAACTTGTGTAAAAGTACTAGTCATAGTTCAAGCACCTTTTGTACCAGACTTTCATCATTCACCATTACACGGCATGAATGAGTTTTATCCCAGGACTTAGAGTAAGTACATATTCTTGTTAGATCAAGCCCAATTCTTTTTTTTCTTTTAAAAGAATCTTTGTACCAGTGTCTAAATGTATTTGACAGAGTCTTTAGCATAGATCTTCTTTGTGTATTTTGATTAGAATATTTTATTAATTTAGCCCAGCAATATATTTGTGATTGAGGGCATATGATTCCCTGATGTACCACCTTATTTGCTGGCCTTAAGCTACCTAAATATATGAAATAGGTTTTGCTGCTGGGAGACAGGGTATAATTAATTCTGACCGGGGGTGGGGTACTCACATTGCTAGCATAGGTCTGTGTGATATCTATACATTTTAACCCCTATAATTATTCTGAAGACCCCATTTGTTTGTTAATAAAATGTTTTATTTTTCTCAGTTACAAAGGATCTTGTTCTTCAAATTTGAGTCCCTCCCTCCCTCCCTTTTTTACCAGCAGCGGTTACTCTGGTATAATTAGATTGGGAAAATCACTAAGTTTCAATTTGAAACCAAATTTATTAAATCGCACCTTATTCAATGTATTTAAAAATACTAACGTTGTTCAAATGGACTTACAGCAATTATCAGCCATAATTTTACAGTAGTTAAATTGAACTTGTTCTAGATTTTTCATGGTTTATTATATTTTCTTAGAATAACTTAATTATTTTGTGTGGCTTGTTCATCTCTGGCTGTCCAAAATTAGAAGAAATAATAATAATATTGACAGGTCCTTTGCTGAGAATAAAAATCATATATTGTTACAATGAACTTGGTGAACGATTAACATGAGATTTCAGAATGGCTAAATTAGATTTGTTCCAGATTTGCTTTATTAAATTTATCTCAATTCATCATCAAATTGGTTTTTCTTATTCGTCTTGCTGTCCAATCATTCAAAAGCAATAATAATAATATCGAAAGGTCCCTTGTTGAGGAAAAATAACATACACTGTTTTGATGAATGTGGATAATGATTATCGTCCCCAGTTTTCAGATTGGCTAAATTGGATTTGTTCTAGATTTTGCCAGGGTTGGTTATCATTTTTCTTGCTTGTTCATCGATTTGTGGGTCTTCTTCATCTTGCTGCCCAATAATCATGATAATGCAGAGTCAATGATAAAGTGCTCCAAGCCTTCAAATCAAAACACTGAATACTTTTTTTCGATAAGATTTGTTTTGAGTTGGAGCTTAGAATTGTGTGATATTTTTTAATCAAAATGTAACCAAATGAATTGTCCGGAATATATTAGGAAATGTGTCTATGACGCTAGTACTTGTTTTTAAATTTCCCAATATAATATATTTCATAGCACCAACTTATGTCTTTTTATCTCTGTTTTTTTGGCAAAGTTACCCTATAGCATGGGATTGCAAAAACTTACACATTTAGGTCTTTCTAGACATAAGTGGGGGCCGCCATGTTTGTAGTCTTTGTAAATTACATGCACCTATGCAGTTTATTTTACCAGTACCCGCAGTCTGTGCTGGAGTCAAAGCTATATTTGTTTAGTTGATGCATAGAAGTTGATGATTCATTTAGAGAGATGTTTATTAGACTCCCACACAGAGACATAATAGCTTATCTTATTTGATCACAGATGGTTTGACCAGGGAGGTGTCAACTGCATGTTTTGATTTGTATTTTGGTTTGAGTTACGGAAAAGACATACGGTACACCATTTCCTGGTATTTTGGTTTGCAACAGATGCTTCAGAAAATGGTTACAAAACATGCTTCTTTCTTTTGGATCGCCCCCATTCCATTTCAATGGAATTTTTATTTAAAACTTTATTTGGACATACACTTTTGGAACAGTGAAATCAGTCTTCTTGACTGATGCCTCCTTAAACATATTACGCAATATTGTTAAATATAAACTGCTCACAAAAAGTATCGAAACACTTAGAAATGATCCAATATATAGCGGCTCGAAAAGGTATGCATTAATCGAAGCAAATAACCAAGTGCATAATTTTGTTCTGTGTATTTTGACACCTTGATCGTTGAGATACGATGTTGCGGAGCGGAGTTATTGTCAATTCAATGATCGTGTGTCCAGTTTCAAAAGTGACACTCATCCCTATTGAAAATCACGAATCTGATCATTCTAAACAGTAATGCAAATCTCTTTCTATAGGATGATTGTCACTTTTGAAACTTGACCCACGACCATTGAAATGACAATAACTCCGCTCCGCAACATCGTATCTCATCGATCGAGGTGTCAAAATACGCAGAACAAAATTATGCACTTGGATATTTGCTTCGATTAATGCATACCCTTTCGAGCCGTTATATATTGGATCATTTCTAAGTGTTTCGATACTTTTTGTGAGCAGTTTATAACAAATGAAGGTAGAATACATACAAATATTTACATGATACATACTGGTGAATACTCTTTTAGAAGTAAGTGAAAATACAGCTTCCATTTTTTTTAATTGGGGATTATAAAAATATGGATTAAATTATGTTTCAGCTTTGTGCATCACCTATTATACTTGGGGCATCACCCATCAACTTATGTTTGCATGTTTAAGCTGTTTATTTCATGCTGGAAATATGTTTACTTGTTATGTGATCACAGATGCAATTTGAGTTGTTTTAGAATTATGTAAGGGGGGGGGGTACTTTTGCCAAAATCGTACATGGATGTGCCTGCCGGACTTTGAAAATTTGACTTTCTCTATACCTATTTTCGGGCCAATTTCCCACCCATATACCAATTTAGTTAGAAAAGCACCCAATTTTGCACAAATTGGGTGCTTTTTACAAAAAATGCCCCAAAATACACCCAATTTATACCAATTGGGCGCTTTGGTCTGTGATGAAAACACCCCATCGCTATACCAATTTTTGCAAAAAAGCACCCCAAAAGGCAGGCACAGATACGTATACCATCTCAATGTAAGAACCCCCCCCCCCCCCCCCCCCCCGATTTATCCCAGTGTAGTATGACAGGTAACGGCTTCTTATAAATTTGAATTTTGTTCTTGCAATTTTATGAATCAAATATATGCATCGTTTACATCATTTCAAGATATACAGTCGCCTTTAAGCTTGTATGTATAGCTCTTAATCCATCCGCTCATACTCCAGATAACACAATATAAGTGTTATTTAACCAGTGTCACATTTAAGATACATTCTCTTTTCACCTGTCTTATATAATCAAAGCTTTAAGGGCCCCAGATAGGATTGAATGTTACAATGGCCATATATTTTAATCAGGTCATTTATGCCATAAGACACCTCATGTAGTACTTCTATAGGCATACTAAGCGAAACATATCTGAATGATGTCAAATTCAATTTCCGTCAGTGCTTAATCAAGTTTTATGGAATAGGCCTACAGCTAATTAGTATGAAATGGGTTTAATACATGCCAATGTTTTGGTTCGTTTCAAAATGAGAAAAATAATTTGTGTCGATGTTGATACGCTCACAATTCACAAATCAACATCAGTACATGTGCTCTAATATCTCTAATTTCTCTTGAAACAACACACATTTTACATTGACAAGTATATCGGTGTATAATACAGCTGATTTAGGTGATTTGGGTAAAAGGAATAGGAAGAACACCTTAATACCTGTGGGGGGGGGGTACTCAGATTTGGTTTAAATGGGGGTGTGCGGCTGAAGCGTCCAAACCCATACCCATTTTTAAGGGTCGTTTTGGCAGAAAATGGTACCCATTATTAGGGACTTCCATTCAAAACGCAACCCTTGTTTCAGGTTTGGATGAAAAAGCAAAATGATTTCAATTATTTTTGCGGGTTTTGCTTCTGGAATTTTCACTTTTGCGATATTACGGGTGAGATATTATCCTGAAGAAAATAGTAACCCATGTTTAAGGCCAAGTTCTGAAAAGTGGGGGCACTTTTATGGATTTTGAAGCACAAAATCATACCCCATGTTTAGGGATTTTTTGAAAAAAGTAACCCATTAGAGCGGCACATCCCTGTGTACCGTATTAGGCCCCCAGGCCTTGATGATAAGGAGGACAGAAACTCCCATGATTGGTCCGCAAAGCTCTACATATTCTCTAACCATGCCCGTCCCCCTTCCCTCCCCCCACCCCCAATCCGAAAAAAGTCCCTTTTTTTTGTACCAATGTACTTTTTTGGTACCAATGTACCTTTTTTTTGGTACCAATGTACCTTTTTTTGGTACCAATGTAAAAACAAAAATTTGGGGGCAACCTTTACGATTTTTTTGGTACCAATGTACCTTTTTTGGTACCAATGTACCTTTTTTTGGGTACAAATGTACCTTTTTTGGTACCAATGTAAAAACAAAAATTTTGGGGCAACCTTTACGATTTTTTTGGTACCAATGTACCTTTTTTGGTACCAATGTACCTTTTTTTTGGTACCAATGTACCTTTTTTGGTACCAATGTAAAAACAAAAATTTGGGGGCAACCTTTTACGATTTTTTTTTGGTACCAATGTACCTTTTCCGGAAAATACGCCCCCTCCCCCCACTAACAAAATCTTGCTTACGGGCCTGTCTCTAACATAACTTGTTCATAGCACATAGCATTATTTTCATGCACAAATTGGGTTACAAAAGTAAATTTTGACAGATTTTCTGACTATAAAACAATATTGGCTGACGGCAGCCCTACATTTCCATGTTGTATTTGATAGTTTTAATCAGGACATTGTCCATCTACTTTTGTAACACTTTGTTGTTGTTTCTTGCTAATATGACCACTTGTAGTAGTCACGTTTTATTGGATTAGCGACATGCAATATTCATTCTATTTATCTCAAGTGTTTCCATTGCTATCATTTTCCCCATTTTGATAGGTTTGTGAACATTTTAAGACCTCTGAAGGAATATCAATATGGCAGTGTCTGCTCTTGCTAAACAAAAATATTGTTTTAAGTTGAAAAGGCAGGCGCAAGTAGTGCAATATGGCCTTAATTTTGTTTTGTTTGTTTGGTGTGACTCTCAGAAAAACCTAACAATGCATTGTTGTTGTTTTTATTTTCAAAACAAAAATCCCATACTACCAAGTGATATTTTTGTAATTATTTGTACATCGATATTTATTTGTGCATTGAACTTCATGAACTTTTGAACTTTTAGTAAAGGGGGCCCATGCCAAAATGTGTAAATTCAATTTTGTCTTTATGTAAGTTGCCCCTCTTTTAGGTCTAGAGGGGCAATTTGGTTCAGTACCCCCTCCTCCTACAGTAGCATGGCATAGGGAAGGAAATAAAAAATAACAAACCCTTTACATCAGCATATAACACAAAACAAACCAAAAACCATGTTGCTTCCCTCTGGGCAAATGCCCTAACCTATATCACTATTTCATCTATAAATATTAGTCTCAGCGTGTCTGTTTCTCTCGATTTCATAAAGAAGAATTGAATGTCTGGTTATGACCTGTCCCACATTTGTCCATATTGTTTCATGGATTTCAGTATTATAGGAACATTGATTGGCTTTTACCACATGTTCTGGAGACTATTGTATTTGCACCCGGATGTTGCAACGGATCACAGCTTGGTCTAAACTGTAATCTAGTAACCTGACCCATATTTGTATTGTGTTTAGACTTCAGCTATGGTTTTGTTTTATTCCGATTCTTTTTAATGTGCGGAAACATTGGTGCATCATGTACAACCCCATGGAAATGAGTTAAAAGGACATGAATTTGAAATCGCATCTTGTCTTTACACAATACTAAGCCACGTTACAGTCTAGGCCATAATCTAGGGAAAAGGAAGCTGTTACCATGGTGATATTATCCAGCACATTAATTAACTCATCCATATACCAGTGATGGTGCATTACTTCTTTCACTTTGTACATGTATTGTACAAAGACAGCACTCTACTTCACATAACTTCATCAGCTATGTACTGCTGCAGATAGCATACTACTACTGTTGATATCTATAGTATACTACTTCATCAAAGTATCTACTGCTGATAGCACAATACTGTCATTATCTATTACAGACATCGCATTCTTCATCAGCTATCTACTGCTGATAGCACAATACTGTCATTATCTATTACAGACATCGCATTCTTTATCAGCTATCTACTGCTGATAGCACAATACTGTCATTATCTATTTAATAGATAATGACAGTATTGTGCTATCAGCAGTAGATAGCTGATGAAGAATACAATGTCTGTAATATATAATGACAGTATTGTGCTATCAGCAGTAGATAGCTGATAAAGAATGCGATGTCTGTAATAGATAATGACAGTATTGTGCTATCAGCAGTAGATACTTTGATGAAGTAGTATACTATAGATATCAACAGTAGTAGTATGCTATCTGCAGCAGTAATACAGACATCGCATTCTTTCTCAGCTATCTACTGCTGATAGCACAATACTGTCATTATCTATTACAGACATCGCATTCTTCATCAGCTATCTACTGCTGATAGCACAATACTGTCATTATCTATTACAGACTTCGCATTCTTTATCAGCTATCTACTGCTGATAGCACAATACTGTCATTATCTATTACAGACATCGCATTCTTCATCAGCTATCTACTGCTGATAGCACAATACTGTCATTATCTATTACAGACATCGCATTCTTTATCAGCTATCTACTGCTGATAGCACAATACTGTCATTATCTATTACAGACATCGCATTCTTCATCAGCTATCTACTGCTGATAGCACAATACTGTCATTATCTGTTACAGACATCGCATTCTTCATCAGCTATCTACTGCTGATAGCACAATACTGTCATTATATATTACAGACATCGCATTCTTTATCAGCTATCTACTACTGATAGCACAATACTGTCATTATCTATTACAGACATCGCATTCTTCATCAGCTATCTACTGCTGATAGCACAATACTGTCATTATCTATTACAGACATCGCATTCTTTATCAGCTATCTACTGCTGATAGCACAATACTGTCATTATCTATTACAGATATCGCATTCTTCAGCTATCTACTGCTGATAGCACAATACTGTCATTATCTATTACAGACATCGCATTCTTTATCAGCTATCTACTGCTGATAGCACAATACTGTCATTATCTATTACAGACATCGCATTCTTCATCAGCTATCTACTACTGATAGCACAATACTGTCATTATCTATTACAGACATCGCATTCTTCATCAGCTATATACTGCTGATAGCACAATACTGTCATTATCTATTACAGACATCGCATTCTTTATCAGCTATCTACTGCTGATAGCACAATACTGTCATTATCTATTACAGACATCGCATTCTTTATCAGCTATCTACTGCTGATAGCACAATACTGTCATTATCTATTACAGACATCGCATTCTTTATCAGCTATCTACTGCTGATAGCACAATACTGTCATTATCTATTACAGACATCGCATTCTTCATCAGCTATCTACTGCTGATAGCACAATACTGTCATCTATTACAGACATCGCATTCTTTATCAGCTATCTACTGCTGATAGCGCAATACTGTCATTATATATTACAGACATTGTATTCTTCATCAGCTATCTACTGCTGATAGCACAATACTGTCATTATCTATTACAGACATCGCATTCTTTATCAGCTATCTACTGCTGATAGCACAATACTGTCATTATCTATTACAGACATCGCATTCTTCATCAGCTATCTACTACTGATAGCACAATACTGTCATTATCTATTACAGACATCGCATTCTTCATCAGCTATCTACTGCTGATAGCACAATACTGTCATTATCTATTACAGACATCGCATTCTTTATCAGCTATCTACTGCTGATAGCACAATACTGTCATTATCTATTACAGACATCGCATTCTTTATCAGCTATCTACTGCTGATAGCACAATACTGTCATTATCTATTACAGACATCGCATTCTTCATCAGCTATCTACTACTGATAGCACAATACTGTCATTATCTATTACAGACATCGCATTCTTCATCAGCTATCTACTGCTGATAGCACAATACTGTCATTATCTATTACAGACATCGCATTCTTTATCAGATAGCACAATACTGTCATTATCTATTACAGACATCGCATTCTTTATCAGCTATCTACTACTGATAGCACAATACTGTCATTATATATTACAGACATTGTATTCTTCATTCGCTATCTACTGCTGATAGCACAATACTGTCATCTATTACAGACATCGCATTCTTCATCAGCTATCTACTGCTGATAGCACAATACTGTCATTATCTATTACAGACATCGCATTCTTTATCAGCTATCTACTGCTGATAGCACAATACTGTCATTATATATTACAGACATCGCATTCTTCATCAGCTATCTACTACTGATAGCACAATACTGTCATTATCTATTACAGACATCGCATTCTTCATCAGCTATCTACTGCTGATAGCACAATACTGTCATTATCTATTACAGACATCGCATTCTTTATCAGCTATCTACTGCTGATAGCACAATACTGTCATTATCTATTACAGACATCGCATTTTTCATCAGCTATCTACTACTGATAGCACAATACTGTCATTATCTATTACAGACATCGCATTCTTCATCAGCTATCTACTGCTGATAGCACAATACTGTCATTATCTATTACAGACATCGCATTCTTTCTCAGCTATCTACTGCTGATAGCACAATACTGTCATTATATATTACAGACATTGTATTCTTCATTAGCTATCTACTGCTGATAGCACAATACTGTCATTATCTATTACAGACATCGCATTCTTTATCAGCTATCTACTGCTGATAGCACAATACTGTCATTATCTATTACAGACATCGCATTCTTTATCAGCTATCTACTGCTGATAGCACAATACTGTCATTATCTATTACAGACATCGCATTCTTTATCAGCTATCTACTGCTGATAGCACAATACTGTCATTATCTATTACAGACATCGCATTCTTTCTCAGCTATCTACTGCTGATAGCACAATACTGTCATTATATATTACAGACATTGTATTCTTCATTAGCTATCTACTGCTGATAGCACAATACTGTCATTATCTATTACAGACATCGCATTCTTTATCAGCTATCTACTGCTGATAGCACAATACTGTCATTATCTATTACAGACATCGCATTCTTTATCAGCTATCTACTGCTGATAGCACAATACTGTCATTATCTATTACAGACATCGCATTCTTTATCAGCTATCTACTGCTGATAGCACAATACTGTCATTATCTATTACAGACATCGCATTCTTTCTCAGCTATCTACTGCTGATAGCACAATACTGTCATTATCTATTACAGACATTGTATTCTTCATCAGCTATCTACTGCTGATAGCACAATACTGTCATTATCTATTACAGACATCGCATTCTTTATCAGCTATCTACTGCTGATAGCACAATACTGTCATTATATATTACAGACATCGCATTCTTCATTAGCTATCTACTGCTGATAGCACAATACTGTCATTATATATTACAGACATTGTATTCTTCATTAGCTATCTACTGCTGATAGCACACTACTGTCATTATCTATTACAGACATCGCATTCTTTATCAGCTATCTACTGCTGATAACACACTGTTTTTTAACAGCTGTTACAGACAGATCACTCCTTTTGATATCTGTGACAGATATGACTACTTCATCAGCTATCTACTACTGATAGTACACAACTTTTGCTATCTATTTCAGATTGCACATTATTTCATCAGCTATCTACTGCTGATAGCACAGAACTTCAGATTGCGCATTTCTTCATCAGCTATCTTTCGCTGTCCATTTCAGATTGGGCACTACTTCATCAGCTATCTTCTGCTGATAGCACACCACCTATAAAGTTATTACAAACTGCCATGCTACATATCCTTTTGAATTAATCAATTTCACTGCATTATCAAAGCCATTGACACCCATATTTTGTCCCTGGTAGTAAAAAACGCTCAAATAACTTTTAAAAAGACTTGGAATTATTGGAATACATGTTGGAATACATGCTTGGGAGGGTTAGTCATCAAACTTAGGGGAGGGGAGGATGGCTGGTTGGTGAAACTCTTTAACACTTTCCACACGGCTGTTGGTTTTACCAAATACAAAACAGAATTTTAGAGACCTTTCTCAAATGTCAAGGTCTATCTGAAGGATTACTGAACCAATACTAGGCATGTTGGTACTTATTTCAATACATTTCTCATGGTGATTCCAAATATGGTAATGTAATTCAACAATTTTGACATTTTTGAAATATTTTGTGCAATTTTTGAATGTCGTCTGCAGCTGTCTGCCGCGTGGAAAGTGTTAAGTATGGTATGTTTTTCAGATCCTGTGAAAAAATATAAGTAATATGGATGGGAAACTTTTAGAATATGTTAGGGGAGTCGAGTAATTTACTTACTAGTTCTACTAAAATATGGAGGTTATGTGAGATGGAGTTTATGTGAGATGGAGTTTATGTGAGATGGAGGTTATGTGAGATGGAGGTTATATGAGATGGAGGTTATGTGAGATGGAGGTTATGTGAGATGGAGGTTATGTCAGATAGAGGTTATATGTTAGATGGAGGTTATGTGAGATGGAGGTTATGTGAGAAGTTATGTGAGATGGAGGTTATGTGAGATGGAGGTTATATGTGAGATGGAGGTTATGTTAGATGGAGGTTATGTCAGATAGAGGTTATATGTTAGATGTAGGTTATGTCAGATGAAGGTTATGTTAGATGTAGGTTATGTCAGATGAAGGTTATGTGAGATGGAGGTTATGTGAGATGGAAGTTATATGAGATGGAAGTTATGTGAGATGAAGGTTATGTGAGATGAAGGTTATGTGAGATGGAGGTTATATGTTAGATGGAGGCTATGTGAGATGAAGGTTATGTGAGATGAAGGTTATGTGAGATGGAGGTTATGTGAGATGAAGGTTATGTGAGATGAAGGTTATGTGAGATGAAGGTTATGTGAGATGGAGGTTATGTGAGATGGAGGTTATATGAGATGGAAGTTATGTGAGATGGAGGTTATATGAGATGGAAGTTATGTGAGATTTTCATGTTTAAGAGCCCCAAATCCAGTGTTTTCCTGTATGCAATGAAGATCTGCCATTTCCAGTTTTTTTAGCTGATTCTGGTTGGACATGCACTTGTTAATGGCATAATATGGGGGTTGCACCCACCACTACTTTGGGGGATGTGTTACAACAAAATAACTCAGGAGGACGAGGGTTATTGAGGGGCATTGAGAGATTGCCGAGAAAAAATGTAATTTGGAAAAAAGGAATTGTTTCAATAGATAAGGTACGTAGGAACCCTGAAGTGTATATTGATTTATGGGAAAACGATTGAAAAATTGTGCTAGATTGAAATTGGGTTGAAGCAAGTTATGTGGTGAGCGATGCTGATAATTGTGATGTGATCTAAATTTATATCGAAATTACCAAATTGGGAAATTTTGAATGATAGACAGCGAATTAAGAAATACAGTTTCAGATGGTTGTTAGTATAAGTATTTCGTAGGGGCAAATAACATTATTTCCAGAAAAATTAAGGGCACGATCCCATACGTATCTCTCAGTGGCCCCTTTAACATGTGAAAAAAGACCGTGTGAAATAACTAGACAAAAATACACAACGTAGGAAAAGGTCTGAACTAAAAATCACTTTTGATTTTCAAGCATTTGACACAAGCCTCTCGTTTGCATTACTGACATTTATAATTACATCATATCCTTCAACACACATATTTTGTATTCTGTTTATCGCTTTTAGCCACACAACACTTCAATATAAATAAGCACACCGTACCTGTCAACAGTGTTTGTCTGTGTGTGATATAACTTATATAAGGCCACGCAAATGGTTGTGTTGCCCTCAGTGACCGACCCTACAATCGAAAAAATAGGGTCACTTTTTAAAAAAAGATTTAAATGTTACCCATAAATTGTCAAAATATAACCATTTCTACTTGAAAAAAAAAGGTTTGTATTTACATTTACCTTATTATTTCTTGACATGAACCATGAACGGACTAAGGGATGCACCATAAGATACTCAAAGGGGCATGAAGTTTTCTAAAAAAACACACTTTGCCCACTATCCAGGAAAAACAACAACTTTGCCCACCAACCATGAAAAAAAGTAGTTGACCCACTGCTGAGAAAAAGAAAAAAACTGGCTCACTCAAAGAAAAACATTAAACCTAAAAAACCAAATGTTGCCGCCTTTGCCCCCCCCCCCCCCCGCCCCATACAAAATGTCGCTGACTTCGGTGGCAAAAAAAAGTAGTTGACCCACTGCAGAGTAAGAAGAAAAATCTGATTCACCCAACTCAATGTAAAGAAAAACCTAAAAAAACAAACTTTGCCGCCTTTGCCCCCCCCAAAAAAAAATGTCGCAGACTTCGGCGGCAAAAACAAAAACAATCCGCCCGACTCCAACTTTCATGCCCCCTCTGAAAATCTAATGGTGCGTCCCTTACCACGCAGCAACAGGTAGGCAGGCAGGCGGGCAGAAATCAAATGACAGTGCAGGGTGACACAGTCCATTATTAATAATGCTTGATGTTTTCTAATGAGATACGCTGTTTTATTGGTTAACGTGACAGCGCAACTATCAGTTTGCTCATCATTGCATCATGGAGATTGTCGGTGAGAGAAGTTCAAACATGCAATAGCTGCTGTAGATGCAATTTCGTAACCCAGCAAGGGTTTGTATAACGTGTTAAGGTTAGGGTTTAGGGTAAGCATGTGCAACCTTTTCCACTACCCGGGCCTGATTATGAGATCCATTCACAGGCCGCAGTGATTATCAAACATTCCAAAACACGTCCGGATACCTGCACCTTCGTGTAATTTCCTCTTTTTACTTGCTGTTGCTGCTGCACTAGAGCCATTTTAACCTGGGATTTTAACACGCAATCATAAGAGTGTTCTGACCAAAGAAATTTGCACGTAGCGTGCGAAAATTGTTGACTTTACACTTATTTTTGCTATGATTGAGGTACATTTCTGCTTTAAACAAGTTTCTACTAAAAATATTTCATTTGGGGTTCACATGCGCGCATAACGCGCGAAACATTTAGGTCTGTGTACTTTTGACCATCATAATTCCATGATTCCTCTTGTCAAATGAACCGACAGTGCCATTCTCAACCAACTCGACAGTCAATATTGGGGGCATATTGCCCTCTCGCCCCTCCCTCTGGCTACGCCACTGCGTCACCCTACTATATATAAGAGAGGACACCACTACATCAATTTGCCATTTGTGTATCCGCATCAATGAGAATTTTGGGATTGCTTCGCGGGCCGCAGATTAGAGGCCGTGGGCCGCATGTGGCCTGCGTGCCGCAAGTTGCACACGCTTGGTTTAGGGTTACAGTTAGGCCACATAAAAAGAATCCCTGTTTTTAATCTGTTTTCCCCTTGAAAATGACAGTAAAAATCAAACATCTGTAAAAAGTCTTGTTGTATTTTGACAAAAATGATTTGGGTCTGCATTCATTTGCACATGAATTCCTTTTCACAGATTTCTAACAAAATGGGTTGGTCGGGCCCGTAGAGAAGGGTTTCTTTTTTTCCGTCGCCTAGTGTTAAAATTTTGCTAGGTTACGAAGAGACACAATTGTCTGCTGTAGGTTTGTATGTTTGAGTTAAAATTGTCCATTTTTTTACAGATGCATAGTAGCAAAAGGCGAGTAACCCCTTTCATGGTAAAGCATATACCAGTGAATTCCTATTGGGTTATGTTTACCAAATACACATTTGAAAGTGGAATCCAGGTTTCTTCGTGCAGCCTATGAAGATTCTCAAAATAACGAAAAGCAGCTATATGCGTATCAGTCCTTCCTGCACTTGACACATATGTGCTCATCCACTATGAGTTTTCTCAATAAGATTGATTTGGGCTGTAAACTGACCGGAGTTATTTAATTTCTTGATGGCCATGACGGCAGACGCGTTTGCGATATAACTTGAAGATTAATTATGCGAATGTGTGACCAGTCTGATTTGATATCAAATTTAAAGCGGGTATTTTCATTTGAAAAAATATAATGTATGTCACTATATGAGAATTCCTGAAGCTTCACATTTTTGGACTGATTTTGTCAAGTTTATGGCTAAAGGCGATAAGAAAAGAAACCCTGTACTACTGGCCAGACCGACCCATCTTTTTTAGAAATTGGTGAAAAAAATGTTCATGTGCAAGTAAATACCTGTTGTCAATCCCAGCATGCATCGGGATGAAAAGGACATTTGACTTATCCACCACATAGTAGCAGATTTGCATGGCTCTTTCTTTAGACATTACAGCAAGGTTACAAGCTATTTGTGAGCTTTGGAAAGCTATATTTGTGAGCTTTGGGAATTCTAGTACGGTATACAACGTCACAGGCTAAATCCCTGGATCGGAATACGATGGAAAGCAAGGTCTATGACTGGTAAACTTGTCTATCATGTCTATGATTAATAAAACCCCCTAGTTAGCATGGATACAAATAGGGGAATTCAAAAGTGCATTTGATCAGGAAAAATGGTATCCCTTCTTGAGGAAAGTGGTTGGTCTGATAGTCTATGGATTTTGGTACATGTGGTATTCTCACATGGGAAAGTATTATATAAGCAAAAGATTGTTGTTATGTAGTAGACATTACTACCTTGGGGCAAGTGTTTGGTATTCATGGGCTTTGGGTATAATAAGTATCAGGTATACACAATCTTGGAGTACACCATTGGTATCCATTATCTTGGGGTACAGTATGCATGAGATTAGAGAAAACCACTATTTGTATGTATAATCTCAGAGCAAGTCTTTGGTATTCATGATTTTGGGGTAAAGAATGCATAACCTTAGGATAAGTATAATGTATGCATAAGTTTGGATTAAGGCATGGTTTCCATACCGGATGACAACATATTACGCATGGTGCAAAAGAGTATAATAGCCCATACACAACCAGATTTGTGATCTCACAGACAACCCCACGCACAACCAATAACAGTAGAATTTAAACTAGAAATATAAATAAATAAGCTGACTCGATAATATCGGTCGATCAATATTACTATTACCTGAAATTATTAATACTTAACTAGTTGAATATGTAGATACTTCAATCACAAGATATGTGACAATAGTTGAATCCAATGACGGGTTTCATTGGAAAATGTTTTTCAGCATTCCCATGCATAACTTTATAACCACACATGCACAAAATCAAATGGATTAAACTTTGTATCGTGTACAAGATGTTGCAGGATGTTGCACCGTGTGCAAGATATTGTCATCTAGTACGAATACCTCATCTAAATATTATGCATGCGTAAGTATGGGGTAAGTGTTTGGTTTTTGGTAATCACAGCCTTGTAATAAGTGTTTGCCATTCCTGTGTATGACCTTATTGTCTGATCATTTACCTACATGCAGTATCTTCATAATACATTTTAGTTTTCATACTTGCACTTATTTTTATACTAACTACCATCTGGGAGCATTCTAGTGTTAAAACTGCCAATTATTGCATGTTTCGAGCAAATTAGTTTCAATATTTGATAATGTAAGCTCAATTTGTCACATAAGATGGCTTCAGGAATATATCTTTTTGGATCATTTCAGATTTTTTCTACATGTTTCAACATTTTAAAACAAATTGACCTTGTCACCCTAAATGTGTGTGCTTCCACTGATTCACTGGAATTGGAAGTCATACGATGAAAGATAAATGTTATCATTTATGTGATTAAGTGGTGCGTGTTCACCCTTACATTAAAGGTGAAAATGCCACTGTTTATTTGTAATAAAGTGTCAGAAAAATAAAACAAAAATCAAGACTATCAAATGCAAAACTACGTATCAAATGCATCAAATTCGTGTGATGCACCAAGTGACGTTGATAAGAAGGTCTATGACACAATGATTTGTCACTTGTATCTATCATTTGAGATAGATTTAGTTCAGCGTAAAAATAAGGGAAATTGATGAAGTAAAATAATAGCACGATATTGATGGATTGAGGATGATCTAGTAAAGGGATGTAAGTGATCGATCATGTTACAGTTTTAATTATGATACCTGCTTTGTGTGTGCATACAGATTGAAAATCCTCTTATAATTTGCTTACGCCTCAAGGTGACCAATACATGTGTGGATACATATGCCCTACTAATTATCAATCTGATTGAAAATGTATGAATTTGGCTCTAAGGTTTCCGAATTTGGGGGCGGGGGTGGACGTGCGAGATTCACAATATGTATGAGAATTGATAGTCTTATACATTTAGTATTGGGTGAGATTTGCTGGTTTATGCTATTGTTGAGGATGGGGAGTTCAGGCTTAATGTTGAAAAAAATGTTCATGTGCAAGTAAATACCTGTTGTCAATTTCAGCATGCATCGAGTTTGAAAAGGACATTTGACTTTTCCACCACATAGTAGCAGATTTGTATGGCTCTTTCTTTAGACATTACATCAAGGTTACAAGCTATTTGTGAGCTTTGGAAAGCTTTATTTGTGAGCTTTGGGAATTCTAGTACGGTATACAACGTCACAGGCTAAATCCCTGGATCGGAATACGATGGAAAGCAAGGTCTATGACTGGTAAACTTGTCCATCATATCTATGATTAAGAAAAACCCCTAGTTAGCATGGATACAAATAGGGGAATTCAAAAGTGCATTTGATCAGGAAAAATGGTATCCCTTCTTGAGGAAAGTGGTTGGTCTGATAGTATAGGGATTTTGTGTGGGACATGTGTGGTATTCTCACATGGGAAAGTATTATATAAGCAAAAGATTGTTGTTAGGGACCGTTCATAAATACTTTGGTGGGGAGCCTGGATAATTTTATTTTTGGTATATCAAAACTTTTTTGACCCCCCCTCTCGCCATGCCTTAGACCCCCCTGTATTACTCCTTCATTCATTGTTATCAAGTTCAGAGATGAAATCTTTTATGGGATTTTTTACAGAATTTGACCATGTATCGTATTCTATTTTGATGAACGCATTACATCTAGGAGGGCAGGTTGTACATGTCGAATCTAGAGTGAATCAGAACTCCCACTTCGATTGCAGGTATCTTTGGTTTAGTGCGCCATGGTCTTTAATCCCTGAATAACTTCACATATTTATGCACGGATCTCTGTTCTTGAAACCAATAAGGATGCTCCCTCCAATTACATATCCTGGCTTTAAATACAATATGCATACAATTGTTGTTTGCATGCTATTGACATGAATTTGGCCTTCATTCTTTTTTAGCTGGGCTAGTACATAAAAATAGGTCCGTTGACATATATTAAACTGCGCGCATAGCGTGCCAAAATATTAACTGTTTTTACGTTGATATATGAACTTTCCATAAATAATGTCATATAGATAAAACAGGGGTTTGGGGGCGAAGCCCCCAGAAAATTGTGGAAACTAATAAGTGTTTTAAACCTTTTTGACCCCCCCCCCCCCCCCCCCCTCTGTTGGGGTTTTCCAAAAGTTTGTTGACCCCCCCTTTGCAGAGTATCAACACTTTTTGGACCCACCCCCATAATTATCCACCCACCCCACCAAAGTATTTATGAACACTCCCTTATGTAGTAGACATTACTACCTTGGAGCAAGTGTTTGGTATTCATGGGCTTTGGGTATAATAAGTATCAGGTATACACAATCTTGGAGTACACCATTGGTATCCATTATCTTGGGGTACGGTATGCATGAGATTAGAGAACTATTTGTATGTATAATCTCAGAGCAAGTCTTTGGTATTCATGATTTTGGGGTAAAGAATGCATAACCTTAGGATAAGTATAATGTATGCATACGTTTGGATTAAGGCAAGGTTTCCATACCGGATGACAACATATTACACATAGTGCAAAAGAGTATAATAGCCATAAACAACCAGATATGTGATCTCACAGACAACCTTATGTACAACTGTCTACAATATAAATTGTGTAAGGCATGTTTTCCATACGTCAACATATTGTACATGGTGCAAAAGAGTATAATAGCCATACACAACCAGATTTGTGATCCCCAGACAACCCCATGTACAACTGTCTACAATATAAATTGTGTAAGGCATGTTTTCCATACGTCAACATATTGTACATGGTGCAAAAGAGTATAATAGCCATACACAACCAGATTTGTGATCTCCCAGACAACCCCATGTACAACTGTCTACAATATAAATTGTGTAAGGCACGGTTTCCATACCTGATGTCAACATATTGTACATGGAGCAAAAGAGTATAATAGCCATACACAACCAGATTTGTGATCCCCAGACAACCCCATGTACAACTGTCTACAATATAAATTGTGTAAGGCATGTTTTCCATACGTCAACATATTGTACATGGTGCAAAAGAGTATAATAGCCATACACAACCAGATTTGTGATCTCCCAGACAACCCCATGTACAACTGTCTACAATATAAATTGTGTAAGGCATGTTTTCCATACCTGATGTCAACATATTGTACATGGTGCAAAAGAGTTTAATAGCCATACACAACCAGATTTGTGATCTCACAGACAATCCCATGTACAACTGTCTACAATATAAATTGTGTAAGGCATGTTTTCCATACGTCAACATATTGTACATGGTGCAAAAGAGTATACTAGCCATACACAACCAGATTTGTGATCTCCCAGACAACCCCATGTACAACTGTCTACAATATAAATTGTGTAAGGCAGGTTTTCCATACGTCAACATATTGTACATGGTGCAAAAGAGTATAATAGCCATAAACAACCAGATATGTGAGCTCCCAGACAACCCCATGTACAACTGTCTACAATAGAAATTGTGTAAGGCATGTTTTCCATACATCAACATATTGTACATGGTGCAAAAGAGTATAATAGCCATACACAACCAGATTTGTGATCCCCAGACAACCCCATGTACAACTGTCTACAATATAAATTGTGTAAGGCATGTTTTCCATACATCAACATATTGTACATGGTGCAAAAGAGTATAATAGCCATACACAACCAGATTTGTGATCCCCAGACAACCCCATGTACAACTGTCTATACTCTGTTTGGCCATCTCGAGACAGTGACGTAACCGCGTATTCTACTAATTGCATCACAAACACGAGCGTTGAAAGACGGAAGATTCACACGCGTGCGTAAAAGCTGCGCCTGTTCAGTTACGTCACTGTCTCGAGATGGCCAAACAGAGTATACAATAAAAATTGTTATAAGGCACGGTTTCCATACCTGATGTCAACATATTACACATGGTGCAAAAGAGTATAATAACCATACACAACCAGATTTGTGATCTCACAGACAACCCCATGTACAACTGTCTTCAATAGAATTTTTGTGTAAGGCACGGTTTCCATACCTGATGTCAACATAAAAATTAAACATAGAAATATAAACAAATAAGCTAAATTGATAATATCGGTCGATCAATATTACACTATTACCTGAAATGTTTAATACTTAACTAGTTGAATACGTAGATACTTCAATCACAAGATATGTGACAATAGTTTAATCCAATGACGGGTTTCATTGGAAAATGTTTTTCAGCATTCCCATGCATAACTTTATAACCACACACACACAAAATCAAATGGATTCAACTTTGTATCGTGTACAAGATGTTGCACCATGCGCAGGATGTTGCACCGTGTGCAAGATATTGTCATCTAGTATGAATACCTCATCTTAATATTATGCATGCGTAAGTATGGGGTAAGTGTTTGTTTTTTTGGTAATCACAGCCTTGTAATAAGTGTTTGCCATTCCTGTGTATGACCTTATTGTCTGATCATTTACCTACATGCAGTATCTTCATAATACATTTTAGTTTTCATACTTGCACTTATTTTTATACTAACTACCATCTGGGAGCATTCTAGTGTTAAAACTGCCAATTATTGCATGTTTCGAGCAAATTAGCTGCAATATTTTAAAATGTAAGCTGAATTTGTCACATAAGATGGCTTCAGGAATATATCTTTCTGGATCATTTCAGATTTTTTCTACATATTTCAACATTTTAAAACAAATTGACCTTGTCACCCTAAATGTGTGTGCTTCCACTGATTCACTGGAATTGTAAGTCATATGATCAAAGATAAATGTTACCATTTATGTGATCATGGTGATTAAGTGGTGCGTGTTCACCCTTACAAGAAAGGTGAAAATGCCACTGTTTATTTGTAATAAAGTTTCAGAAAAATAAAACAAAAATCAAGACTATCAAATGCAAGACTATGTATCAAATGCATCAAATTTGTGTGATGCACCAAGTGACGTTGATAAGAAGGTCTATGACACAATGATTTGTCACTTGTATCTATCATTTGAAATAGATTTAGTTCAGCGTAAAAATAAGGGAAATTGATGAAGGAAAATAATAGCACGATATTGATGGATTGAGGATGATCTAGTAAAGGGATGTAAGTGATCGATCATGGTACAGATTTAATTATGATACCTGCTTTGTGTGTGCATACAGATTGAAAATCCTGTTATAATTTGCTTACGCCTCAAGGTGACCAATACATATGTGGATACATATGCCCTACTAATTATCAATCTGATTGAAAATGTATGAATTTGGCTCTAAGGTTTCCGAATTTGGGGGGCGGGGGTGGACGTGCGAGTTTCACAATATGTATGAGAATTGATAGTCTTATACATTTAGTATTGGGTGAGATTTGCTGGTTTATGCTATTGTTGAGGATGGGGAGTTCAGGCTTAATGTTGTAATCATCCGCGTAAACGAAAAACATGGATTAACGGTTCTTTATTCAACCACTGCGCAAGCCCGTGCTAAGGGTATATCGCCAATTCCAGAGTATAAGGGTGTATTTTTCAATCTTATTCCGTGCTAAGTGTAGCTTGGGCCGATAGTCGTGTGTCATCATTGTAAAAATAGCTCAAAATGTCGAGGTGTATAAGACAAATTTACTAACAAAACTGGATCTCACAATTACTTCATATGTTCATTTCAGTCAAAACTCTGCTTGAGGACCTATATCCTCTCCTAAGGGTGTTATTAGTCACGCTAGAAGTGAAATCCTTGTTACGGGTGAATATTTCCTTCTTTGAGAATCCTGTTCAGGGTAGATTTTGAGAGTACATTCACACAATTTTTATACATAAGTGGCACCCCCCCCCCCCCTTGATTGAGGATGTTGTTTTGGTTCCCACCTATTCAGATTATATTGTTGTTGTTTTGTTTGTTTATTATTAATTCAACAACTCCCCCATACCTTAAGTACAGTAACAAAGCGTTGTTGATTTGAGATAAACCCACACTTCATATGCAAATTAATAGGATGGCGAACCTTATTTGTAAACCATGCATCGATCCAAAATTGTAAACAAACAACAAATGTTCGCAAAATGTGTTCATTCCGTCGCCCGTTTTTTCGGCGTATAAATGCATTTCGCCATGCGATCCTTAAAGTTAGCAAACAGCTTTATATACCAAAATGTAGCTATATCCCTGAGGAAAATATTTTTGGCGAGGGCCATATGTCACGGACCATTCCTAAAGCCACAATTTTAGCCGAAACGGTCGCTACCCAGCACAAGAGAACCGCCATTTTGTATCATCGCGCGGTGAAATGACAACCCTCAGATCTATTTGGACCCTACCACTATTGAAATGGAGGGGTATGTCTAATTTGATACAAATATTCTGTAAACATATATCAAAATGTGTTATGTAAATTAAACGCATTCTTGATTTAATTTTTCTCTGAATGTTAAAGGTGGTGTGTGAATAAAATGCTATTTACAAAATATTTTAAATTCCACAATTACTTGCGCAATAATTTGTCTTCTCTAATGTTTACCTTTTGTAACCCATCCCATTCAGAAGTTCCCTCGCCCATTTACAGGGAACGGACGATGTCCAAATAAGGGCCTAATTATAATCATTTTGTTCCGTTTTTTAAAGAGCAGCTATTTCTTTTGGTCAAATTAAGCCTATTAAACCACGTTTTTTACTTGTTTTCATCAATTTTCCAAAACGCTATTCACATATGAATGATGTAAATATGTTTGGTCGTTGTTGAACGGGGTTCAACAAGGTCTTCGTCGTTGTTTATCTTGAATCGACAACGGTAGCTTTTTAGCTGCCCTCGCAAAATAAACCCGTCTTACCGTTGCCGATTCAAGATAAACAACTCCGAAACCTTATTGAACCCCTAAGGAAACCTTACTTTCACAATTAACAAGGTCATATGAGAATAGACAGTGTTATATAGTTTAATCAGTTCCAAATTGGAGAGAAATATTTATTTGTTGTCCCGCCACCCGCTATAATAATCCAAGCCTACACGCGCGATCATGGTCACACAGACACAATTTAGGCCACACTTTCGCATCAGGCATATAGTACACAGTGCACTTGTTGCCTTCATACCTGCCTGCGTCCTTCTGTATACAATAGCTGCTTTAAGTTGGAGCTGATCAAACTATAGTATTAGATTTGTTTGGGAAATCACAGTTATTGTTGAGGATGTTGTTTAGGTTGCCACCTGTTAGACTTCATTGCTTAGGCCAACAAAAAAAAGTTGTTTGTTTGTCCACGTCCGACCGACCGTGTACCTAGGTGCCGACCGTATTACTTTTTATTTTCGATAATTTTTTTAAAACAAATATTTGAGCAATTTGAATGGCCAAACGGACCGTTTTATTCCTTATTTCTTATGATATCGTCAATCTGGTATTTGCAACACCATCCCCAATTCGCAATCCCGTGTAACATGATGTTTACTGCATGAACTTGGCACTAGCGGCCCGCGGGGACTATTAAAAGGACTAAATGAAAATCAGTGATCGTCAATGCAAGTGATGTCATTTTTATACTAAAAACGCAGTGTGAGAAAATATGAAAAATCTAGTTACGGTTAATATTTGTTCCCAAAATGTTGCTCAACGGCATGAATATTAATTTCAACATAGTATATAACAATTTTTGGGGTAGTTAGTACGGGGAATAGGTTTAGCAATACTTTCACGTATATATTTCTAGCAAAACTTCAACACAACGTTATTTCACATTGTATAACATTCAGTCACAATGGCGGCGTTCTACGGTATCTGCGCGCAATGCAAACTCAGTACAAAAATAATATTTGATCGAGTTTGTAGTGTTGCAACCAATGCGACAGTATTGGAACTTTAAATTGACAATCTGCCCCAGCAGGAGAAAGAGATCAAAATCAGCAGTGTGAAAAGTAAAGCAACTAAAATGTCGCAAATTTATGAAAAGTGAGGTGTTTTGGTGTGTGTTTGGACTTTAATTCACAGTATACATGCCAAATTTATATTCCCAAATACTATATCCGTATTAAAAAATATTTAAAAAAAAAAAAAAAAATCCGACCTACCGACCCTACCTTTTGAGGACCCTCTATGGACAAACAAACACCTTTTTTTTTTTTGCCTTATGTTTTGTTGTTGATTCGGAAAGGGAATGAAATCCCCCTGTCAACTTTAAAGGGACATTGAGAGATGTATCGATATACTAAATGTAGCCCAAATCCAAAATGTCATACAATTCCGACATCGCCTTCATGCTAAAATAAGCAAATAACGGCACTTTCGGGTTGAGATTTGAAGTGAAAGTCCGTGAGTAAAACGATGCATAACTTCCGAATTCAGCACCTGAGTTTCGATATAATCATATCGAAACTAAGAAAATCATGAAACTTTATATGATAAACGGCGAATGTTGGTAAACTGTTTCAAATGGTAGTTAGTATATGCCTAAGTATTACTTTGATGCAAAAAACCTGATTTCCAGGATAATTGAGGGCGCACTCCAATACGTATCTCTCAATGCCCCTTTAACAAGGTCGTGTGAGAATGGACGGTAGAATTATGCAAGATATGGTGGCTATTGCTTAGGAGGTTATCACCTGTTCATAGTATTGTTTTTGTTTTGTTGTTGATTTTTACGGAAAGGGAGGAATCCTTCCTGTTATCAAATTTAACAAGGTCAACTTAATATCCAATAGGATGTTATGCGGAAAATACTTAGAAATATCCTCCATTATGAGAATTTATCCCAAGGCACTACCGATCCAATTGAAATCTTGATTGGCAAGCTTTATTAGACATAATGTATATATTATTCATTGCACTATATATAAGTTCAATAAACGCTCGATTCTTTCGAACAATTCTCACGAACAATTCTCACGAACAATTCTCACATGTCCTATGTGATTGATGCATGACCGCAACATCCGTGTAGGCAGTAATGCAACACGCCTGATGTTATGGCATGCAGTACGTCATTACACTGGGCATTGTGCATTCAACATTCAGATGCCGGAATATGAGCATGGCGCTCAGGTCAAGAAATCATTGAAAAATTATTATCAGAAACACGTTACAAACTACCGGTTTTGGGTAGTTCTCCTCTGTCAGATGATAATGTATAATTAAGTATGGCTTTAGGTTTTTTTCTTTACTATTCTCCTTGTTTAAGCTAATGGGGGGGGGGGGGGGGGGGGGGGGGGGTCTGTCCCTTCTCACCCATCTCCACTCTGTGTTCTTGGAATTGGAAGGATAATAATTTGCGAGATTTATTACAAATAATGAACAAGAAGACATATCTATCTATCACATACGAAAAACATAATTTTAAGTGGATAGCTGAATATGATAGCATACTTTATTACAGATATGACATGAAATGAATACATTTTATATTCCCCTCTTCTTCTTTATCAAGTGTACTTGGCATCCCCTTAACACAAGTGTCATCACAAATTCACAAATAAATAGAGAAAACTGTCACCCCTAGAGGCGTGCATGATCTGTTACCTTAATTTCTCTCCCCGGATTCACTTGACAAATGTACGGTTTCAGGCGGTCATATTGGTTGTAAACTATGAATACATAATTGTGTGTTGTAGTATCATCTGTAATTTAATAGCATTTTGCTATCGGCGCGTATCTAACAATTATGAACGGCAAGAGATTTTCTGACACAAAAGGTACCTTATATATACTAAGTTTGATCCATGGGCGGACTAGGTATTTGATACCGACATATTCTTGGAATGTGTAAAAAATATGGGGCAATTAAAAATCACAAAATAATGATCCTAATGTTCGCATGTGGAATGATTTGGTATTGAATTACATGTGGGTACAATTCAGATCAATTTATTAGCGTCGACAATTTGATGGGTGATTTGTTAAAACTATACAGTAGGAAATGTGAAGTATTGCTAGAGTATATACATATTGATAGTATCACAGAAATTAGGACTAAACATAATTCCCTTTACTTCTTTATGTTTGGCATTCATGGTCTTAGTGATTACTAAAATATAAGATTGTCATCACGAATTTACAAATTAACAGAGAAAACTGTCACTCCTACATGATCTGTTACCTTAATTTCTCTCCCCGGATTAATAATCAGGGCAGTCATATTGGTGTAAACTTTGAACACATAATTGCTGGTTGTATACCGACATCTGTATTTTAATAGCATTTTGTTATCGGCGCGTATCAATTATAACATCAAGTGAGTTTCTGACAGAAAAGGTACCTTATAGAAATGTATACTAAGGTTGATCCGTGGGCAGACAAGGTATTTCATACCAATTCTAAGAATGAGAATAATGCGGGCAACAACCACCTAATAATCATCCTAATTTTCGTATATGGAATGATATTATTTTGACGAGAGTTTTGAATGAAATGTAGGTTTCAATTCATGATTAAATGAATCAGCATTGATTATTTGGTGGGCGATTGGTTAATATACACAGTGGAAAATATGAATGGTTGTAACTACATTAGTAATATATTTTTTCAATTTGAAATACGAATGATATTGTGCGTGGGCTGAATCAAAGTTTGAAACTTTTAGGGATGCTCACACTTAACACAAGAGGGAGACAAGCTATCTAAACCCCTTGAGAACTAACTACCTGCCAAGTAAAAAAAAAGATGGATGGATGCATCATTTGCACCAATTAGAGACATTTGTAGAATAATGTTATCCCTGAACAAGATTGGAGTGAACCATTGTATAGTATAGAAGCTGTATTGTTCATCCAACTGAATATCAACCAATCATAAACAGTGTTAGATAGGCAGGTAGTTCTCAGTTCAGGGTTAAAGAAAATGTCTATTAGCTCTAAGGTAAAGTTCACTTCCACTATTTTTCCGGGTTGGGGGGGGGGGGGGGGGGGGGGCACTCATGTATAGTAATAATCCGTGTGAATACCTAGGGAACCAGCCAGTGAATGAGCAACAGCTCTACTAGTATTTGAATCATACACACAGTAACTGTCTGCAATGACCAGGAAAATGACAGAAAATACAGTTGAAATGAATGAAGCACCTCAAAAGTGATCTTCTATATATCTAGATAATACATAGAATAACAGTAACTGATTTAGGAACAGCAGGAACAAGAAGTGTTGAGAATGAAGAGGCTCACTTATGGATATTGATCTACACATAGAGCAGAATTCAGAACCTTTATTGAAACACAAATTGAATTTGATGTCAAGAAAAGCAAAGCTTTATGCATATGGTAAGCATGACAATTTGAAATAAAGTTCAAAATAGAGTTCTCCGGAACCACCCGTTTCGGGGAAGAGTTCCCTGGAACACCTGTTTCGGGGAGTTCCCCGGAACCACTAGTTTTGGAGAAGATTGTTCCCCGGAACCTACAGTTTTGGAGAAGAGTTCCCCAGAACCACCTGTTTTGGAGAAGAGTTCCCACCTATATAGGTTCTGGGGACTACCTAATTTGCATTTGAAAATACCGGGAGAGCTCCCAGAGACCTCCCGGTAAATGGCTATAATTTGCTATACCGCAGATCAGTTTCTCTGAAATTGGCAAATTTGATACCCTTAGCGCTGGCCAGCCTTGTGGTAGAAAAAAACACTCTTATTCCACGTTTTTGTACACGCGGATGATTACAACATTATACCTGACTGCCCCCCCCCCAGTTCTTTTTTTTATTAACAGAATGCATTCCATGCCCTTTCTGCTGCCATTATTTCCATTGATGCTATTGACCCTGTGTAGGGTTTATCACGGTCATAACTATGACATGTAGTAGCCTATAGTGTTTGAACACTGATCAGTAAAAGCTTTCAATTTCTGGAAATCAAACTCTCAAAATCCTGTAGATGATTGTATGGACTATAATCAAAAGTGATATGAAATGGAAAATGGTTATAATAACATCAGTTCCAAACTGGCGAGAAATATTCAGGTTTTTTTCTCTCTCCGAACAATGGGGCAAATTTATAGCACGGTGTGCCACTTGCCTTTATGCATGCCTATCTCTTTTAAATTGCCTGATTGTGTTTTCAATCTTTCGGACTCTAATTAGGCAAGTTTGAATATTCAACCAAATAGTGAAATATTAAAAAAATTAAGACAAATTATGATTTCAAAAGTATTGTATATAAAGAGCTACATTCATTAGAAATTGAACTAGAGGTACATTCAGTGATGATTTACCAATTTGTGCCTAATTACAGTCCGTAAGATTGAACAAAACCAATTGGGCAATTTAAGAGCATACACTCTACTGTAAAATTTGCCAATTTGGAATTGATTGAAGTATAGTTAGTTATATTTAATCAAATATTGTCCTACAGAGATCAGCAAATGTCTACATTCTGTTATACACCCTCATGCATATAAATGGAAATAATTATAGTAAATTTGTTTTTATTTTAAAAGTACATTTTGCCACACTTGTTTTATACATTTATTCATAACATTTTGAAATCCATATTCCCTTTAACACTTTCCATGCGGCTTTTGGATTTACCATTACAAAACAGATTTTTCAGAAACCTTTCCCAACTTTCATGGTCTTTCTCAAGGATTACTGAACCAATACTAGGCATGTTTGTACTTATCCTTATTTATTTCTCATGATGATTCCAAATATGATAATGAAATTCAATAATTTTAACATTTTTGAAACATTTTGTGAACTTTTGGAATGTCGTCTGCAGATGCCTGCCAAAGTGTAAAGGCACACTTATGCAAAATTAGGTGTTTTCCTCTTTATTTGGGAATTTTTGGAATGACAAATAATAGATCGATGGCCTATTCAATAGTTCAAAGGACATTTGAAAAAACCAGAAATATTGTTTAGAAATCACTGAATGTACCCCTCGATCAATTTCTACTAAATGTAGCTTTTTATATACAATACATTTGAAATCATAATTCATCTTGACCCAGGCAAGCCTCAAGAGCCAGACTGGCTTTTTTTGTTTGCCTTGAAAGAGAGCAAACATATGAATGGACAGACAGCTGATTTGAAGACGAGCAATTCTGAAACATGAGATCGTATTAATAATAATGTTAGTACTAGCCTATTTCTTTTGGTGAATAGCCATCAATATTGCAATGTGCTTATCACATTATATGCCATAGCTATGCCATAGCCTGTCTTTCTTTAAGGAACCTTTCTATGTTAAGGCCTTCTGGGCTCAACCCTCGAAATGTTCTATAAACATGAAGGGGTGATTTTGATCAATACACTTATAACATGTTTACAGTTGATTACTTGAAAACATGCCCAATTTGTTCTCACTTTGCAGCAAAGTGGATTTCATTGGTACTAAAAATAAAACAGAGGTGTGCCCTTTCTAAGCAAAATATCATAATTTTCTCCAAATATCATTTAACCCATGGCGTGATTCTTCCTAGAAACTGAACACTTTATACGGATATCATTTTGTAAGGTGCACAATAGTATGTTTCATGTTTGTAACCCTATCTTGAATAAAATAGATATTCTCATTCGTATTATAGCATAATCATACATTTGATATCATCGCTGTTCTGTCAAAACCTTGTATCTCCATTTGGCCCCTCAGCATGTATAAAGTAATACTTCCTATGTATAACCTTTAGGCAGTCTACTCTAAACATGATCAAGGGCCAAAAACACATATATTAAGACTTTGTAAGTGTTCTTGCCCCTAAATATGTATAAAGCAACACTTCCTAAAAAATAACCATTGGGGCATATTTACTTGATACATGCTGAAGGGCCCGAAAAACATACAAGGTTTTGACAGAACAGTGGTGATATCTATATAATCAAAGAAGGGGTTGTCCCAGTTTTGTGGATCGGATGTATTATTTGTAAATTGCCCAAAACCATTATTTCAATTTTTAAAGCTTCTATCAATTGCAGTGCTTGTGATATTCGATCACCATTGTACAATATTATATGATATATAGGACTAGAGGAAATAGGTAAAAGTGTCATTGCCGTTAGCCAACAAAAATATTCAAATAATCTCAACTGCTGACGTAGAAAAGTGAATGATAAGGTGTTAAATAAAACTTTAATTGAAAAGAAATTTAGCTGCAGTCAATTGAATTCAATTTTTAAGGCATTTATAGCTCAATTTTATCCTTTACATGTTTACATTGTTAGCTTTAAAAAATATAATTCAAATGGAATCCCTGGATCCCATTGGGATCAAGATCAACATTTTTGATGAAAAGTACAACTTTTAAGTCCGGCTTTAAAAACCCTGTGAGTATTTTGGCCCAAGGAAGATGAATCGATGTCTTCTTTCCCTTGGGTACTCCTCCATAAAGCTCCCTTTCTGTTCATCTCACCACCACTTGTAGCTACTTGTGGTGATACCAGACAAATTTGTTTGAGTGTCCTCCTTCCTGGGGTATATCATCTACTGTTGCAACGATATGTCCTCCTTTCTGGGGTATATCATCTACTGTTGCAACAATATGTCCTCCTTTCTGGGGTATATCATCTACTGTTGCAACAATATGTCCTCCTTCCTTGGGTATGTCATCTACTGTTGCAACAAGATGTCCTCCTTTCTGGGGTATATCATCTACTGTTGCAACAATATGTCCTCCTTCCTGGGGTAAATCATCGACTGTTGCAACAATATGTCCTCCTTCCTGGGGTATATCATCTACTGTTGCAACAATATGTCCTCGTTCCTGGGGTATATCATCTACTGTTGCAACAATATGTCCTTCCTGGGGTATATCATCTACTGTTGCAACGATATGTCCTCCTTTCTGGGGTATATCATCTACTGTTGCAACAATATGTCCTCCTTTCTGGGGTATATCATCTACTGTTGCAACAATATGTCCTCCTTCCTTGGGTATGTCATCTACTGTTGCAACAAGATGTCCTCCTTTCTGGGGTATATCATCTACTGTTGCAACGATATGTCCTCCTTCCTGGGGTATATCATCTACTGTTGCAACAATATGTCCTCCTTCCTGGGGTATATCATCTACTGTTGCAACAATATGTCCTCGTTCCTGGGGTATATCATCTACTGTTGCAACAATATGTCCTCGTTCCTGGGGTATATCATCTACTGTTGCAACAATATGTCCTCCTTTCTGAGGTATATCATCTACTGTTGCAACAATATGTCCTCCTTTCTGGGGTATATCATCTACTGTTGCAACAAGATGTCCTCCTTCCTGGGGTATATCATCTACTGTTGCAACGATATGTCCTCCTTTCTGGGGTATATAATCTACTGTTGCAACGATATGTCCTCCTTCCTTGGGTATATCATCTACTGTTGCAATGATATGTCCTCCTTCCTGGGGTATATCATCTACTGTTGCAACAAGATGTCCTCCTTCCTGGGGTATATCATCTACTGTTGCAACGATATGTCCTCCTTTCTGGGGTATATAATCTACTGTTGCAACGATATGTCCTCCTTCCTTGGGTATATCATCTACTGTTGCAACGATATGTCCTCCTTCCTGGGGTATATCATCTACTGTTGCAATGTCCTCCTTCCTGGGGTATATCATCTACTGTTGCAACAAGATGTCCTCCTTCCTGGGGTATATCATCTACTGTTGCAACAATATGTCCTCCTTTCTGAGGTATATCATCTACTGTTGCAACAATATGTCCTCCTTTCTGGGGTATATCATCTACTGTTGCAACAAGATGTCCTCCTTCCTGGGGTATATCATCTACTGTTGCAACGATATGTCCTCCTTTCTGGGGTATATAATCTACTGTTGCAACGATATGTCCTCCTTCCTTGGGTATATCATCTACTGTTGCAACGATATGTCCTCCTTCCTGGGGTATATCATCTACTGTTGCAATGTCCTCCTTCCTGGGGTATATCATCTACTGTTGTAACAAGATGTCCTCCTTCCTGGGGTATATCATCTACTGTTGCAACAATATGTCCTCCTTTCTGGGGTATATCACCTACTGTTGCAACAAGATGTCCTCCTTCCTGGGGTATATCATCTACTGTTGCAACGATATGTCCTCCTTTCTGGGGTATATAATCTACTGTTGCAACGATATGTCCTCCTTCCTTGGGTATATCATCTACTGTTGCAACGATATGTCCTCCTTCCTGGGGTATATCATCTACTGTTGCAATGTCCTCCTTCCTGGGGTATATCATCTACTGTTGCAACAAGATGTCCTCCTTCCTGGGGTATATCATCTACTGTTGCAACAATATGTCCTCCTTCCTGGGGTATATCATCTACTGTTGCAACAATATGTCCTCCTTTCTGGGGTATATCACCTACTGTTGCAACAATATGTCCTCCTTTCTGAGGTATATCATCTACTGTTGCAACAATATGTCCTCCTTCCTGGGGTATATCATCTACTGTTGCAACGATATGTCCTCCTTCCTTGGGTATGTCATCTACTGTTGCAACAATATGTCCTCCTTTCTGGGGTATATCATCTACTGTTACAACAATATGTCCTCCTTTCTGAGGTATATCATCTACTGTTGCAACAATATGTCCTCCTTTCTGAGGTATGTCATCTACTGTTGCAACAATATGTCCTCGTTCCTGGGGTATATCATCTACTGTTGCAACAATATGTCCTCCTTTCTGAGGTATGTCATCTACTGTTGCAACAATATGTCCTCCTTCCTGGGGTATATCATCTACTGTTGCAACAATATGTCCTCCTTCCTTGGGTATGTCATCTACTGTTGCAACAATATGTCCTCCTTCCTGGGGTATATCATCTACTGTTGCAACAATATGTGTTTCAAACCACATTGGACTTTTCTAATAGGCGATAAAAAAATACCCTGTTCTTTGGTCAAACATACCTCTCAGGTAGGTTCAGTCAGTCTGGCTTATTTGTTTGTTTGTTTGTACCAAAACATTTTAAAGTTTTTTTATATATATTTTTTAAATGCCTTAAAAGGCATTTAAAAAAAAAATCACAATTAATGCTTTTGTTGCTTTCGAACAATTTCCCAAAATGGTCAATTTTAAGAATTATTAAAAATAAGTCGGTCGGACCTGTACTGCAGGGTGGTTTTTTTCTTCCTAGCACCGGATTGTTCATCATATTCCAGTCCGCAGTGTACTCTCTTTCATGTTCCAATACCGAATTTTACTTTTTACGCAAGTAGCATTTTAACCTTTCACCTACATACATCATACTGACCTACTTGTACAAGCAAAGAAGTTGGCTATATCTGAACGGAATAAGCATTAAGCTTAATACACAACTCTAAGACAGCGCATAGCTTCATTCCGTATGCCAAGTGATGTCATGGTTGAAAATAGGTAATGCCAGAAGTTTTATGTTACAAATTCATCCATGCATTCATTTGATAACATTTTACCAGAAATAATCAGACCAACTTTTGAGAGACTTTTTAAAAAGCAAATTCATGCTGATGAGGAAGTAATGTCTTGCTAGACATCCCGTACTGATGTTCGCACGCTCTATACCAATTAAAATGTGTAGAACAGTTCATGGTTTATTCCGTACGGGATGCCCCGGACGGAACATCTAGCAAGATATAGCCAATGAGGATTTCATCCCCACCCACCATTTATAATCTTCATTATTTTCAACAACAACCAATTAATTAAACGGAACCCGAGTACAAGTCATCACCTGGTCATGTGAAAGGCAAATGTGCGGTATTGTTTTGGATGAAAACAACTGTCTTTCATGAAATAGAACATACTCAATTGAAGTATAGTGATTATATATTTCTCTTTGATTGCAGTGTTTGTTAAGACCAGCAGAAGCTTTACCCAAAACACGCTAATTTTGATCTCTCAAATTGTAGAATAACACTTTTTTGACTTTGGAGATGAAAAGATGGGCTAAGGAGACACATATAGAACGATAACAGATTGTATTTAACAGCTTTTGAATAAAACGTCAATCAAGAAAAGCAGCCAATCCGATTGCATTTGGCTTATATTGTGGGGTTGAGATTGCACCACGAAAGGGGTTGAAAGATGGGAGGAGTATGCTGTGGAGAAGGAGTGATGGAACTGAAATAGTCAACAAAATATTCTAGTCGTGTGAGTCAAAAAGATGTATGGGAATTAATATTTGTTTCTAAGAAGACCAAAGAAATATGATAAACCAATGAAGCATGCATTCATAGATCATATTCTTCCGCTCATATGCAAAAAAGAATCACTGAAATTGATCCTTCCTATCAAGAGTTTTGCCTGTTTTAACAAAAATGACCATTTACATTAACAATCGGTAAGTGAAGTGCAAAGAGTGATTCACAAAGAGTCATTAACATTCAAATGAGATACAAACCCCAGGATTTTCAAACATAAAATCACAGTAGAACGGTACGAATATATAAAACCCATTATCTGTGGCTTAATATTGAGTCAACCCTGAAATATTCCCTCTCTGTCACATTTTGTGTTTCATATTATGAGGAATACATGTAATCCGGGTGTATATCAATTTCTCTCTGAAATGAGAAAGTATTAAATGTATTTTGTTGCTTATTTTGTTATTATTATTATTATTATTTAATCTTTCTTTATTGAGGGTAAACAGCTTCAGTGTCAAGCACTGCTTTCCAAGCAGGCCCTCATTTCACAGAGAAAAATACATAATTATTTCCAATATAACAACTATTTACATAAATATATATAGAACCATCAGATAAATTCAGCAAGGAAATGCAGAATTGTAATATACTTTAGAACACAAAATTTAAATTCCATGGATCTTTGTTTTAAATTGTTGCACTGACATATTCTCAAGCTCGGTTCTGATTGTTGATGGCAAGTTGTTCCAGGCATATGCTGCCCTAACATGAAACGTTCGCATACTAAGAAGTATGTTGGTAGCTTGAAGAATTGGGTTCTTTTAGATAAAAAGCATAACTCTTTGTATCACTGAACATCTCTGTGTTTGAATGTCCCAGGTATAAATATCTTTTGAAATTTGAACGAATCTCCACTCTTTCAGTCTTTGGTCCTCACTGGTGGATCATTTCAAAGGATTAATCATCCCACAGGCAGTTGCCAAATAACTTCTTGTATTAAAACAGGCAGAAACACTTGATAGCACGAGGCAATTTCAGTGTAAGAACATGTTCTTTGAATATGTGCTTCATTGTTTGTATCTCGGGTATAAATATCTTTTGAATTTGAATGAATATGTAATATTTGCTCTTCACTTAGACAGATACTTTCTAATGATTTTGCATTTCGTGGACAGCTCCCAAAATGTGTTTTCATTAAAACAGTCATAACTTATGAAAGCAACAATCAAATTTTTTCATATGAGCGGATGAATATGTTCTTGGAATTGGAATACGTGCTTCATTGGATTGTCAAATTTGTTTGGTCTTTTCGGGGAAAATATTCATTCCTGTTTAACTTCTTTTTGACTCGCACTGATAGGTATGTACCGGCTTGAAAAAATATCCCGGAGACAGAACGAGTACCCTTCAGGACGGCAATTCTAAATCACTACCGCAAGCAAGACAAAGAAACCAATGACTAATTTGAATAGCATTGCGCACAACCATTCTTGCTCGGTTTGTCCCACAAGGGATGTTGAGCAGTATTTGAAAGAAGAAGAAGACTGCTTTACTAGTAATCAGTCATGATCTTCATTGTTATCAACTTACTATATTCTGAGATCCAATTGAACAATTTCAATTCTTCATGCTCCATATTCTTTTTTCGTCAATAATTGCCATCACTTGAAAACTAGAATGGTGCGTCAAGAATAAATTAAATGCTCACCCTGTGGCGGGCTGACAGTAGGACAAACATTTTATTGACAATGGCAAAGATTTGGTCATACCCTAATAAAATAATACAGAAAAGAAAGTATAATTTCATTATTCTTTTTTCCAATCACTCCTCCTTGTACCATTATATATGTTACACTCTCTGTACTTTTGTCACCAAAAAATCCCAATTACACCTCTCACAATGACATTTATAAAACCATAGTCTACAATTTAATTTAATTAAGGAAACAACTATAAATTACATTGCATATATCGTCGCTGTTCTGTCAACGCTTGTATGTTTTTCTGGCCCTTCAGCATGTATAAAGTAAGACTGCCCAACGATTATGCATAAGAAGTGTTGCTTTATACATGGTCAGGGGCAAAAGCACAATTACTAGGTTTTGCTGATGTGTTTTGGCCCTTGAACATGTTTATTGCAGATTGACCAAAGGATATACATAGGAGGTATTACTTTATACATGCTGAAGGGCCGATGGAGATACAAGGTTTTGACAGAACAGCGGCGATATGTAACAAGAATAGTTTCATTATCTATATATGCACACACAATTTGTTATTTATTGATGTATTTGTTCTCTTTCTTTCTCTCTCCTCCCAGATTCCGGCAATATGGCTCCAATCTCTTCCAGTGCGTTGTCATACAATGGTGCCAAATACAATACTATTGTTTGTAGGTAAGTGTAATGTGCAAAATTTGATAAAATTGATCAAGATGGCAAATAACACAACGAGAAGACAATATCAAAATGTTTTACCTACATCTTGAATTTACTTCCATATCTATCACAAAAGATCTGGAATATTGCTTGTTGCAGCTAATAAAACAATTATTTTGCCTGTCCAACATAATTCTAAGTTGCTCGTGCACTAGGTTGCCAGATTGCCAGTGTGTTTTTCCAGGCTTTATAGATGGCCTATGTTTAGGATTTGTTGGACCAATCCTAAGTAAGGATTCTCCAGCCCGCGAATTTCGCTTTGTTGATCAGGCGCACGTATCCGGCTCAATACTGCCCTCTTTCCTTGTTCTCTATTCGACGGTCATATCATAATCTATGTTCATGCCAGAAGGTTCATAAAAAGATTCTTCTCTCACATAACATCGGGGATCATGTTTTTCTCTTTCTTTTATTTTTCTAAACAAGCAACTACCGGCCAGCGAGTGTCATGAGCAAAATGTAATAAGATGAATCAAGAACTGGCAAATAATACAACGAGAAGACAATTTCAAAAATGTTTTACCAACATCTTGAATTTACTTTCATATAGAAGAATTAAGAAACATTGACGACACAAACGATCTGGAATATTCCGGGTGGGGGGGGGGGGGGGAGTCAGGTATAATGTTGTAATTATCCGTGTGAACGAAAACGCGGATTAAGGGTGCTTTTTGAGACCACAAGGGAACAAAATCGCCAATTTCAGAGAATTAGGGTGTCTTTTTCAACCTGAATCCCCGCTAAGGGTTACTTGGGCCGATAGTCACGTGTCATCATTGTAGAAATACGGATGATTACAACTTTTATAAATGAGTGCCCTCTGCTCCCCCAGGAGAATATTGCTTGTTGCAGCTAACATGAGATTAATTAAATTAATAAATCGACACAAAGAAACACAGATTTCAATGTACATTAACCCTAACCCTCCTGGACCTTACGATTTACTACAGAGGGCCCTCTGTAGTAAATTGTCATGTTCAGGTATTCACTGCACACAAGTGCATTGCTGTAGTCATTTGTTGGTTTAAGGAAATTACTGATGTAGACTCACTGTGGTTCCTTGTAAGGGCTAGGCACTTAGCTGTGAGTGTAGGCTAAATAATGCCAACTACCCTTGTGTAGTGTATTGTCATGTGTAGGTTATCACCTCATAAACCCCCTTTCTGTAGTGCAGTGTTATGTGTAGGTAATAATGAGTATGAGTGTGTGTATAGATGTGGGGATGGGTTTTTCCTTTGTATCCAAATAGATAAGTCTAGACTATGGGATTAGGAAGTCTTCAACTACAAGTGGGTGCTAATTGCTGAGGCAGTGTACCCTTTGATCATCAAATATATAAGGCAGTGAGAAGAGTCAAATTCATTTCAAATTTGGGTAAGTATTTGAATATTATTTAATTTATATGGGCCTATATGGCAATTGCCTTAGCAAAATAAATTTTTATATGGTCCATATTTTTATAATTTATATACATCAGGCATGATATTTTTTGTATGAAAATGTTCAATTTCACTGTTGCCCCCCCCCCCCCCCATTTTGATAACAAAGATCACTATTTTATATGAGAATTTACACATTTTTTGTTTATTTTAGCTTGATTTCTTGCCTTTTTTTAAATGAGAATTTACACAATTTTTGTTTATTTTTAGCTTGATTTCTGGCCTTTTTAAATGAGAATTTACACATTTTTTGTTTATTTTTAGCTTGATTTTGGGCCTTTTTAAAAAGAAAAATCACTATCAATCATGCCTGATATTTGAGTTTTCCCGCTCCATAATTAACTTATAATCCTTACTATGGCAACTGTTCTGCAATTTGCTGAATTTTCCCGCTCCATAATTTAATTTGATAAATTATGAAGCGGGAAAACTTAATTATGGAGCGGGAAAATTCAGCAAATTGCAGAATAGTTGCCATAGTAAGGATTATATCTATGCAAATTAAATTATGGAGCGGGAAAATTCAGCAAATGATAAGCCAGTTACTATGGTAACACACCATCTAATTTCAATATGGCAAGTCTGCAGAGGGTATATAAGGAGAGAGAAAATTGCAATCAGCCTCTCATTTGCTATTAGTAAATTATTAGCAAGCTCAAAGCATAAAAACGATCTTTTCTACCACAAAGTAAGCTCTTATTATTTCAAGCAGAAATAGCGCCTCTGCAGAAATAATATGACAACTCGTCAACTAGCAGCACGTCAGGCTGATCTCTCAAGAGAGGATGGAGCAGCATCTCTGGTTACTGGGAGAAGAGGCAGGAGATATGCCATGCGAGATCGTATGGGAAGAAAGACCCCTATGGAAGGAGAGGTGAAGAGAAAGAAGAAGAAATCCAAGCATGGAGAGAAGGAGATTGGAGAAATTGAAGGTGTTAGTGAGGAGGATGAAGAGGCGGAAGAGGTTGATGAGGAGAATGGAGAGGCGGAAGAGGTTGATGAGGTGGAAGAGGTTGATGAGGAAAATGGAGAGGCGGAAGAGGTTGATGAGGCGGAAGAGGTTGATGAGGTGGAAGAGGTTGATGAGGAGGATGAAGAGGTTGATGAGGTGGAAGAGGTTGATGAGGAGGATGAAGAGGTTGATGAGGAGGATGAAGAGGTTGATGAGGAGGATGAAGAGGTGGGTGAGGTTGATGAGGTGGAAGAGGTTGATGTAGAGGTTGATGAGGAGGATAGTGATTCCGCTTTTGGATTTGTTGATAAGGAGGAAGATCAAGACATGGATGTGAATGATGCGAATGGTGGTGAGGATAGTAACGACGGTGAAGCTGGAGCAGACGATGATGGTGATGAGATTGACGAAGATGACAATGGCAACGATAACGATGGTGAAGGTGATGATACTGATGAGGATGGTGAAGATGATGATGAAGATGATGAGGTGGCAGTAGATCCGACAAGACCGATCATTGTGCGCAAGAAGAAAGCTAACAAAAAAAAGAGGAAACGTCGTGCCCCCAAGTTTGCAGATCCTGGATCTGACAACGATCCCGATCCAGAAGAGAGCGACGACGATCCGGATGTTGACATCAGAGGCTGGTCGAGAGGACTTAAGAAGCTGAAGAGGCGGCACTTCAAGGGAGACACTCCTCGTGGTCCAACGTTTGGCCATTCCGGTATGACACCAGTTAAGTTTTTCTTCAAGTTTTTCCCTCTCCAACTATTCATACTTATAGCAGGGTGGACCAATTTGAAGATGCGTAAAGCGAGACAAGCCCTCAGAGCAACATCATCCGCTGAAATCCGTGCCTGGCTGGGTATACACATAGTAATGGGCCTCTCCAAGACCAGCAACTACAGAGACTACTGGTCAGCTCATCCTGGCTATCGCAACATTCTAATTGCCAGGACCATGACGCGATGTCGGTTTGATGTGATCAGTCAGCACCTGATGTGCTCTGATCCTAACGACCCTTCCGACCCAGAGAAGCTACCATCTGAAACCTATTCTAAAAACAAGAGAAGAAATAAGGCGATGATGAAGAGACCTCTCCACCAAGTCCAAGTAGTTTGGGATACAGTCAAGAAGTGCTGTAAGGAGAATTATAATTGTGCAAGAGAACTTGCGATAGATGAGGCGATGATACGGTATAAAGGATTCAAGGCCTCCGTCCACCGCTTCTTCATGCCGTGCAAACCCATCCGAGCAGGGTTTAAAGTATATGCATTAGCCGAGTCAGCCAGCGGCTACATGTGTAACTTTGAAATCCATAAGGTTGCCTCAAAACCAATCAAAGTTGTCAAAAGAGCTATGGAAGTGGTCACACCATTTCTAAACAAATGGCATCACATCTTCTGTGACAGGCTTTACTCTTCCATGCAGTTTGCCCAGGAGTTATTTGCGCAGAAGACTTATATGACCGGGGCCATCAAACGGTCAAGTAAGGATCTAGCCGTGGACTTTTCCACAGATGCCAGGGTGAACAAAAACAGAAGGCAACTGAAGAAGGTGACTACGATGCTAAAGACCCGTCGAGGTACCTTCTACAGCCGGCAGCGCGGTCGATACACGTACTCCCTATGGCGAGACTCGTCAATTATGTCCGTATTGTCTTCAGCGTACTCTGCCTTTCGGAACAAAGTTCAAGACACACTGTTCCGAAAGTTCTCCAAAGACGGACATAAGAGACGAGTCAAGCAAGAGGTAGCTGCTCCACCCGCCATCATATCCTACACCAAGAACATGGGAGGAGTCGACCGTGCTGACCAACTGCGGTCTTATTATACCTGCGCCAGGAAAAGCCAGATCTGGTGGCGGCAGATCATCTATTTCCTTGTTGACATCGCCCGCGTGAACGCTTGGATATGTTACAAGTACAAGTTGCACCAATACCGAGCAACACACGATATCTCCGATGAAGAGCCAGCCGACGCCTCTGGTCCATCAGATACCAGCGACTCTGAGGCTGAAGAAGGTCTTCTTGTTCGTGCAAGATTGTCAACCTCATCAACATCCGAAAAGAGGCATTCCAAATTCACCATGGCGATTGCAGTCGGACTCATCGATGGCTTTGCTGAAGGAGCAGAAAACGTCCCACAAGCTGCCGAAGCCGCTGGAATGGTGCCACCCCACAATGGTCCACTTCATCGGTTGGTGAGAATGAAGACTGAGTTCGGGAGGGATTGCTATGCCTGCAAATCAAATGGCGACAAAACAAGCAGTGGAAGAGCAAGAACGTCAAGATATGGTTGTGTGGCATGTGGCATTTATTTTTGCAAAGGACGTTGCTTCACAAGGTAAATAAAAATGACTAACTCTAAGCAAAATAAACACCATACTTCATCAATTTGGCTTTCTCTCTACACTTGAATATACAATCAATGGTGTCAAATTTAACATAAATTTAAAAATATTGAGTTGTGGATGGCGAGCATATTCAGGGGAAGAAACATGGCGGACCCCAGGCAGTGCCATGAACCTATGCAGTTATGTATAGCTACTCAATACTCCATCCACTCCTCCCACGGTTGTGTTAAGTGTTAGTGTTAGTGTTAGTGTAAGTGTTAGAGCCAGTGCCGCCTTGGTGAGGCTGGTTGGTTGAAGGAATGCTACCGAACCAAATAGCATCACAATCAACCATCATTGCACTGACACTATTATATAGCCAAAGCTCTGTATTTATAGTCACCCGATTTCTTGAAAATACAATCAATGGTGTCAAAACACAGTATTTAATGCGCTCTCAACTAATGGGTCTCATGCCGTTATAAAAATGAAGGAAATACATCCATATATCTAATCAATTTCTCCTTTATTATTTCCAGATACCATCTCGGGCAGGTTGAGGTAGAGAGGAGCACAGATGACAGCAGTTAAGTCCATCTACAGGTATGTCATGCAAATAGTTATTTTTCCACAACAACAAAAATATAATATTGATACACATGTAAAAAGAATATAATAAAAAAAATTAAAAAACTATTATGATTAATTGTTGTCTCTCTTTTTTTCTCTATCTACAGGCTTTGGTCTACAGGCTGGATCATCCTCCCTGTGTGCACACTCCTCACACCCTCTCCTCCCCACGCCTCCACTACCCGACCCCTACTCCCACCATAAAAAAAAAAAAAAAGAAAGAAAGAAGAAAAAAAGTACTATTTATGAATCATACGCAGCTCGTGAATTATAACCATTTGATTCAATTGGGCAAAAGTTAATCTTATCTTTTGTCTGTGAATTGTTTGGCTTAGATTAAAATTGTTTCATCTCTGAATGAAAACCAATAATTGATATTGGTTTTTTTTTTAGATGTAAACAAACAAATAAATACATAAACAACTTTGTTATCCTAAACAAAACAAATTATTTACAATTTACAATTTATATAAGAAGAACATTGTCATAACAGTTAAACATCACAATACAAGGGTATATCCTAAACAAAACAAATTATTTACAATTTATATATAAGAACACAATACAAGGGTACTGGCACTTTTATATACTTGCAAATTACACAGGCAAATATGATAGTAAAAACCCTTGTCTTAGCATACACATTACCTGGGAATCTCTGTAGACACACCCCACACAGTGCATACACATTGCCTGGGAATCTCTGTAGACAATAACCCAACACAGTGTAGGTAAACGTAGTGTGCTGGTAATTACCCCTCCACATATGCTATTGTAGTTCTATGGAGGGACTAGGTTATTGTGTGTTAAACAGTGTTATCAGTCAAGCTAGGTGAATTCCTTATACCAACAAATCACTACAGCAAGATACTGTAGTAAATCGTAAGGTCTAGGTATTGAGCCATAGGAAGTGGCTGGAGGGTTAGGGTTTTAACAGCCAACTAGGGTATTATATATTTCTTCCCCAGTTGTTTTATTTGTCAACTTCTCAATCATAGATTTTATAAACAGAAGATTTTGTTGATTGATTCTGTCCATTGGGTTTTATACTCTATACATAATCATATTGTCAGTATTATATCTCATGTATTTTATATTAAGTCAATATTTTTATGCATGTATTATATTGATGTGCAGGGCCCCGAGTAAGAATAGCGGCCAGCTGATTCGGGCAACCCTGGGTAAAGATAATAAATAATAATAATAAAATAATAATAATGTAAATCTTCTCCATGCCGTTCCAGCAACAAGCAAGAGAAGAAGAGACCAAATTCTCCTTTTTCACTCACATGGGAATAGTCGTGGGCAACCCTTAACACTTTTTCATCTGGTACGTCAACCATTAGCGATGTGTAATTACATACACTTCCACACAGTTTAGTTTCTATTTGTACACTGTACAACCAAAGACATGTCAATAATCAAAAGATTGCATTGATCACAAAGGTGCAGAAATGATACAGGTTACTGAGAAAATATCACAGCAAGAAAAACAAATGGAACATAATGCGCTTACGGCATGCGCACCAGCTGTCAATCATATTGCAATATGACGCATTGCCAAGAATAATGTGACTCCCGGTTGATACACTCAGAGTCACTTCACTCGTATAGGGAAGGTATATTTTGCAGTTCAAATTTCCTCTCCAATTATTATCGGCTCCCTGGTGCTTTTCTTGGCTATTTTTACCTGAGACTAGTATGGTATACTAGTCTCAGGTTTTTACATCAGTTATAAAACTAACGTCCCTTTTTATTGAATTGCCTCAGTCAGGTGAAGTGTAGACTGCTAAATGACAATTGTCTCATGACAAAGACTGTAACCATGATGTATAAAGAGGCCATAATTCTCCCTGGATTGACTTTGTGGTTATATCTGATCTGATAAGCCATGAAAGAGAGAGTGAGAGGATGTCTTATTCACTGATGGCAATTGGATATTAGATATTCAGATATATGGCCAATATCAATGATTTGATTGCTATCAAGCCTGATATAACTGATGATGGGAGAACGCCAGAGGGAGTATTGACATGTTTTATACAAGATGAAATGATGATTATCAACTAGTCTGTTGAATAACCATTTCTTGCTGTGTCTACAAGAGATTGAAACAGTTGCTTAACCGTGCTGCGTCTAGATGAAATTAGCGATAAAATAGTGTATTGTCGGAGGGGAAATTGGGCAAAGCTATTGTGAAAGATATGTGATGCGATCAAGCAAAATGAGTCTGAAATTAAAAATATAACATTTTTAGTTTTCTGCTTGATTGTATTGGACATTTGCGACATTTTGCAGAAAAGCCTACTAAGAAGGGACAAATAATTCCAATGATATGAGCAAACGTAGGATTTTCAAAACAATAGAAAACAACAGAAATATATCCTCTGTTTGGTTATCTCAAAATCAATATTCCCAACATCTCACTCAATTTGCTTGATCTCATTTCATATGTTTGTATGTGTCTATCAGGTACAAATAGTCATCAATCCAGATGGAAAATGGGCTATGCCCTACTTTCTCCATAATTATATAGAACTCAATGTGACTCAGGGGATGAGGTGGTAGGGAAATGGTCACATTTATTTTCCATGGAAAATAGTCCTTGTGGTAGCTTGGAAATGAGATGATTACACTTCCACATGATTAGTGGGGTTTTTTTCGTTTTTTTCTTTTTCTTTGTTTTTGTTGTTGTTACAACATACAAACATGATTATAGTTTTTGAAAATGAGGGACAGGGAAATGTTGTTTTCATGTGTTTATTTGGTTTAGATGCTTCCTGGGTTTAGAGGCCCTTATTGACGTGATATGTTATGGTAATGAGGTCTAGTAAGTTACGATCCTTATAAGAAAAAAATGTTTGCGTTGATCGTGTGAGTTGTATTTTCAGATTAATAAAACCTCTATATGATTGTAAGGGTTTTGCGGAGGGTAGGCAACTGGTCCGCTATTCTCTTCTATTCCTAGTTTTGTGTGAAACTGTCATATAAGGTCTCAGTGTATGATATAAGCACCGGGGACAGTTTGTCACCACAACTATTTTATTCTCCTGTAAATATATTCCATTACTGGAAAACTACTCAACTTATACTCCACATATCTTGTTAATGTGTGTGAGAGATTGTATGTGTGATTTATCAAGTCGTCGGAAGGAACAAATCCTTCAGAAGCACTACCGCAAAAAAAGATGATGGAAGTCCGGATTATCTGTAATTCCGATGACTGGCTGTTCGGAATTTGTAATATTCTTAACAGGAGGAATAAAGTATTGCACAATTTACGATATGGTTTACAATGTATAACAGTTAGCAGAATATTATAGGTATTCAGGTTTAATGTATACAATGGCTATGTATTAAACTATGAGTGGGTATGTATGGCCTAGGGTAGACAGTGATGTCGTGCTATGCAATGTTTACTGATATTGTTTGGAGTTCTGCTTGTTGAATAATTACAAATGTATCTTTTGAATTTAACACATTTTCTACATGTCTTTGTTTCAGTTTAACTTTCATAGTCACGAGAAGTCCAACTTTGTAGAATATAGATTCAATTGAAACAAGAAGAGTGTTAAAAACACTATCCTCGCTTAGAGGGGGTTAAGTTTGAATGCAAACAGAAATAAATGAAGAGTATCATAAAGAAAATTGTGTCATAACAAAACATGCACTTTCAGTCAAAGTTATACTGTACATGATCGTTTACATAAACAAACTCCCCTGAACATTTGAGTTAGGTCCCAAATAGGAATATTTTGCAGCTAATTAAGAATAGACTAAGACCTATCACATCAAAGTCAACCAGGGGCAAAAACAACTAATTAAGTAATGGATAATTAATTATGATTAATTAATGATTAATTAAGTATCAATAATCAATGATCAATAATTGATTATTTATTTATGAATTTATTAATTTATAAACTAATATTAATTAATTTCATTAAAGAAATGTATTTATTTATTTATTTAAGTTAATTAACAATTGTATTTATTAATAAACATAATGATTGATTAATTAATGTTTATAATTCATTAATTCTTAATATGAAAATACATACAGTTTATGAATTCATGAATTAATTCATACATTAATATTAATTAATTTCAAGAATTATTTTAGAATATAGTTCTGATTCTGAACGTTTGTTTAAAGCGTCTATTCTGGGCCCAGTCATGACGTGAAACTTCTCCGCGATACATAGATTGCAGCGTTTTGAGGCCGTGTATGGAGTCGCGTGTTGGATGATGGACCACTTGATGTGGAACTGATGATTGCCTCCACAGAAATGGTTGGTGAGCATGAAACTGCCAGTTACTATGTATAAGTAATTATCAATTTAACTGCTTGTTTTCAACAAGCTCTCCCTAGGAATCGAGCGCTTTTGATACGGGCAGTGCATTATCTGATAATTTTATTAAATAAATAAATAAATAAATAACCAAAATGCTCCCCAGAACTATGCGATATAATGTTCCATTCATTGGAAAATAAAATTAATTTCCCTTAGCGATAAAACCTTCAAATGGTTCCGTTATCGTGACGATATTCTTATGTTTTGGTTAGGAGATGAGATGATCTAATTTCATCAGTCGGATCAACTCTATTCACCCAACTTTGAAATTCACACATGAGTAGGCAAAAACAGAAATCAATTTTCTAGACCTAACTCAATACAAGGATGAAAGATTTCACAACATGCAGGTTTTAGATATAAACTGTTTCAGCAAATCCTGTGATACATATCAATATCTCTCCAGAGATTCGTCTCATCCAAATTCATGCTTTCGTGGCATGCATGATCAAAGGTGAGGCTATAAGATATATTCGAAACTCCAACTACATCTCATAAGAGGATACAAGAAACCAGAAGCACTCTCATGCCTAGAAGACGTATCATATATACAATCGAAGATATGCTTACTTGGAGGATGTTCCTAAAAATTCTAATGATATACCTAGTTTTCTGCATGCATGCAAAAATTAAAAAGGCTCTTCTCAGAAATTTGTAACTTTATCAAACAATCACAACCTGTGCAAAATCTTCCCTTGTCACCCTATATTAGCTTTAAGACGAACCCAAAACTTAGGGGAACGACTTATCCTAGCAAAGATAACTAAAAACCAAAATGCTAATATATCTTAATATACACAACTAGTATTTTGAAAGTCAAATAACAGTAGACAACTCAAAATGTTCAGTCCATGTGTGTAAGAAATCAGCCTAAATTGGGCAATTATTTCAAATCAAGCACAGCTAAATGTAGCTGATGAGATTAGCCATTTGATCATAGTTAATCGAAACGTGTCCTACAATCATAGCTAATAATGAGTTTCTTAAAATTTAAAAAACCTTGTGTGTCCCTCACATTGGTTGAGTGGAATTTCATTAAAAACCATGCAAGGCATCCATGTGCATATTTTGCAAAAAGCAAAAATGATAGCAAGTTTTGCACCAAAATGTTGAATTACTATGTACTGTTGATAAATTCAATGAAGCCCATTGGTTGGAAAAGAGCAAGCTCTACAAAACTCTACAAATTCCCCTCTCCAGATACTGTCTTTAACATTATGAGGCACTGAAACCCGAGACCTTCCCCCCCTGGGGGACAGTTGGTTTGCCAACGACGCACTGGTTGCGGGTTAAAAGCCAGCGATTGACCTGGTATTATGACCGCCTGACTTTGGTTGTTATTCTGAGCGCAATAAATCTGCCCTTGGTGAAAATCAGTCATTGTTCAGCCGTTCTTTCTCTAGTGTTTTTTTTATTTATCTCTATGGGTGGAATGGACATGTGTCTCTCATCCATACAATTTACTAGAGATAGAGGATTATAACAGGGTTTTTATTCTTACTTCAAAATATTGCTTCTCAGGAAACTTCTGAAAATGGTTTGAATGAGGAAAAAGGGTTTTAATATAACTTTATCATAGTCTAAGCTTTTCTGAATATTTTCCATTTAAAAAAATGTGATTAAAGTACCGGGTGGTTCGAAAAAAGGTTGACCCAAGTTCAAAGTATTTTTTCAACCACATTTATAGTTTCAAAGAATATGTGTTTACTTGGCCTTGATCAGCAGTAAATTTTGACATTATCCTGAACAAATGGCGCGTTTAGCTTGTTGGGTTCTTCAGATATGGTTCATTACAGAAAGCATGCACAAAACTGACTTGTCCACGAGATCGTCATTTAGTTTTTATATTTAACAAAACAGCATGCTCTAGATTCAGAATTGAAAAGCCAGCCCTTACAAAGTATCCCAATCTCTGTGCTTATTTGTCATTCACATTCAACAAAGAAAGGTAGGTACGTAGGTAGGTAAGTCATGCACCAGGCAGATGTTCTAGATGTCTCGTTTTTTTCTTTTTCTCCTTTTTTCACAATTTGTGACCAATCGTGTGTAAGTCCACTTTGTGCATTCTATCTCTACTAAAGGACGCTCCCGTGGACAAGGCAGTTTTGTGCATGCTCTGTAATGAACCATATCTGAAGAACCAGCCAAGCTAAATTTACCATTTGTTCAGGATAATTTCAAAACTTACTGCTGATCAAGACTAAGTAAACAAAAATTCTCTGAAACTATAAAATGTAGTTGAAAAGTTACCTAGAACTTGGGTCAACTTTTTTTTGAACCACCCGGTACACTGCCATTGATTCAGGGAGCTCATCAGATCACAAATCATGGGAGTCTTCAAGTTTTTCCATGACTTGACTTGCTCAATTTGGCTTCAGCCAACAATGGTTTAAATGAAATGTGATAATTTTTATCTGAATCTAGATAAAATATAAATGATCTATCAAATTTGTGAAATTGACATGAAAAGAAGACACATTGAGCTCAATGATGTCAGATGGTACATAGTAAATGTGTAAGGTTTACGAATTTGTGAAAAAAAACAATTTGTTGACAAAAATAATGAGGTCTACACCTTTGAATGATCAATGTCCATTTAACAGGTAAAACTTGTTTGTCTGAACTCGTTTGCTAAGATAATGATAGATTTCAAAAGGCATGGCCTATTTATAGCTTTTAAGGTCTTTGAACATGAGACATAGTCAGCCGGAAGTCCACAGAATTCAACCCACAAAAATACCATGTCTAAATCCACATTCTGATGCGAGGAACGCAAACTTGAGTTGATTGTATATCACATTACTTACGCAGCCATGGAATTCTAAATCATGCTTCTTAATAGTCAATTACTAGTGCTACCATCTTCCCTTCCGGCACAGATTCAGATTTTTCTTATCTCTGTACTGATACTGTTTGTCACAAGAAACCGCAGGCAATCATGGACACACACATACACATTTTAAGAGAAATCAAGATCTGCATAAACTCTAGAGATCTGACTTCACATAAATGAAATAAGCCATCCCCCCTTTTAACGTTGACATTTGAGCGAAACTGATGCTGGTACGAGGATCATATCAGTTTTTAGTGTAATTTATTGGATAGTCCTTGGTAATTGGCTATGTGTCAGATTTCAACCACAAGTGCCATTAAGGTCTTGCGGATTGTAACCGGAGATGCGCATATGGATCCTATCTTAGCACTCCCGTGTTTAGCCGGGTACCAGAGCGTTAGATATTATGTGTTATATTTGCTATATTAGATTAGCGAAATACATATCCACCGTCATGGACTATGATCTATAAGTGTGCAATCATTTTTGATTGGATTTAGTGCCGTTTCACGACTTGTAGTCTAGTTAATACAAGTATTGCTGTTTGATTTGAATTCAGTAAAGTTACCCATACAGATGCAACCTTCCAATTGCGAAAAAAAGTGCAGGTGGTACGATTGTGCAAGACCGATGACGTGGTTCCTATTTGTTATCGGGATGATATTCGAGTCCCATCTGGACAATTTCATCTGCAAGTTCCGACGAGATAGTTGGGTTAGATATGTAACCCAATTCTGTTGTGAGGTATAATGTTGTATAAAGTGAAGCGGTGAATTGACTACATGAGATGAATTTAAAATGTCATTTCTGATAACTGTAGTTCATAGTTTGGTACTGAGCAAACCATTCCTCCCACCATCTGTAAGTGAGAGGCTGGTTTTTTGTTTTCGGCATCAATTACGGCATTGGTCGGGTGTCCAGTTCTTACTTGACCAGTCTGATGGGTGGTTAGACATGGTCTGACATTTTAGAGTAAAGTATAATGAACTTTAATAATAGTCAGCTTTTATACCATATTTTTTATATTTCTAACCAAATATGCTTGAAATGCTAACTTAATAACTCCATGCCCACTTGGAGTATGAATGTAATGCACTTATCAATGGCATCCCTGGCCCCGGGGGATAGCAGGGATTAGGGCCGGGACGTACAAATTGCCCATGTGACGTCCCGGGTACAATCGTGTGCGGTCCCCGCTACAGTCCCGGCTCCCCATGGCCGGGACAAAGTGTACAGTCCCGGCCACCCATTTCCCAGGACAAAAGTATTCACCCGGCTACAGTCCCAAGGTCGCTTATTTCTTTCTGCAACCATAACGGAATGCATTTCTATGTGTTCCCTATGTGTTATTAGGCTTATTCCGTCAAGCGCATCGCATATCTAGCTTATTTATAGCAAGCGCCCGGGGTGTACATTTGTGTACCTTAGCGTACGTCTCCGCTACACGCCCCGGCTTGCGAGGACACAGTTTGTACGTCCGCGTACACTTCCCCGCATAGCCGGGAATCATTTTGTGTACACTCATGTACGGTCCCCGCATGGTCCCCGCCATGCTCCGGGTCCCTGGGGGCCGGGCTTGCAATTGATAAGTGCATAATGTCAAGTGTGTATTGTACTAGAGTTCACCGGTTGCTCATGGCAACATACTAAATATAGCAACCCTATCCATAACCCTAACTGTAGCCCTAATCCTTACCCTAAATATAGCCCTAAATCTAATTACCTTAACCCTTTTCAAGCATTGGGAAATCAACAAACCCAATACAATATTGGCTCCAGTGATAGCCATGCAGCAATGACACCACAGTGCAGGGATTCATTATTAATTATATGACTACATAATGGTGTCCTGTCAGAACCTTGTATGTTTTCCTTGCCCCCCTCCCCAGTTGCCCCAGTCAGCTCAAGCCCCATCCAATTTTGTCCCTCAAGTCAAAATTACTTTAAATTGGTCTAAGTAAAAGCCTACATGTTTGCACATTTTTGTGCTTGCCTCCCCCAGATTTGTTCTTGTAAATTGTGAGCTGGAAAGGGCCCAATTGACTGCATGAGATGGATATTGTTCTCTATATTGAAATCAAATTACTGTGAATTTCTGAGATCTGGAAATATGCTGCTTCTCAAAATAATACTGAAAATTTGATCTTAGATTAAAAGTATGCTGGAGAGTATAGAAGATAACTAGCAAACAAGGAATCATAATTGCAATTTTCGTGTTCATATTTCATCAGCGCGGCAGGTTGCTAGATAGAGACTGATTTTATCAGGTTAAATCTAATGATAATGCAAAGTTTGGTACAATTATGATTCATTACATTATATTAGCTTGCATGCTATTGCCAGTTCTCATTACTGTAAAGCTGAAAAAATATTGTCGTAAGTGTGGCCATATACAGTAGAATATTTAAAGGATCTTACTTATCACAATAATATGGTAACTGATGCTACCGAGGGAGGGCATCGGGGAAGAGCTGGCAAGTCAATGTATTAGGAAAGATTCAAGCAAGGCTCCAAGAAATGAGGACGAGCAAAATAATCATGGGATACAAACATCGGATCCTGATTAATAAACCTGTCGGATCCTCATATCCACCGGACACTGCGCCTATAAGCTGTTTTTTTGTTTTGAAATGCTAAGGAAGTATTCAATTTGTGAGATAGGCTTTTACGACGGGTATTCATAATATAAGTTCAAAGTTTAACGGGTTTGCCGTCGGACAAGTTTTAATCTTTCAAGCTTTCGTCAGGATTAGCTCTGACTCCTTCAGGACCAAATTATTATAATATTAAACAAAACATAGATATTGCCACTTCTCTTGTTATCATCATTTGGGCTGCCCCTTGCCTGATGATTTGAGAGTAGGTGCCCTTTCCTACTTGTGAAAGAATTGGTGGCTCTGAAAAGAGCCGTTCAAATGGATTGCCGCTACCACTGAACAGAGATGGTGGCTCTGAAAAGAGCTCTACACGTAGGTTGCCACTGGCCTACTTTAATATATTCAATAACCACCAAAAAAAATGCACAAAAATGTACTCTTTTAAACGTCCTATAAATGCCCTCATGCAGCGAGCACCCAAGTTCAAACATTAGTGAGCCCACATGCCATAACTTTCACACATTGGTCTCTTAACACCCACCTGAACGCAATTTCAAGCAGTCGTTATAGCACAAAAATAGGATTTCTGATAACAAAATGCTGAAATTTAATGAAAACTATACGGGTTAATGAAGTCTGAAATGGCTGAGAAATGCCTCTCAGAGAGCAGATTCCAAATTCTCACGGTCCTGAAACGGTCCCCGAACCTCACTCCGCTCGCTGCGCTACATGGTGGTATATAATTGCCCCTACTTTTAAAAAGATTCCGCCGCCATTGTAATCCCCACCCTAGTTACTAAGATCCAGCAAACTCAAATTCAGAATTCAGAAGTAGTTATTTTTATTCTATAATGCCGAGGCCAAATGTTGAATATTTGATGGCATAACGGAAACAGTTAGAAACATTAATGCATTTTGGAACCTTTGATTTTTTTTCTGCTGTTTTTTCTGTTGAACATGAACTATACGTTTGTCTGTCAATGATCATCTCAACTTGTGACGTTGTTTGAACCTGTGACTATTTACAATGTCGTTTGACATTAATTTCAAATGCCATGTCATATACGTAATACCCTTAAACCATTACCACAGGTGGCATTTGACGGTGTTTAAGTAATGTCAATATAATCAGCATTTTTTATCATTTTTAGATTTTTACCGTTGGACAATTTCATATTTATTCTAAGATAGTGCAATAATGGTTTGTCTATATGGAACTATGTATATGAAAATGTATTATGTCAAATTGAGAACAGAAAAAACCCTATCTTTATCATTTCTCAATACCGGATATAACTTCAATTATATATACAGGGTGCGTGCAGATCCTTGAAAAGCCAAAAAAGTCCTTGAAAGTCCTTGAAAATGAATTTCCTTTTTCAAGGCCTTGAAAGTCCTTGGATTTTATGAAAAGTCCTGAAAGTCTGGTGAAAGTCCTTGAAAAAAACAAATGTGCCGAAGCCATACCTAGCCCATATATATTCCGATTTTACCATTCATTTTTCCAACATTACCTTGCGGCAGTCGCAGTGCCATAACTAATATCTATATTATAATACGCTACTCTCTGTCTGTTTGTTTGTTTGTCTGTCTGTCAAACTTGGTGGGTGGGTGCAGCTCAGTCCCCGAAAGAGCAAGTTCGCATTCGCTAGAGCGTACGAGGTCAAAGGTCATCTAGGGGTCAACTTTTTGAAGTTGGTCGGATCGTGCTTAAACTTGGTGATCGCAATGCTCGATGCGAGGCGAGCGTGGCAAAAATAAAACGGGTTGGCGTTTGTCGGGTCTTCCGGGGTCAAAGGTCGTCTAGGGGTCGAATTTTCAAAGTTTGTCCGATCGGGCTTAAACTCGGTGACGGGAAGCCCGAATGCGAGTCCGAATGCGAGTCGAGCGTGGAAAAAATGAAACGGCTTTGCTTTTCTTGGGTCAAAGGTCGTCTAAGGGTCGAATTTTCAAAGTTTGTCCGATCTGGCTTAAACTCGGGGACGGGAAGCCCGAATGCGAGTCGAGCGTGGAAAAAATAAAACGCCTTTGCTTTTCTTGGGTCGTCCGGGGTCAAAGGTCATCTAGGGGTCGAAATTTTTAAAGTTTGTCCGATCGGGCTTAAACTCGGGGACGGGAAGCCCGAATGCGAGTCGAGCGTGGAAAAAATAAAATGCCTGTGCGATCGGGCTTTATGCATGCATTCTACAAACCACCAAACCCGAAAACCGACAAACCCCAGGTGACCGCCCAAATCCGAGAACCGACAAACTCCGGGTGACCGCCTAGTCTAATATAATAGGAAACCCTTCGAATGCTGAGCACCTCAAATAAATTCTTCCAAGTTTTCAAGTTACGTTTTTACTCATTTTATTTTCCATACTATTACTCTTTCATCTTTATTTATTCATTGAAAGTTATCAGTTATTTATTGTGGATTAAATACTCTTTTTTAAGATAAATTGTTGATAAATAGTGTTAAACCACTGGTTAAACCAATAGAGGTAGCCTAGGAGAGGGAGGGGATGTGCATTGGTTATGCATATGGAGGGGAAGAGATGGGAGGGGGTGGGGTGGGGGAGGGGGTTCTTCCAAAAACTGAAACTGTTTCTAATCAACTTAACTATCAGGTCATATCACCTTTACGGTTTACAAACGTTAGGGTATGGGATATTTCTCGTGGGGGAGGGGAGGGGGGGGGGGGGGGGGAGGGATTGTGGGGGGATTTTTAAAAAAACCTAGAAATGTCTAATCAACTATCCTTTCAGGGCGTATCAATTTCGTGGTTCAAAACTTTGGGGTAAGGGATATATTTGGATTTAAAGTTTCTTTTTTCAATTGAAAGCCTATGTTAAAGGAAATGTTTAAATGCCTATAACTCAGTTAATATCCACAATGTAAAAGTGCATTTTAGTTGTAATTGTTCACTTTTTAAAAATTCCTGTGAAAAAAAACTAGAAATGTCTAATCAACTATCCTTTCAGGGCGTATCAATTTCGTGGTTCAAAACTTTGGGGTAAGGGATATATTTGGATTTAAAGTTTCTTTTTTCAATTGAAAGCCTATGTTAAAGGAAATGTTTAAATGCCTATAACTCAGTTAATATCCACAATGTAAAAGTGCATTTTAGTTGTAATTGTTCACTTTTTAAAAATTCCCGTGAACCAGGGGAAGTTTCAAAAAACAATTGCTCCTTGTCATTTTCCGCTTATTTCAAGGCTTGGCTCCTGGTTTTGGAAAAGCGGCTCCTGGTCCTCTCCAAAATTTGTGGACCAGGAGCTGCTTTTTCCAGATATTCGGCTCCTGGTCCATCTTGACTTAACAAAAGGCTTGCTTAGGGTACTTGAAATATGAACTATTGGTCCTTGAAAAGTCCTTGAATTTGAAAGAGAGTTGCCTGCACGCACCCTGTATATACTACTATTCTGTTGACATGACATATAACTAATTTTGTCAATATGCTTAGTGGCTATTATCTGTGTGCGATTAATTCACATAATAAAGTGCTCAGACAATTATAAGTGTTGAATCATAAATACTAGAGTATTTATGGTTGAATAGATGAAAGATATTCATATAGGCCTACTTATAATTTAGTTTTTAATACTATAAGGAACTAAATGAAGGAGCTAAATGAGGACTGTTCTCTCATGCAAAAAAACACACAGCTAATCAATATCAAATCAAGCTCAGTTGATTTGTATGTACATGTTATCAACACACTGTAAAGATTTGCAGTTATGCACTTATCAATTGCAGCCCCGGCCCCGGGGGACCCAGGGATTAGGGCCGGGACGTACAAATTGCCGATGTGACGTCCCGGCTACAGTCGTGTACGGTCCCCGCAGGGCGGGGCACCACTTTTTGTACGCCCCCGCTACAGTCCCGGCCCCCCATGGCCGGGATAAAGTGTACGTCGGCGTACGGTCCCGGCCCCCCATAGCCGGGACAAAGTGTACGACGGCGTACGGTCCCGGCCCCCATAGCCGGGGCATAGTGTACGCCCCGGGGCCCGGCCTCAGACAGCCGGGCTAATATTAGCGAATCGTTATCATGTTACACGGTTCACTGCGAGCATTTTCATGATTTACCTTTCACTACTACCGTATATGGTTTTGTGAATAGTTTAGTTTATACAGTGCTCCAGAACAAAACTTATCAGAGGCCTAAAACTAAAACTACTATAATGTTGGCATGATCTATCTCAGCCTGTTGTCAACCAGAAATGAATCGAGTCAAAAAATCACTTTATGGATATCATATTGTGTAGCTTTATTTTTGATAGATCACCCCTACCCACCGGCAACATTGGAAAGTTTTGATCCAATTTATTTATTATGAACAAACAGTATTTAAGTTTTAAAAATGGACCGACAACATGATGATTGATCTAATTGACTTGGGAGGGGGATTTTGGACCTTATTGGGGACTTGGGAGGGGGAATTGAGGGGGTTGGGCTCCCCCTCCCTGACATACGGGACTGCAAGTAGGTGTTGTCTATCTGTCCGGGCCCTACCGTATACATTATTCCAGGCAAAAGCATTAATTGTACTAAGTTTACCGTAGTCATGGTAGTGAAAATCCAGGCATTGATCAATCGCGGTGACTAATTTTAAAGTTTAATATAGTGCATGTCTGTATTTTATATCTCTATGCCCCGGTGTGGATGATATGTACCTAGCGTACATCCCGCTATGTGTGCGTACACCCCGGCTACACCCTACCCCGGGGTGTACATCTTTTGTACCTTAGCGTACGTCCCGCTATGTATGTGTACGCCCCGGCTATGCCCCGGCTATGCCCCGGGGTGTACATTCGTGTACCCTAGCGTACGCCCCCGCTACAATGCCCGGCCTATTTTTTCAGTAATGTACATCCCCGCTATGCCCCGGCTACACGCCCCGGCTAGCGGGGGCACGTTTTGTACGCCCCGGGTACACGCCCCCGCATAGCCGGGCCATGTTTTTTGTACATTTGCGTATTGATAAGTGCATTACTTGTAGTAAATCGCTTCATCAACATGAAAATGTATTTTAAATTATACACTTATGCTTGAACAAAGTTGCATTATGAAACGTTTATTTATTGTTGTTAAAATGATAGTAACACAAAATAAAACAACACTTTGAACTAATAATAAATGTTTGTTTTAATATACTGTTGTTAAACCCAATCATGTTGCCTTTAGCAAAGATAAAGCCTATACATTAGATAGGGCTATTTATTTTCATTTGAGACACACTATATAATAACCATCAGAACTAACAGGCCTAATCCGTATTGAATTGTATTATGCTCTATTGAGGTAGTATTTATATCTCTATGAATAAATAGCAAGGCATGAATCTAATGTGATAGGTTATGAATTATTGAGTGTCCCAGCAGAAAAAGGTCTGACCGAAACTTGCCAAGATCAAGATTTTCCCCCTCACGGTCCCAACTTTAACCTCTTATAAAAAAAGTTCCCCAATAGTACATTTTTGTGCATTTTTTTGGAGATTATAAAATACTTTATTAGTATTTTAAAACAAAAAACCAGCTTGTAGGCGCAGTGTACGGGTATCATCAAATATATTGCAATTTTGAGAGGTTTATAACTGGACTAACTCTTCACAATACAACACAAGCGCAGAACAGAACGGCTAATTGTGACCATTTTCATTGGCTGTCACTAATCCTCAAGATGAGGATGTTGCACACATGTGAGAGAGTATGGTATGAAAACAACAGAGGGCAGTATGGCACATAAATAAATGCGGTTTGATACTAAACCACCAATGGTACCATATTCACCAACTACATACCCATTTTTTATGCTTTAAAAATCGCCAGCTTCGGAAAATATAGCAGCTTCCAAGATATATCCAACCATCCCATAGTAATCGCGACTTTCCACCACGTTGTTATCCCATAATAATCACCCTTGGACCCCGGTAGTTACATTTATAGGGACATTAAGTGGTGTTGAAAATGTTAACTGTTTAAAAATTTACTTCAGAATTCAAGATGAACATTAAAAATTGTCATTATGGTTGTTTAAACACTGCAACAAAACTTGATTAAAACAATATCATCGCTATTTATTTAAAAACGCCCTATATGCAAATATGGTTCGCGTTATCACACGTACTGCAGGACACCCATGTGCATCTTAGCTGTAGGCATAATCACAAAGTGTTTATTTACCTTTGTGGCCCGGCCCAGGGTTAAGATGGAAACAGGGATCATGATGAGATGACTCACCCATACGTTATCTCTATAGTCAATAAGTATGACCACACAAGTTAATAAAAATTATAGGGGGCGACATTTTAGCAATTTGTATGGGGGTCTATTGATCTGACCGTTACATTTATATACCAAACAGAATATAGTAAACACGACGAATGTCGCAGATTTTGCAAAACTCTATCATTTGTTTTATATTATTTAAACCATTTCTCCACAATTGTAACAACATATGTGTTCATATTTTCATATCCAGATCTAATATACATTTGAAAGACATCTGTGTACAAATACTGATTCAAGATACATGAAAGCAATTCATAGACTCTACCACAAGGCCTGAATCTGAATTCAAATGTCAATATCCCAGGATATTGACAAAAAGGGCAGGTGTTCATGTGCAGCATTATTTCATCGTATGTGATGTTATTTTGATAAGTTTCAAGCAGCAGGGATAAACTCCTCAAAAAAAGTTTGGAAATGTTTTCAATCACCAGTTTCTCAAATATTTTGTGATACATTCATATTGTGTTTCATATCAATGGAAAGCTGATGTGTTTCTCTGTCCATTGATACCTCATTCACAGCAATCAATTGTCTCGGTGCTTAGCAACCTGCTTGAGAATGTTGGCAGTCTCAATCAAAATGTGCCAAATTCACCACTATTTTGTGCTCAAAAGATAACTCTGTCGTGTGTTCATTGAAGTGTTACATTGACAACTATACTCCCTGTCATAGTTCCTTGGATATATATTTGCATTATTCACGCAAGCCTATTGTGTTGTTGTTTGCGGGGCGCGGCGTCAAAATGCTTGACAGGCGCGAACAACTATTCATCTCGAAATGCATATTCATGAATAGCGTGACTAAGGTCACGCGCCTTCAATCACGCGCCTTCAATCTTTTGTACCTTAGCGTACGTCCCGCTATGTATGTGTACGCCCCGGCTATGCCCCGGCTATGCCCCGGGGTGTACATTCGTGTACCCTAGCGTACGCCCCCGCTACAATGCCCGGCCTATTTTTTCAGTAATGTACATCCCCGCTATGCCCCGGCTACACGCCCCGGCTAGCGGGGGCACGTTTTGTACGCCCCGGGTACACGCCCCCGCATAGCCGGGCCATGTTTTTTGTACGTTTGCGTATTGATAAGTGCATTACTTGTAGTAAATCGCTTCATCAACATGAAACGTTTATTTATTGTTGTTAAAATGATAGTAACACAAAATAAAACAACACTTTGAACTAATAATAAATGTTTTGTTTTAATATACTGTTGTTAAACCCAACCATGTTGCCTTTAGCAAAGCTAAAGCCTATACATTAGATAGGGCTATTTATTTTCATTTGAGACACTATATAATAACCATCAGAACTAACAGGCCTAATCCGTATTGAATTGTATTATGCTCTATTGAGGTAGTATTTATATCTCTATGAATAAATAGCAAGGCATGAATCTAATGTGATAGGTTATGAATTATTGAGTGTCCCAGCAGAAAAAGGTCTGACCGAAACTTGCCAAGATCAAGATTTTCCCCCTCACGGTCCCAACTTTAACCTCTTATAAAAAAAGTTCCCCAATAGTACATTTTTGTGCATTTTTTTGGAGATTATAAAATACTTTATTAGTATTTTAAAACAAAAAACCAGCTTGTAGGCGCAGTGTACGGGTATCATCAAATATATTGCAATTTTGAGAGGTTTATAACTGGACTAACTCTTCACAATACAACACAAGCGCAGAACAGAACGGCTAATTGTGACCATTTTCATTGGCTGTCACTAATCCTCAAGATGAGGATGTTGCACACATGTGAGAGAGTATGGTATGAAAACAACAGAGGGCAGTATGGCACATAAATAAATGCGGTTTGATACTAAACCACCAATGGTACCATATTCACCAACTACATACCCATTTTTTATGCTTTAAAAATTGTCAATTGAGGGCAGACTACCTTCTGATTTATAGCTACTATTCAGGATCATTGTAAACAAGGTATTTACAAAAAAACTGGTCAACATCCTAAAATGAAATTAACAGACGACACAAAGGAAATATTAGAAAGAAGATTTAGACAGTGTATACTGTATGATGTATTTTAACAAAAACTCTTTGTTTTAATGCTGGGCCCACTTTTCTCTCTGAAACCCTCCATCGTCTGACTCATTTATTCTATCCCATGAGGCCCCACCTGTGTACCTCAACATTTGATGAGGTCGGGTTGAAAATTAACCCGACTAAACTGAAAAAACTAAAAATGTTTTAAGGTTATGAATATTAAATAAACAAGTTTGGGGGGGGGGGGGGGGGGGATAAAAATAAAAACTGGTAAAAGTTGGAGAACAAATGGAGAGAGGATATAGGCCCTACAGGTAAATAAGAGTAAGCACATATTTAAAAAAAATTAAAACAGGAACATCAAAACTTCAAATAATAAGTAACAATTTTTGAACAAGGAATAAAAATATAAGTTATGTTACATGTTATAAACATCGCCAGCTTCGGAAAATATAGCAGCTTCCGAGTAGCTTCCAAGATATATCCAACCATCCCATAGTAATCGCGACTTTCCACCACGTTGTTATCCCATAATAATCACCCTTGGACCCCGGTAGTTACATTTATAGGGACATTTAAAGTGGTGTTGAAAATGTTAAATGTTTAAAAATTTACTTCAGAATTCAAGATGAACATTAAAAATTGTCATTATGGTTGTTTAAACACAGCAAAACTTGATTAAAACAATTCATCGCTATTTATTTAAAAACGCCCTATATCATGTATATATGCAAATATGGTTCGCGTTACTGCGTACTGCAGGGGGATACTGTCATGACTGTCGGACGTAAAATGCTCGTTGCGGCTCTACGAGCATTTTTAATCGACGTTTTCTTGTACAAAGAGGGCTATTTTTCTTAATCATTATAGGTGTAAGTTCATGCATGTAATACAATTATAAAAATATTGACTAATCCCAGTTTTTATCATAATTGAGGGCGCAGCCTCCAACACATCTCTTAGTGCCCCTTTAATACATAACTCTCTATAAAAATATTCCACATTTCCATCTACAGGGTAGTCCTTATATACGAATCCTCCCAGCAAACATGAGATTTTAACACCATTTCCAAAGGACTTATCCACAAGTTATTCATCACAATAGAAAAGCATAATTTATACATCATCAACTTTCAATAGAAACTACTGAGGGTCACTTATCTGTCTTCCATCTTATAGCGTGTTACACATGACTGAACTTTCGAGCCCAAACTACCTGCCATGGAGGTCACTAGCTAGCTATTCATTTTGGGTGCTAAATCTGGAAACCCTGTGCTACCTACTTTTAGACCTTAGAGAACTAAATTTTGTTATCCCTTATTTTCACTAATCTACATTATTACTCTTAATTAGTTATCATGTAATGTGTTATTTACAAATGTTGTTCTAATCCCTACATAAGACCTGTAGGCCTAATGATGATACACTTTTAACATAGGTCTTATCATTACTTTTACTCAATTTAATGCGAGAAACTGGTCTATTTTACTAGTCATGGAGGTCTCACATTTATATACCATCGTTTTGCTCATAAGACATCCGTGTGCATCTTATTCTTAGCTGTAGGCATAATCACAAAGTGTTTATTTACCTTTGTGGCCCAGGGTTGGAAACAGGGATCATGATGACTCACCCATACATTATCTCTATAGTCAATAAGTATGACCACACAAGTTAATAACAATTATAGAGGGCGACATTTTAGCAATTTATATGGGGGTCTATTGATCTGACCGTTACATTTATATACCAAACAGAATATAGTAAACACGACGAATGTCGCAGATTTTGCAAAACTCTATCATTTGTTTTATATTATTTAAACCATTTCTCCACAATTGTAACAACATATGTGTTCATATTTTCATATCCAGATCTAATATACATTTTAAAGACATCTGTGTACAAATACTGATTCAAGATACATGAAAGCAATTCATAGACTCTACCACAAGGCCTGAATCTGAATTCAAATGTCAACATCCCAGGATGTTGACAAAAAGGGCAGGTGTTCATGTGCAGCATTATTTCATCGTATGTGATGTTATTTTGATAAGTTTCAAGCAGCAGGGATAAACTCCTCAAAAAAAGTTTGGAAATGTTTTCAATCACCAATTTCTCAAATATTTTGTGATACATTCATATTGTGTTTCATATCAATGGAAAGCTGATGTGTTTCTCTGTCCATTGATACCTCATTCACAGCAATCAATTGTCTCGGTGCTTAGCAACCTGCTTGAGAATGTTGGCAGTCTCAATCAAAATGTGCCAAATTCACCACTATTTTGTGCTCAAAAGATAACTCTGTCGTGTGTTCATTGAAGTGTTACATTGACAACTATACTCCCTGTCATAGTTCCTTGGATATACATTTGCATTATTCACGCGAGCCTATTGTGTTGTTGTTTGCGGGGCGCGGCGTCAAAATGCTTGACAGGCGCGAACAACTATTCATCTCGAAATGCATATTCATGAATAGCGTGACTAAGGTCACGCGCCTTCAATCACGGCGTGTGTTGATTTCGGGATTGACCAATTATGATGCACGATTATTTTTTAAAGGGACCGGTACGCACTTTCGGGTTTACGCACATTTGCACCTACGCATTGCAATGCGTACCTACGCACATACATATGTACGCAACTAACACGTACGTATAATTTGATGGAATTATGTCCAAGGCATTATGACAGGGAGTATACAGTGTAAACTTTTGAGCACAAAAATACTGCTGATTTTGGCACATTCAGATTTAAACCTCCCCATATTTTCAAGCAAAGGGATTAGCAATGGGACAAGTGATTGCTACAACTTTATTATTGCAAAGATGAACACATCAGCTTTCTATTTGTGTGCAACACATTATAAACATCAACAAAGCAATAGGTGATTGAAAAAAGTTTCTGAACTTTTTTGAGAGGTTTATAAGATGCTAGCTATCAATCAGATGGAACCATGCAAGTACTATTTCATGATTTAAATAAGAAAATCAATATGGGTAAATTTAAATTTGAAAATATTAATACAAATGTATGATAATTAAGTGATATTTATCAATGTAGCTGATAATCAGGATCTATAGATAATACGTTTTCTGATTAAACAAAATTGTTGTAATAAGTAGTAAATGTATTTAAAGACTGAATTAACATAGATTAACAAGATGCACATGAAATTGTAGTGCTGACACCCATACAAAAGTGTTAGGGGGAGCGTGTTGGTGCAGCGGTAGTTCCCTCGCCTTGCACCAATGAAGTCTGGGTTCAATTCTGTGCACGGCCGGGCTTTATGTGCATTTGGTTAATCACGATCCATGCACGCTCTCGCAGGTTTTCTCCGGGTTCTCCGGTTTCCTCCTGCTTTCAAAATCGGTGATCAGTTATTTCGGTTATCAAAAAAACTTCCTTCACCCAATGGAATTTGGGGAGCTGCACTGAAAATGGTGGGTGTTACAATCTAAGTGCGGATAGGTTTGCGCCTGAAATGGCAGCACCCTAGTTGATGCGATCTGATTCTGATGATTCGCCAGTGGCAGCGAAATTACAGCGCTTTGATCAATCTTGGAAAGGCGCTATATAAATCCCAATTATTATTATTATATTATTATTGTACTTGTATTTTAGTTTATTTTACAAGATTCAAACCATAACATTGATTGAGGAGTTTGTGATTGTTGATAGCTTAGACAAACTACTCACTTGTCCTAATACTTATAGGTCTCCTGAAAATGAATAACTCATCTGCCTGTTGCATGCAGGTCTATAATTTACCAATTATAACATGCATATAACTTTGATTTTAAACATTCGTCATCTATAATGTATCAATCACTTTTATGTGTAAATTTGCCTTTAGATTTTGTCCAAATGTTTATTGAAGTTTATATGTCTGATAAATTTTAGGCTTTGTTTTTTGTTTTTTCATTTGGTTTTGAAACTGCACTTTTACTGCCTCCCTTTGACAAAATAATCTGCGATAGTTATGACATGGTACTATTTAACAGACAGGCCCTCTATTATTCTGAAATATTTGTTTCAGTCTAAAGAAAACGACTAATACACATTTATTGCTGCTCTCTATTGTAGAGGGCAGCATACCACTTTATGTGATAGCATCCACCAGCTCAAACCTAAGGAAAAAGTAGTTTGTCTCAGCTATCAACAATCACAAACTCATCAATCAATGTTAACACTTTCCACGCAGCAGGCGTCAGCAGACGACATTCCAAAATTTCCCAAAATGTTTTTAAAATGTCCAAATTATTGAACTCATCACCATACATGTATTTGGAATCACCATGAGAAATGCATTAAAATAAGTACAAACAAACCTAGTATTGGTTCAGTAATCCTTGAGATAGACCTTGTAAGTTAGGAAAGGTTTCTGAAAAATCTGTTTTGTATTTTGGTAAAACCAAAAGCTGCATGGAAAGTGTTAATGTTATGAATCTTGTAAATGAAACTGGAATACCAGTAGAAAGCAATGTGATACCTGGCCAACATCACTGAAAACGAAACCTGGTTTGCCCTACTAAACAAAACTTAGTTAAAACTATGTCAAGTACGACTAACTTATAACTAGTACAGCTAGGTTGGACTAAACTATATATTAGTACGTTAGAATGTACTAGGTGCTGGACTATCAAATATACTAGTTCAACTTTGACCTACTAATATAATAAACTAGTTAAAACATGCCCTACTAATATAATCGAGCGCTCTACTAATATATTGGGTGTTCTACTAATGGTCTCTACTAACCAAAATTATGTCAAGTAGGACTATTTTTTATCATTTAACAGCGAGGCAGATAACTACCGCAAGTTCCACAACTCAAACAAACATTAAACAAGCCTCGACTCATATCCCAACTTAAAAAGCAAGGACGTGAGCCGGTGCGGGAATCGAACCCGTGACCTTTCGAACACAAGTCGAACGCTCTAACCACTGAGCTACCCGGCCGTCTCCGATAAACAGAGTACAGACCAGATAGTAGTGATATAGAGCAGTCATGGATTCTAATTGACAAACAATACAACAACACACGGTATATGAGATCCCCCTCCCCCTGTTCTTCGTTCCATCCCCACTGCCACGTTCTAGGGTAAGGGTTAATACGACACCACACAGTGCATTTCTTTAACCCTTACAGCCCCAGATCCCATGAAATCCCATTTCCCAGCATCCTGGTTCCACCTGGCGCTGAGGTTTTTGTCTGAAATAATGGCCCCGGGCTATATAGCTGGGCGAATACTCGCCCAGCACAGCTTTCCCCGTGGCGCAGTTGGTAGAGCGTCCGCCCGCCAACCGAGAGGTCGTGGGTTCAAACCCCGGGGCGTGGCACCTCTTGTTGTGTGTGCTTTTTTCGCTTGAAAAAAATTTCGTTGGAAAATCCACCGGGTGGGTTAGGGTTAATGAGACTTATAAACCTGTACACCTTTTTGGTTGTTAAACGGCAATTCTTTGGTTATCAAGATCCCTACTGGTATCGAAGAAAGCTAACGCTGTATGGTAAAGCAACTATTATAAAATGTCTTGGTATATCCAATTTAACATTTTTAATGTCTTGTCTACCCGTTCCTGAAAACTTCACGAATGAAGTGAACTCAATTATTTTCAATTTCTTATGGAATAAAAAAAACCTGGAGAAAATAAAGAGAAAGACTCTCATTCGAAATCACAATATGGGAGGAATAAAAATGTGTGATTTTAAATCTCCGTGTATAGCTTTGAAATGTATATGGTTAAAACGTTATGTATGATGATGATAGTAAATGGAAATTTCTTTTTAAACATTATTTAAATGCTCATGGTTCAAACTTTTTAATATTAAATATGAATTTTGTGGAGGCAAAGAATGCCTCATCGCTAATTGGTCTACCAACATTTTCTTCAGATTTGGTAAAAGCATGGCATAATCTAGATAATGATTATAGAAACTTACCAATCAACGACTCATTAACCCTAACCGCACTGAATCTCACTAAATCTCACTGCCAGAAACTATCTCCAGGCACGTGCTGCTGCATTGCCGCGATGACGTCACCTACCGCAGGCATATGTGGCCACGGAGTTTGTGGCCGCATAGCCGCTAGGGAGTTAGCTCAGTTGGTAGAGGGACAGACTTGGGTGCGAATGGTCCCGCGATCGAATCCCGGGGGGTGCTGGGTGATTTTTCGGGTACAAAAAATAGCACTTTTCCCCCCTCCCCCCGATACGCACAAAAAACTAGCTTTACTGGTTAGGGTTAAGGGTCAAAAGTCATATTATATGGAGAAATGAACTGATCATGCACAATGGCAAGACCTTGTATTTCAAACACTGGATTGATAGTGATATAATATATATCAATGACCTTATAAATAATGATGGTATCTTTTCCACTACACATATACTTGACAAACTTAAAAATAAGCACAACTGCAATGTTAGAAAAAAGTGTTCGAACACTTAGTAGGCCTAGTGTAAAGTCATCCCCCTTTCCCCCCTGATCAATGTTGAGTCGCCCAACTTGCCAAACATCAGCCCGTGGCCTAGCAACATTGATTGGTGGGGGGAGGGGAGGGGTATATTAAAGGGGGGCTTTCAGGCTAGCAGATGCAAATTGTTATTTTCACATGACTCTAAAAATGCGTACTGTAGGGTAATTAAACGGTGCAAACAATGGTCAGTGTTCGAACACCTTTTTTCTATGATTGTGTATAAAATCGCTTAAGGAAATCATCTAAATTTGGTTTTTGGCGTGTATCTCCAAAAGTATATAAGCTATTCTTCTGAGATTTGGCATGATTATCAGGATGGTTTAGGCCCGTCATCGTGTGTAATATGAATGGAAACGGTGAATGTTAAGGAATTGTTCATACGATTGAAGTGTTGAATATATCTAAATGTGTGTAAATGTAAAGTTCATTATGATTATGTATCTTGTCATATACTTGAAATGTATAGCATTACCGACACCAAATACATAGTGAATAAATTATTGTGACTGTTAAATTCTGAGGTGTTTGCATTTAATTTAATTAATGTGACGACTTAATCCAAACACATTTCAACTCTGAAGAGGGACGATTTAACGCTTTCCACGCGGTATACGCAAAGCAGATTTTTCAAAAACATTTCAACTTTTAAAGTCTATCTCAAGGATTACTGGACCAATACGAGGCACGTTTGTACTTATTTCAATGCATTTCAGTAAAGTAGGGCATGATCTAACTAATAAAGGTCAAGAACATTGTTCATGTCAAGTGCTAACTATAACAAATTGATGGATTTCTAAACATTCAATTGATGTTTTACTATAATTATTATATGGTTTTATCATGAGTTAGGCCTAATCGAACTTTTATTAATATGCGTAATAAGTGAGCGTGTCACTACATCTTTTCTGCAATACTATTTTTCCGACAACAAATTATGGTCAGTGATCATCTCTTACATTATTAAAATAATGTTCTCTCAGACTGATGACGCAAAACTATAGCCTACATTGATCAAACGGGTTCTATTGATGATTTTGGTAAATGGTCAACCGTTAACGTTTTACCATCATCATGCTCATAGACAAATACACACTTTGAACGATTCACCAACAAGTAAAATTATATACTATAGTTTCTTTTTTTTAAAGACGGAGAATCGTTGCAGTGTGTGTTATGCCAATGAGAAATCGCCAACGTTTTACCTTTACCATCACCTTTCAGCTTCTCCGTGCATTGTATTTGTAGATATGTTGTTGCTCTCACTAAACTTTGTTCAGTCTTTTAAGACTCAAGGTGTTCCTATTGGATGTGTATCTGATAGGCTAATCCAAACAAGTCATTGATGTCATGTATCAATTCAATGGAATGTAGAAGAGGTGAGTGCCAATCATGTTACAAACACCTTAGTAGTCCGTTCCGCTCTGTTTTACGGATACACTTCATATATTCCATCGAATGCAATAGTATCTTTTCTGAAAACCTTTCACTATCAACACCTCGTTTAGCTCAGTCGATAGATCGCTCGCTTGTTACCAAACCTATATTTAATGGTAGTGGGTTCGAATCTGTCATTGGCCTATCTTACTTTTATTACTTATTCTTTTCTTTTTTTAATTCTCTTCTAGATCTTATTTTCATTCATGTATTTTTATTTATTCTTTTTAGTCATTTCTTTTTCTTTTTTCTTTTTATGCTATGACGTGATGCTAATTAATGTTCATAACAATATATTCTATCATTGTGGCGTGGGCATTTGGTGCTATGTTATTGCTATCTACCGTAGATAGCAGTTAGGGCCTATATGCTATATATATAGTATGTACATGACTTAAATATTACCCATGAACTCGCATTCGAGTTTGTATCAACGTTTAGATGAAATTGGTTGTCATTAATACCAAAATATTACATGTGTGTTCCATTTATTTAACCGTTACCTGTACATATACGAATCGCGCCATTCTAAATATGTTGAAATTTGAAGGAAATATTGGTTGAAAATCATCACTTTGTAAAAAGTACTTAATATTTAATAATAATATTAAGTGGTCTTATTGCGCATTGTATACGCTACAATGTGTAAAAATCACATTGATATCGATTGAGTGGTTCTCAAGTTATGATGTAAAACGTGAGGCATGACAGCGCGTGTTTTCAATAGCTCAGACAATGTTAGAAAAAAGTGTTCGAACACTTAGTAGGCCTAGTGTAAAGTCATCCCCCTTTCCCCCCTGATCAATGTTGAGTCGCCCAACTTGCCAAACATCAGCCCGTGGCCTAGCAACATTGATTGGTGGGGGGAGGGGAGGGGTATATTAAAGGGGGGCTTTCAGGCTAGCAGATGCAAATTGTTATTTTCACATGACTCTAAAAATGCGTACTGTAGGGTAATTAAACGGTGCAAACAATGGTCAGTGTTCGAACACCTTTTTTCTATGATTGTGGATTGCAGAGCTATTTATTATTTTCAAATCAATTCCAAAGAATTGGTTTGCTTTATTAAACGCCAACAATGTGCCTATTGAAATAAGTACTCGTTTAAGAACCTCGTGTATATATGTAAATAAAAAACGTGTAAATATAATGTATTGGCAATCAAGGTATATTTACGTTCATGTAGTTAAAATGTTTACAGTCGTGCCAATAATTCAGAACAGATGGGCACAGGAACTGTCAACGTCACCAAAATGGGACGATATTTGGACTATGAAAACTGTAGGGTCCAAAGATCCTTTTAGAGTTACTTGTATTGGCCCAACTTCGACGCCAAAGATCGGGAAAATTCTTACGCATTCCATTTCAATCAACACTGCTATACATCATCAATTTTACTTGCCGTGGCGTTAGTTCTTTATTTTGCGACTTACTGGTACTTCTGAGTTCTGACACAACTTTTAGTGCTTATAATCATGGTACTTCTGAGTTCTGACACAACTTTTAGTGCTGATAAAAATGACTTTTAAAATGGTAAAAATACTGTTTTCCTCCGACGATCTCATGTACGCTTTTGTACTTTCCCACGGTCAAGGGTCAATTGCCTCGAATACAGATTGTAAACATTAAGATAAAGCTGCCAACAGAGGGCACTAATCACACTCACTAATCAATCCAGCTGGTGGTGTCCAAGCACAAAACCCAAACTTAAATTGGCACCAACATTCCGGCCCCTAATTGTAAATGCCACGCCTTACAATTACTCCTAAATTGGAAACAATTGGGGTGCTCAATTTAGTTATGAACACAAGGCAGAAAAACTAACTCAAAACATGCCATAGAAACATATAGCCCAAACGGACAGGAGTATTATACTGTAAGCTGCGGCTCATAAGTCAGAGAATACGGTAGTGTAATAAAAGATACTTTCCAAATACCTGTGAACAATATAACAGCTATTATGCATGCATGAAATGAATATTGAATAAACCTGAATCATGCTGTACAGTATATCTAATGCAGTAGTTGTCTTCATGACTGTTAATGATGAGTGACAAAAGCTGTTTTGAGCTTAAAGGCTGAACTACATGTAGCACGCGTCCTAAGACCTGCACTGTAAACACTATATAGAGTTAATCAAAAGATAACTATGGGTCTAAACTACAAACAATGAATATAAACATTGTATCTATCAGTCAAGCTTCGACAGAGCAACCGGCAATATAATTGATACAACATGCCAAAAAAGGGGGATATTACACGCAAAACTAATCTCAAAAACCCAAGTGAGATTGCAGTGCCGAAAGCTTGCCTGAATTTTTCTTAACAAGTTAACAACAATATGCTATATAAACTTAAACGTGGAAAACTGTTGCATTGTCATATATCAGTTCCTGCGTTTTCCAACATTAGCATTATGGTTTCACATGACATGGTGCAATGCAAAACTATGCCATCACAGGATTGCAGAAAGTCTCGACATGTCATTGTTGATGAAACATTGAGCACCAAAGATGTCACTGACATGGTGCAATGCAAAACTATGCTCATCATAGGATTGCAGAAAGTCTCGACATGTCATTGTTGATGAAACATTGAGTACCAAAGATGTCACTGACATGGTGCAATGCAAAACTATGCTCATCATAGGATTGCAGAAAGTCTCGACATGTCATTGTTGATGAAACATTGAGTACCAAAGATGTCACTGACATGGTGCAATGCAAAACTATGCTCATCACAGGATTGCAGAAAGCCTCGACATGTCATTGTTGATGAAATTGGCAAACAGATACCGATGACTGCATGCTGATACTTATGATTGCATGCATATCTGAAGACTGCACGCAGACACTGACGACTGCACGCAGACACTGATGATAGCATGCAGATACTGACAATTGCATGCAAATACTGATGACTGCATGCAGATAACGACGACTGCATGCATATACTGATGACTGCACGCAGATAACGACGAATGCATGCATATACTGATGACTGCACGCAGATAACGACGACTGCATGCATATAATGATGACTGTACCTTATTGTTCTAACTGTCCTGGTTGGTACAAACCAATTATAAATCCTGGAATCACAGTTCACATACATTCATACACTACCCATTAGTGCATGCTAAACTGCTACAAATCAAGGCGCGCTGGTGGTTTGATAATTCTCCTGGAACTGGTCCGTGTGAACAAATCTACACCCTTAGCAGCCGCACCTTCGCTGTTTCTCTCCTTAACGTTCTTTGATGCTGAGTCACTGCATTTGTCACTTGACGTTTCAATGTCAGATGGTTGCTCCTGCTCAGGCATTTCTGCTTCCAAGAGTAAACACAACTTATCCACCGGACGGACTAGAGTTGTTGATCTTGTTCTCACTCTGACTTGCCGGACTAATCCGTCGCTTCCTGGCATTACTTCAATTATCTTTGCCAGCGGCCATTCATTTCTCGCCATTGTTTCATCTTTGACCAATACCACATCCCCAATTGCTGCATTTCTCTGCGGACAAATCCACTTCTGTCTCTGCTGCAACATAGGGAGATACTCTCTTGTCCATCTGTGCCAGAAGATATCTGCGAGTTGCTGCACCAATTTCCACCTCCTTTGCACATAATTCTCCTTTGAATTGGTTTTCATGGGTGGAAGGTTCTGCTGAGCCTTCAGGAGTAGAATATGGTTGGGTGTCAACGCCTCCATATCACTTGCATCTCCAGACACAGGTGTCAACGGCCTGCTGTTCATGATTGACTCGACTTCACACAACAGCGTCTGAAGAGTCTCATCTGAAAGGGTGTGATCTCGTAGCAAGTTGAACAGCAGCTTGCGAATAGTTCTGATCTGCCGCTCCCAAATGCCACCGAAATGGGACCCTGCTGGCGGGTTAAATACCCAATCGATGTTTCTCTGCAGTAAATGTTCATGTATCCTTGACTGGTTCCACTTTGAAATCTCTTTATGGATCTCCTTGGATGCTCCCACAAGGTTAGTACCGTTATCACTTCTGATCTTCTTCACAGGTCCTCTTCTTGAGATGAATCTGCGTATTACATTGATACAGGCATCTGTATCCAACTTGTCAGCTTTCTCTATATGTACAGCCTTAGACGTCAAACACACAAATATCACTCCATACCTTTTCACAGTGCTACGACCTTGCTTCACTGCGAATGGCCCGAAGTAGTCCATGCCAACTGAACTAAAAGGGGGTTCATCTGGCTTCAAACGATCTGCTGGTAGGCTTGCCATTTTTTGCTGTGATACCTTGGCTCTCTGACGTCTACACAGCACACACCTGCTGATAAGCTTTCTGGCTGCTGAATTTGCACCAACGATCCAGAACTTCTGATGGAGATCAGCTAGCATATGCTCCCTGCCACTGTGACCTGTCTTTTCATGAACATGTCGTAGTATTAGATTAGCAACATGGGTGTTCTTAGGTAGAATAGTTGGATGCTTAGTTTCTTCTGGCAACACAGACTTCTGCAGGCGACCACCAACCACAAGAAGACCATCTTTGAGTATCGGATCCAGTCGATAAATTGGACTAGATGCCTTTAGTCGTCTCTGCTTTGGCTTTCCTGCTTTGTCATCACCTGTGCTTTCCAAGGCCTTTATTTCCTCCTTGTACACACCACGTTGCACATGACACAGTATGGCACGTTCAGCATCCTGTAGATCTGTTACTGTAAGAAGACTGGTAATCTTGTTTCGATTAGCTGATATCTTGCTCCTTGTTCCAACTTTGTCTCTTAAGGATGGGTCTACAGTGGTTTCTGCATCCTTTATGTGATTATCACTGGCACTCATCTGCCTCTTGACCTTTTTCTGCCTGACACGGTTTAGAAGAATCTGCTTGACCTTCAGGATGAACGCCACTGCCTTTCTCAGTGAATACCAACTGGAGTAGTGCTGGTATAACTCCTCAATGGCTGTCATGAACTCATTTATCTCCAGTGCATTCACCCTTTTCACCTCTGGATCATTATCATCTGTTGACTCTTTTGTCAAATTGGTTTTAGGCCATTCGGTTTCATGCTTCCATAGAAACTCAGGACCTCTGCGCCATCTTTGGTTTTTAAGGAAGTCATTGACTGATAGTCCTCTTGAGCAGTCATCAGCTGGGTTCTGCAATGTGTCCACATACCGCCACTGATTTGAACTTGAACCATCTCTGATAACCTCGATGCGGTTTGCCACAAACGTCTTGAATCTTGCTGTTTCACTGTTGATGTACTGTAAGACTGTCATACTATCTGTCCAAAAATATGTATCATCAATCCGGATTTCCAGCTCTCTTTGTAATTGGTGATCTGCCTTTACTGCTACGACTGCAGCAGTTAATTCAAGCCGTGGAATCGACACTTGCTTCAAAGGTGCCACCCGGCTTTTGCTCATGATCAATGAACAGTGGATCTTGCCCTCAACATTCACAGCTCTGAGATATGTCACCATGCCGTATCCGATCTCACTAGCATCGCTAAAATGATGAAGTTGCATGGAAGCGGGTTTGCCAAAGCTATCAGGCAGCAGACATCTAGGCACACTGAAGCTTGCTATGTTAGGGATGCTTATTAGCCACTTGTTCCATTGCTTATCTTGACCTTCTGGAATTTTCTCATCCCATCCGATTTGCTGTTTACAGAGATCCTGCAATATCACTTTGGCTGGTAGAACAGCTGGAGAAATAAATCCAAGAGGATCATATACGGAACTTATAATTGAGAGTATTCCACGACGTGTAGGCGGTTTGTCTTTGTTCTCTAGTCTGAAACCAAATGAGTCATCTTCAACTGACCACATAACTCCTAGAGCTCTTTCCAATGGTAGACTATCATTGAAATCTAGCAATTTCACTTGTTCTGCTCTTTCTTTCACTGGAATTGAGTTGATCACACGTCGACTATTTGATAGCCACTTGGTCAGGTGAAAACCTCCACATTGACAAATTGATCTCAGGTTATTTGCTAGATCTATGGCTTCAACTTCTGTTGAGGTTGAGCGCAAACAATCGTCAACGTAGAAATTGTGACGTAATGTTTCTGTAGTTGCCTGGTCATATTTGTCCTTATGGTCTTCAGCCGTCTGCTTCAGCGCAAAGTTAGCACATGCTGGTGAAGAGCGTGCGCCGAAGATGTGAGTCTTCATTCGGTAGACTTGGACTGGTTTGCTTATGTTGCCATCTTCCCACCACAGAAACCTCAGCAGATCTCTGTCTTCCTTGGGTACTCGTACTTGGTTGAACATGCCCTTGATATCAGCCATCAAAGCAACCTTATCCTGACGGAATCGTTGTATGACTCCAAACAGCGAGCTTGTTAAATCCGGCCCCTGTAATAGCTCCTGGTTTAGGGATACACCTCTATAACTTGCCGCACAGTCGAATACAACACGTATCTTATTTTTCTGTGGATGATAGACTCCATGATGTGGAATATACCACAATCTACCATCATCGCGCTGTAGTTCCTCATCAGGTACCCGCTCTGCAAATCCATTCTTCATCGTATCTTCCATGAAGATCTGATAGTCGTCACTGAAACCTTTGTTCTTAGCAAGCTTCCGTTTCAAGTGATTTAACCTTTGCTCTACCAATGGACGGTTGCTTGGAAGCTGTACGTCTTGATTTCTCAATGGCAGACCAATCTGATAGTGTCCATCGTCTTGGCACACGCTTGCTGTTACAAATTCCATAAATCTTTCATCTTCCAAGGATGGATTGACAATATCTTCTACAATGCGCTCCGGAAAATCATGATTATATAAATCTCTGAAGCTTCTTGTTGTCTCCTCATCAACCATGGTTCTGTACACCGGAATACTTGGATTCAGACTATCATTCACCTTGGCTAAGCCATGTACTACCCATCCCAACAGAGTGCGGCTGGCGAAGGGACCTTGGTTCTCACTGTGGATGATCTCCCATGGCTCCAACGCTTCAGGAACATTGTTCCCTATCAGGATCTCCACATCTCCTTTAAACTCTGGTAAAGGCACTCCTTGAAGATGTGGGTATGCCTTCAGGTCTTCCTTAGTAGGGGCGTGGGACTGGCTAGCAGGCAACTTAGCACATGTGTACACTTGAGGAAGCTTTATCCTATTTTCTCCACGACCATCCATCACTTCCAAATTCACAAGCTTGTGACTGGGTACCAAACTCTCTCCAGTGAGCGTCTGCACTCTGAGTTGTGTTCTAGGCCCATCGGCATGCAATTTATACATCAACTCTTCTGTGCAGAACACTGCGTCGCTGCCTTCATCCAGCAGAGCGTTGGTTTTAACGGTAATACCTGTGGTGCTAGATCGAACTAAAACGGATACCACCGTTTGCGCAGGTCTATTACTTCCGGCCCCGATGACACCACTTGTTGCATCTGTTGTGTTGGAACAATCTTTAGTCTGAGCAGCAGATGGATATTTGCTGGGACCTGACATAGGCTTGTAGTCATCGTCATGCAGTACTGTAGGATGGCGGCGCTGGCACACATCACATTTCAATTTACATCTGCAATCCTTTCTTCTATGTGCTGCTCGCTTCAAGCACCCGAAGCAGTAGTTCTGTTTCCTGATAAACTCTAACCGCTCCACTACTGGTTTACCTTTAAGTTGTCTGCACTGTGCAATAGTATGGTTGTCCTTGCTGCAGTAAACACACTTGTCATTACTTCCTTCCTTGGTACTAGAAGCCAAAACTCTTGGTCCACTCTTAAAAGGCCTTGATCCTTTCTTCATGGCGTCATTGGGTTTAGTATTGATATCACCGTAGATGGGATTTGATAGTATTCTGTGCTGTTTGGCTACAAAACGACAAAGGTCATGAAAGGTTACGACTCTTCCCTTCTCTTCCATAAGGTCATCGGTGATTGACCGCCACTGAGCACGAAGCTTATACGGCAACTTGTTGACCAGCATCCTTAAATTGCTTGCATGGCTTAATTCCTCAATGTAACCTAATTCCTGCATGGCATTTTTACTCTCTATCAAGAACAGGGAGAAACTGCCTAGACTACCTTCATCTTCATTCTTAATGTCTGGGTACTTCTCAGCCTTCTTCATAAAAGCCTCCGCCATCTTGTGTCGATTGCCATATCGGTTCATGATGGCATCCCACGCGTCCAAATAAGCTCGTTGTGCTGGTTGTACACTGAAGAAGCTTCTTACTAACTGCTGCACCTCACCTGTTGTATACTGCTCCAAGTAATATATACGTTCCCTGTAATTGTCTGTCTTGGACTCTACCCCATGCTCAAATGATTTCAAGAATCGACCATACTCTAATGGATCACCTCCAAATGGCGCAATGTCCCTACTAGGCAATGTTGATCGAGCTTGTGTGCCAAGTATAGCCTTGGAGAGATGTGTTTGCTGTTGTATCAGGTCATTCTGGTTTTTGATTAGATCATAAACAGCTGTATCTTGATGATGATATTGAGGCATAGCGTTGTACTGGGGATATGCTTTACTTGGCTCATATTTCTGCTGCGGGTATTGTTCTACAATGTCATGTGCATGCCCATATTGGTGCTGTGCATGTGGCTCTTTCACATTATCTGGTGCATATTTATGGCTGCCTTGTTGCTGTAGTACAGATGGCTGCGGCACGTCATCAGAAGCATAACTGTCTTGCTGCTGTAAAGGCGGCTGCTGTGCACCCAACTGTGCAGATTTATGACTGGTTAGCTGCGGTACAGGCGGCTGATGTGCACCAAACTGTGCAGATTTATGACTGTTTAGCTGCGGTACAGGTAGCTGATGTGCACCAAGCTGTGCAGATTTATGACTGTTTAGCTGCGGTACAGGTAGCTGATGTGCACCAAGCTGTGCAGATTTATGACTGATTAGCTGCGGTACAGGCGGCTGATGTGCACCAAACTGTGCAGCATCTAATGCATAATACTTATAACTGGTTAGCGACTGTACGGGTGCTTGGCGTTGCACATAATCTTGTGCATAGTGGCTACTGCTTTGTTGCTGTACAGGCGGCTGATGTTGCACATTATCTTGTGCGTGGCTACTGTTTTGCTGCTGTACAGGCGGCTGATGTTGCACATTATCGTGTGCATAGGGGCTACTTTTTTGTTGCTGTACAGGCGGCTGATGTTGCACATTATCTTGTGCATAGTGGTTACTGTTTTGCTGCGGTACAGGCGGCTGCTGTTGCACATTATCGTGTGCATAGTGGCTAATGTTTTGTTGCTGTACAGGCGGCTGATGTTGCACATTATCTTGTGCATAGTGGTTACTGTTTTGCTGCGGTACAGGCGGCTGTTGTTCATCATCCGTTGCATACTTGTTTACCCATTCAGCAACATTCTTTTTCTTCAGGGAGTCAGGGAGTGATTTTGAGGACAAGCTTGATTTACGGCTTGAAGACGAAGATGAGGTCTCGTACTCTTGAAGTGCAATCAATTTTGCCTCCTGAACTTGTATCTCAGTTTGCATTTCTAAACGCTCTTTGCTCCTTTTTACCTCAATTAGCTTCATCCTGATCTCCTCTTCCAACTTGATTGCTTCCATATCGAGGAGCATCCTCTTTTCCAATGCTTCCGCCCTACACTGCATTTCTGCCCTTTTTGAGGCAGCTTCCCTGACCGCACTGCTAGCTTTTGAGCTTGATGAGGTGGCTGATTTTGCCTTAGCTTTAGTAGCCATAATGTCAATGATCCTGATTCTATTTATTTACTATTCTTCAAACTACAGTGTAGCTTTTATAATAAGCTTTATGGCTATGACTGAGTTATGTTGTCTACGATGACCTTTTTATCATGATAACTGTTCTTGGGGCGATCACTTCATCACTGTTCATGGTCAACTAGTATTTTTACTTGAATGTAGGGTCCAAAGATCCTTTTAGAGTTACTTGTATTGGCCCAACTACGACGCCAAAGATCGGGAAAATTCTTACGCATTCCATTTCAATCAACACTGCTATACATCATCAATTTTACTTGCCGTGGCGTTAGTTCTTTATTTTGCGACTTACTGGTACTTCTGAGTTCTGACACAACTTTTAGTGCTTATAATCATGGTACTTCTGAGTTCTGACACAACTTTTAGTGCTGATAAAAATGACTTTTAAAATGGTAAAAATACTGTTTTCCTCCGACGATCTCATGTACGCTTTTGTACTTTCCCACGGTCAAGGGTCAATTGCCTCGAATACAGATTGTAAACATTAAGATAAAGCTGCCAACAGAGGGCACTAATCACACTCACTAATCAATCCAGCTGGTGGTGTCCAAGCACAAAACCCAAACTTAAATTGGCACCAACAAAAACTATTCTTGAAAAAGAGAGAAAATTGGCAGAGTTCAATTACAAATTATTATATATAATCATCGCTACCAAAGCAAACTTATATAAATGGAATAAGGCGAACTCACCTAATTGTTTTAAGTGCAACACGTCAGATGATTATCTACATTCATTTATTGCCTGTCCTTTGTCAAAACGCTTTTGGGTTCATTTTAAAAGATTTATTATTTCTAACAATATTCCATGTCCAGAGATATCGTTAAAAATCATTGTACTTGGTTATAAACCAGATAATCAAAGTGTATTGAATGTAATGCTAAATAGAATGCTTAGTTTGGCGTCGTTCACTCTGTATAGATCCAGACATATCAAGATCACTGATAATAAAAACGTTGATGCATTTAAATGGTTTCTATACAAATTAAGATGGAGAATTAGTATCTTTAGACATAGTGAAAATATGTGGCATAAGATTGGCAAAAGCCTACAAGGCACAGAGTAAATAGTAGGTTATGTTATTCTTCTTGTAAAACACATGTACATGACAGCCCATATTATATATTGCTTTGTTTGTCAACTCACCTGCGAAGATCATGTGCCGTTGATGATCATTAGCCATCTATTTTCATGCTAATGGTAATTGTTGGTACATGCTGTTCGCTGGTAGAGTCATGTTTTTGTTCATATTTGTAACTTATTGATAGCAGTATGTTTAAAATATTGTTATTATGTTATATAACTATGTATAGAAGAATATACAGTACAGCTCGAAATAGAATGGACAATGTCAACGCACTTCATTCCAATGGCATTGCAATGTCATTGCAAAGTCATTGCAATGTCAGTGCAATGACATTGCAATGTCAGTGCAATGACATTGCAATGACATTGCAATGACTGCACTAATCGGATTACATCTCAAGGCGTCATTGCAATGTCATTGCAATGTCAGTGCAATATCAGTGCAATGTCATTGCAATGTCAGTGCAATGTCATTGCAATGTCAGTGTCCATTCTATTTCGAGCTGTACTGTAGATGAATGAAAAAAAAAATGAAAAAAAGGATGAACTTATTTCTTTGAGAAGGATATAAAACAGTTTCAGTTTAGTAAAGATTAAAACCTTGCTGTTTGGCGTACGCAGCCCCTGACAAATGACACGGAGGAGGCTGCGTGTGTTCGTAATGTTTTTCACAAGTGTGCGCGGCTGCGTGGAATGTAAACGGAAACGTTCGGCTTCGCTTTACGCAGCAAGTGCGCAGGAGTTTCCCAAGGCGCATACGATATATATGAGTCATCGTAGCATAGATATCTTATGCGCCATAAGGCGCTGGATGGGAGGCTCCCCGCGTGTTTGCTGCGTAAGGTGGAGCCGAACGTTTTTGTTTACATTTTGCGCAGCCGTGCATGCTTCTGAAGTGTTACGCGCATGCGCAGCCTTTTCCGCGTTATTTGTCAGGGGCTGCGTATCATCACGCCGCAAACTGCGAGTTTTAATCAGAAACGAAGCTGTCTCTTATTCTTATTTAGATTGAAACTGTTTTGAAGTTATTCTATCTTTCTCAGAAATAAGCTCATCCTTTTGCGTTTTTTTGGACTGCCTTTGCAACCGTGGCCTGTCCTCATGATGTTGAAAGTAATATTGTTTTTGAAATAAAAATATGAAGTGAGTTTTTAGATTGAAGTAGAAACCTTTTCATGCTGTTTGGAAGTATTTTTGTGTTTTCAACTTTAGTTGCAACTAAACACTTTTTGAATTAAATCTTGAATTTATGATAGGCGTTTTTTGATCTAAAAAAAAAAAGAGGAAAAAAAGGTCCCTACTCAAATAAGGCTTCTGCCCTCTATTGATGGGACAAACCTAATGCATATATTCCAGTAATATACTGCCCTCTTGTGAGATCATCAAACTGCTCATGCTTTGTCTAGCAGAATCGGCTTTTAAAATAAGTGGTAGTGATACCGTCATGATGCTTTCCATTGCACACAGGTCAATCAGCAGTCATGCAAAATGTAATGACTGTTGGCATACTAGCATTGAAATACTCTGAATAGTGGTCATAATGTTCCACCCACAGGTATGAATTATATTTACCTTGAAAATATTGGCAACATTGGGCCAGTTTCATGATACAGAGAGAAGTTTAAAGAAATAAAGAGTACATGCTAGACTGTTGTGTTGTGGTAATTGGTAACTCCATTTTAATGATTTGTTTTGGCTACCATAACTATCTTTTTAACCATTGAATTTTCATCAAGGAAAAAAAACCATACAAAAATCATTATACAATCATTACATAATGTTGGTTTTCTCACATTATACCAACAAATATGAGAGTATTATTCTAAAGCCTTATATTTACCATGTTTACTTGTTATATTCATAATGATCCTACCTCATAATAAGCTCTTAAATAATAGTCCATGAATGAGACTTATAAACCTGTACACCTTTTTGGTTGTTAAACGGCAATACTTTGGTTATCAAATTCCCTTCTAAAATAAGACCTCTGCCCTCTATTGTTGGGAAAATACCTCATGCATATTTTTCAGTAATAAACTGCCCTCTTGTGAGATCATCAAACTGCTCATGCTTTGCCCAGCAGAATCGGCTTTTAAAATTTGTATGCAAGTGGTAGTGATACTTTTGACTCTAAAACGGTCATTATTCACGTATTCTTGAGTCCTCGACGTCAGGACCTGGTACAAAATGGGTGGGAGCTTTCGCAAATATCAAATACCACATCTGACACCATGTAACGTGGCTTAGTATCGTCTCAAGCATGTAAATAAAGAGGACTCGAAGAGACCATACTCAAGATCCATTCTAAAATAAAGCCTCTGCCCTCTATTGTTAGGAAAAAAACTCACGCATATTTTTCAGTTTATACTGCCCTCTTGTGAGATCATCAAACTGGTCATGCTTTGCCTAGCAGAATCGGCTTTAAAAAATTGTGAGTACACTTAATGTTCCATGTGCTTATGCCCTCCCACATAAACATGTGTTAACACACTATATCAATTGTTCTTGAACTTATTCTGTACAATTTACAGATTTGACATTATTACTTTATTGATTGTAAAAAGTGAATAATTCAAGTTACAAAATTAGTAGTGGCCTATGTGTAAATACAACATTGAACTGTATGCGATATAATAATAATAATAATAATAATAATAAAACGGTGCTTCTAAAGCACCTCCCACCGAAGTCTCAAAGCGCTTTTAAAACAGATAACATAACAACACTGAAATTACATTACAATATAAGAATAATACAATATGTGGATGAACATGCAAAAACATTGTAAACAGGGTAATCAATCATCAAAAGCAATTGTGAATAAGTGTGTCTTAAGAGACGATTTGAAATGTCTAAGAGTTTTACAGTTCTTGATGTAAAGCGGAAGTTGATTCCAAAGTTCAGCTGAAGCATAACGAAATGAACGATGACCATAGGTTAAAGTTGACACAGAGGCAATGATAAGTTGTTGTTTTGAAGCCGATCGCTAACATTGGTTTTGTTTTTAATACCAGTTATCAAAATGACAATTTATTTTATAAACACAATAAATAAATAGATAAATAAATAAATAAATAAATATTTGCCTATTTCAAACCATAAAGAGAAAAAATACAAGAGATTACGATTAATTATGGAAATTATTTGAATATGTGAATATTTGAATACATTTGCATAATTAATTAGCTCATGAATAAGAATTCCCTTTATTATTATTTATAACGGAATAAACCTTATTATTACTTTATGAATTCGCCCTAATGTAATAATGAGTGAATAACAAAAACCCATTTCGCCCTAACGTTTATAGCGGGGAAAAAAAATGAAACAAACACTTTTTTGATATGCCACAAGTCTGTGATGAACCAAATCTGGCAAAACAAACCCAGACAAAATGTTAACCATGAACTTGTTTTTTCATTTCAATGTAGTTTCATTACGATTGTGAATGCAACAATTGGAAAGATGATTGTTCTTTTTACAAATCAGTGGGAAACCTCAAATAATATGATTATTTAACATTTGCTCGTTTGTATGAACCATTCAAATTTTGGAATATCAACAACAAGTGAACTTACAGACAACAGGTGTGCATGCCCTCTAGTGGTACGAATTAAACATGGCAAGTTCAGGATGTTCCTATGATTAATTTTGTATTTGATATTTTAATAGAGCTTGCTGCTCTCCACAATAAGCTGAAATTTGAGCTTGATCGGAGGTACGGGTTTATAGATATGACAATTTTATTGTCAAAAATGAAGCAAAATTAAAGCATTCATTTCTTTTGTTTGTTATCGTTTTTTGACCCCTAGCAAAATAATTAATCTATGCAAAAATGTTTATTTAATTTTTACAAAAAAAGTATAAATGCTACAAAGCTGACATTTTGGGAGCTTGATAATTATCATTACGTTCTGAAAACCAGTATAACTTCAGACAATTTCTTTTTGACTTTTTGACAGCTTGACAGGACAGAAACTTCTAGTACATGGTAGGACCATGCTGACCACATGTAGAGTGGGAGTCAGCCCCCAGGCACACACTGGCTGGTAACGTATGCTTCAACGCTTCAACACTGACACTATTTGCATGTATAACATGTGTGTACTACAGGTCAGAACTGAAGCGTTGTCGCTGAAGATAAGGCCTTATGCTCGAATCATACTAGCCGGTCGCTGCTCGAAACAGATTGCTTAGTACTCGCTAGCTCAAAAGTATCTCGGTGCGACCAAAGATTGCATCGAGCTAGTTAATCGCCGGTAGTAGCAGGTATTCCCGGGTCACGCAGACGACAAAAAACCGGGATAATTGCTGCTGATTGGTTATGCTAATTTCGAAGCAAAATAACCTCCCCCATTGGTTGAAAAAGTATGGTGTTCATTACATCATGAGCGACCGATCTTTCGAGTTGAAATGAAGTCAACTGGCCGCGACTGGTCGTTTCCAGTCAAGCGATCTCTGTTTCGATGTATCGGGTTTTTTTATATGGCGTAAAACTCGTCATAGGAGCGATTTAATCGCAAAGCGACCTTAGTATGTTTTCAGCATAACTCTTTCATATTTAAACAAATATTTCACAACCTTACCGTTATACATAAAGTTTAAAAGCACAAACTGCAACGTTCAGTTTAAAAATTAAAATATTGCTGACTTGAACATGGGTTTAGCATGTTGTGAAGAAGGGACAGGGTATAGGATGAGTTCTTGTTTGTTTTAATTTACAGTAGGTTTATAGCGGGGTTTATGGCCAATAGAAAGAAATTAATTTTGACAAAATGTAAAAGGGTTTTTACTCCCGTTGCAACATGTCCTCCCTTATGAAAATCGCAATCAATTCTGCAACCGTGCGCAAGGTTAAATTTGGAAAAATACAACCTTCCGCAAGATAAATTTGGAAAAATACAACCTTGCGCAAGGTTAACATTGGAAAAATACAACCTTGTGCAACCAGTTTGGTTCTTCTGAGAAGGTTGTGCAACCTTACAGCAATCACCCACAACCTTGCGACAAATTTGTGCAACCTTGCGACAACCTTGCGCAACCTGGTACCACCTTGCTGCAACCACATTTTGGTGATTGCATTTTCGTAAGGGCTCATCCTGAATATGATTCCTCCTGCTATTTTCTTTTTGCCAGATTGTTTGAAATCCCCTCTAACAAACCTCGTTGAGCCCCGATAACAAAATGAAATTTGTTGGTATTTTTCACTGATAGTACAGAGTAATAAGGCTTTCATCTGTTGAAGAAAATAGCGCGGACTTATCGGGTAAACTAGTTTGCGTGGGTCAGGCCATTTAGTGAACCCACTTTTCTGAACGCTTCCATGCACCTGACGATGAACCTATGTATCACACGGGTAGCACAATGAGCCACATAGCCGATCGCTTATATTTCCGTATTGGAGCGCGTTCAATCGTAGAGTGCATTTCGGTGATCTGGTCAGGGGCTGAATATGATTGGTACAGAGTAATAAGGCGAGTGGTGAGTTCAAAACACATGGCCTTATATATTGTGATGTGTGTGACTAATGTGGCTACGGATGTGTTTGGGTTGGGAAAAAAGATGACACTTAATATGCTTGATTGACGATCAATGTTTTAGACATAGGGTCTGACAAGTTCCAGTTAAGGTAGCTAACTCAGCTCCTACACCACTTCAGACAATCTGCTGTAATACCAAATCAATTATAGCTATACTCTTTATTCTAAGACCGTAGTAAAGATAAGTCTTTCCTATTTCAGGACTTTTTAGATATTTTTTAAAATTTCTTATGTTGTTTTTTGTTGTTGTTGAAAACTCCCTAAATTTTCACCTTCTGGAATTTTTAGTAGACTAAAGGGAAAGTGCTATGGCCATGAAACTTTGGGATACATTTTTAACCATATTACCTAAATTCTCTTGTGAGTTTTTGCAAATACAGTGTTAACTTTTTGAGTTTTTTTCTTCTTTAATTTTGGTGTTAGGGAAATTTTGAAAAGGCTGTTAAAAAGTCTAGAAACACTTAATTGGTAACAAGTCACGACAGAATTTTCTAAACTTAATTACCTTTTATATGACACCTTGTTTGTACAAATTGAACATGTAGTTCTTTCTGTAGAAATTCACAACATTTGGCAATATAATGTTTCTAGAAAAGAGTGAAAAGTACTGTCATTCCCAGTGAATATATCATCCATCACCACTCAGTTGTTGAGGAAAAAAATAGTGTAATACCTTGGTGTTTAGGCATCAAAATAAAAGTCTTTAGCAAACATTCGTTTTAAAGAAGAGAACAAAATATTAACAAAACTATGTTTTTTTTTTAATTTGGCAGTATTTGGGAATTCGGCAAACGCCTCCTTTATTAAGTCAATAGGATTTCAACTATCAAAAGATTCTGTTAAACCACTGAACAAAGGAGTGCTTAGGATTGACAGGTGTCAAAAAACAAACAACTTCAGTAGGAGGCTATCACTAGAAACTGAGAAGCCTTCGTTGTGATGGTAATAATAATAATAATAAAGTACATTTATTAAGCGCTTAAAACAGAAGTCACTAAGCGCTTTACATAGCATAAAAATCAAAAACATTATATATCAGCAAGTATAAGCACACATAAAACCAGGAATTACATAATAAAAGATACGACATATATGATCAGGCAGTTAAAAAAAAATCCCCCTGTCTCTTTACAAGCTCCTTTATATCAAAGCACTGGCTTGAAGTATCACTTTCATGTCATTTAGACATTGCCAGGATATTAGAATCAGCTTGTCACACAAGTCACTCAGATTAATTTTAAGCAATTTTGTTATAAAATAACTTGAACGTTATCCTTCCAATAAATGTATGTTATTCTACCTTTGGCATATATTGGTACAGGAAAAAGGTGGGAGAGGTTACAATCATGTATTACACTTTGATAGCTGATAAAGTGACTGCACTATTTATTGGAAATATCAAAAGTCATTGTGAGCATTTGTGCAAGCAATATATTTTAGATATTTAAGAGTGCTGTCAGTAATGGTGTCGGAGTACTCGAAAATTGTTATTAAAGCCTGTAAATCCACACTGAATTTGACCCAAATCCGGAAAAGTGGCTTCAAATGGGTTAACAGCAAAGAGCATTATATTAACGAAAGATGGAGCTCAGAGAGTCATAGTACAGAAAGAGTACCAGATGGGGAATGAAAAATAGAATCTTACTGTTTTTCAACTTAAAGACATATTTGAAGGATTTTCATTGATCCTTAACCTCTTTCAATCAGTTTCATAGACACATTTTCAGGGTTTTTTCATTTGATTAACCCTTTTATGATCAATGATTTATTCAGGGACTTTCATTTTATCATTTAAGGGATTTTCAATTTATCATTCAGGGGATTTTCATTTGTCATATTTTCCGGTTAAAGATTGACGGTGACACCTCTTTTCAATGCAACGATTTATAATAATAATGATAATGGTTAATAATAAAGCACTGGTATCTGCATAGGGTTTATGCCAACTCAGGATTTTCATTGATTCTCAAGCTTTTTTACGATGTCTTAAAGAAATACTTGAAGGATTTCCATTGATTAACCCTTTATGATCAATGACTTATTCAGGGGGTTTACATTTTATGATTCAAGGGATTTTCATTTATCATTTACCTGTTAACCCTAACCCATTCGGGCACTTCTTTCAGATTTTTTTTTCTGTGAGGAGAAAAGTAACCCCAAAAGTCACCACAACCCCCCCCCCCCCCCCCCCCCCCTGGGATTTGAACCACGGACCTCCAGCACCATCGGCTTAGGATTCCCCACTACACCACGGGTGTCAAGGCTACTGAGTATACCCGGCCAAGTATATACATTTTATCCTCAAAAAACTTGCACACTGGGTGGAACATAGAAATTGGCTCATTGGATTTGGCAGGGTTAGGATTAAAAATTGACAGTGACACCACTTTCCATGCAATGATTTATGTCATTTCACAAATATCTCAACATTTTAAATCCTCATCGCTAAATTTCAATTACCAATGCAAGGCTACATAACTTGAACTATAAAAATTCAAAGTAATAGACCTTCTGGAATAGAAGTCGTAAGTCTGAGTTTCATGTTTTCGCAATCGTCAGACGACAAAATGTTGCACTTTGGCTGCAACTCAACACAATTCAATTTTTCAATTCAAGATTTATTAAACATATCATATCGCAGCAAAAAGCTGAATTACAACAATATTTACAATCAATGTTATATATAGAACAATAGAAACAATATTTATTTATAAAGATAACATAGCTTGCATAACAAACTACCCACCTCCCTACTCTTACCGATTTATAATGTTTGATTCAAGAGTTTGACCATGTATGGCATTGAGCTTTGTGCGTAACGCTAGTACGTGATTTAGGTACAGTTAATTTGTGAGCACTACGGAGAGTCATATGCACTTGTACATTTCTTGATCTTGGTAACCAACCGCGGAACTCATTTGATTTTAAAAGAGATTGAGCAAAGTCTAAACAAATTTTGTTTCTACGGATCTTGAGTTAAGGAATATCACATGTTATTAAAGCGTCTTGAAAGCCTGTGTAGTTAAAACCCAAGATGATTCTACACACCCTCTTTTGAATACGCTCCAAATTCTAGTGGAGATTTTCTGTAAGACTAGGGTGCCCAACTGGTAGAGCATACTCAAGAAGGGGGTGAATAAAACCAACATAGATTGTCACCAGGTCTTTAACACTGAGCCTGTGACGATTTAGGATGCTAAGCATAAATAGCCGTCCACTTGCACGTTTCGTAATGTCACTAATCTATGATGTCAAGCACATCATAGTTTGCATAAAATAATATGCAATCTATGGTGTCAAAGCAAGCTAGACCAGAGGTGGTCTATACTCAGTGAAAGTACAAGAGTGCTCAATTGGTTTTATACAGGAGGATATAAACATATCATGTATCGACATCCTTTAACACACTGTAGCATTATCTGGTCTTTATTGGTTCTTATTCAGGTGGTATTACAAGAATACTAAAGGATATAGAATGTAAAACAATACAAAGGCAACTTTCATTAAAGGTATATTATGTGATCTTTTCCAGGGGACGCCCTCTGTAGTGTTTAAGATCTGGCAACACTGGATAGCTCTCTTGCGATCGATACACCAACAAATAAAGACGTGCATTTAATAAACTCTTATCTGTGTTCTGCATCCTATTGTTATAACCACTCGGACACTACATTGGCGACGAATGGGATTCAACAGACCATGCGTATCGAAATATTCTGAAATCTCGATGTATTCGGTAAGCTCTATCATCATACTCAAGTAAGCTTACTTAATCTATAGCACATCGAAAAGACCCCCTAGCTCGGTAAAATATCAGCGTAGTCATACGGGCTGTTTCTAAGCAACGGATTTCTTGTTAATTTCAATGCTTCCGAGATTTTATCATCATGGCTATGCCTCAGATTGATAACTTTGACCCGCACAGTGAACAAAGCTCTCTTTCCATCAGATGGAAGAAATGGATTTCCAGGTTTCAATCAGCAATGATTGGATTTGACATCAATTCCCCAAAACGTCAACGGGCATTGCTTTTACACTATGGTGGGCAAGAATTACAGGATTTGTTTGAAACCCTTCCAAACACAGGAACTGCTGATGAAATTGAACCAGCGATTGCAGCTCTTACACAATACTTCACACCCAAACGTAATGTTATTTACGAGAGCATTATATTTCAACAGCTCAAGCAGGAAGATCATGAAACAATTGAACAGTTTGCTACTAGACTAAGACAGGGCGCTGCACGTTGCGATTTTCCAAATACAGATCGCGCAATACAAACACAGCTACTTGCTGGTTGCAACTCAGAGATTTTGCGCACACGCTCATTTGAAAAAGAAAGATCCCTTGCAAATCTCCTTGAACTAGCACGTACACTTGAAATATCAAAGGGTCGCGCTCAAGGGGTCACACAGGTGAAAGACTCGTTAGTCAACAAATTCCAAAGTAGTACACACACAGGAGGACAACGAGGTAGAGGAAGCATACACACAGGTGAACAACGAGGTAGAGGAAGCATGCACACAGGTGAACAACGAGGTAGAGGAAGCATATACACAGGTGAACAACGAGGTAGAGGAAGCATATACACAGGTGAACAACGAGGTCGTGGACCTCGACGGTATTCAAACCGTGGCCCTAGGGTTTGCTATTTTTGTGCTGGTGCATACCCTCATGAGGGTGAATGCCCAGCGTTTGGCAAAGAATGTGCATCATGCGGCAAAATGAACCACTTTGCACGATGTTGCCGGTCAACTCCGTTTAATTCATATCCTAGTACACAAACAGGTGCATATGGTACTCACACAGGTGCGTATAATAGTACTCACACAGGAGCGAGGCCTAAGACGAATAGGCCTTCCAGTACATACACAGGAGAAAGAGGTAGAAACTATCAGCAAGTTAAATCAGTTGGTTTTGAGCATGCTGAACAGAATGATCACTTTCACCCAAATACAACATACATGGATAATCCAATTGACGAAGCTGATGACAGCTATGCGTTTTGTGTAGAACAAGAAATCAAATCGCTTCAAGATACAATTACAACAACGGTTCACATACAAGGTGTACAGGTTAAAATGTGTGTGGACTCCGGATGTCCACAAAATATCATTGATGAACACACACTGGAGAAAATAACACAATACAATAACACAATTCAACTGATCCCAACCAACATCAAACTAACCCCATTCTGCAGCAAAACACCACTCCCCATTCTCGGTAAATTCAGAGCAGTCATCCGTACAGAAAAGCATGAAACGATCGCCGATATCTATGTGATCAAACAAAAAGCACAATGCCTACTAGGTTTAGCAACATCCAAAGCACTGAATCTTATCCAATTCTCCCCATCAATTAATGCAGTTTCTGAGAACTCACACATTTTGGAGAAATATCCCAAAGCATTCCAGGGTATCGGTAAGCTTAAAGATGTACAGGTAGATTTACACATCGACCAATCAGTACCCCCTGTTGCACAGCGTTACCGCAAAACACCACTTGCATTACGCAAGAAGATTGAACACCGACTCTTAGAGTTGGAAAATGAAGGTATCATTGAGGATGCTGATGGTCCAACACCGTGGGTGTCCCCATTGTTGGCGGTCCCTAAACCCCGAAATCCGGAAGATATCAGACTTTGCGTCGACATGAGGGCAGCAAACAAGGCCATTCTTCGTGAGAGGCATCGTACTCCATCCATTGACGAGATCATCGCAGAGCTCAATGGATCACGCGTCTTTTCAAAGCTGGACCTTCGTGCAGGTTACCATCAAATTGAAATAAGTCCAAAGAGCCGATATATTACTACGTTCGCAACACACGTGGGTTTGAAGCGTTTCAAACGTTTGAGTTTTGGTATATCTTCAGCAAGCGAAGTTTTTCAAGATGTGATCCGTCAATCCCTAGAAGGTATTCCTGGGGTTATCAATCTGTCAGATGACATCCTCCTTCATGCACCTACACAGGCAGAGCATGATAGGCGTTTAAAGCTACTTCTACAACGCATAATTGATAAAGGACTCACACTTGCGCCAGAAAAATGTGAATTCAATCAAACTCAACTAGAATTCTTTGGATTGATCTTTGGGGAACATGGCATATCTCCAGATCCCAAGAAGGTTGACGCAATACAGAAAGCATCCCCTCCAAAGAATGCAGGGGAGGTCAGAAGTCTTTTGGGTATGGTAACATTCAGTTCACGTTTCATCCCAAATTTGGCATCTATAACTGAACCACTTAGACAACTTACTCAGAAAAATGCACCATTCCACTGGAACAAAAGCCATGACATAGCTCTTCAACAAGTGAAGGACTCTCTATCAAGTGATACGGTTATGACCTATTTTGATATTAGCAAGCAAACAGAGATCTGGGTGGATGCTAGTCCTGTCGGGCTTGGAGCAATATTAGCTCAAGTGGATGCTCAAGGTATAAGAAAGAATATCTGTTATTCCAGCAGAGCGCTGACAGCAGTGGAATGTCGTTATAGTCAGATAGAACGGGAAGCTTTAGCAATCACCTGGGCTGTACAAAGATTTCACATCTACACATACGGTCATCATATCACCGTCGTTACAGATCACAAACCACTAGTTCCCATATTCAACCAAACAAAATCTAACCCATCGTCACGCATATGGTTAACTCTCATGAAAACAGTGCAAAATGAACTTTTTGATGTCTTTGGTCCATTTCTGTGTTATGCAATGTTTTCTTGCTTGAAAAACTTCTTTTCTAGATAGATATTGATGTTTTCTACTTGGATCTATGTACTTTGATATACTTCTGAACGTGTTTTCACTCAAAAAAATGCCCTCATATACCCCAAATTAGCGAAATTTCCATGTCCGCAGCATAAATGTATATTTTGCCTTTATTAATTACAATACAAATAGGGCAACATTTTCTACAAGATATGTCATAATTTGTAGGGAACAAATAGCGATATTCCATGGATAGAAAAAAAATGCACATCTTTTACGATGTTTACCTGTTTCAGTTTCATATATGTTGTCCGAGATGTTGATGTTTATTACGTTACCTGCGACATATTGAGGATCAACATTGTTCAAAATTAACATTTAAACATTTAAATGTACATATTCTGAATCTAAAAGTACATGGGTGTTGGAAAATAATATTATCAAAAATCTATAGCAGCATGTCTGACCTTGAGAAGAAATCAAAATGCTGCAAAGCATGCGACCTTGTTAAGGATGTTTATTACGTTGTTGAGATTTCTCCCGAACTATGTATCAAAACACACTTTTTGGTTAAAAACCAATTTGATACATATACATAGACTATGTGGTTACTTGGAACACTCGCTAGCTCTTTCCAGATCGTCTACATGGTACTTTGAGTACGAAAAACGTTTACTACGTTATCGTTTATTACGTTGTCGAATAAATCGACAGAGAGACAGCTGCTCTCTACGACTGTATTAAACAAAGATACGTGGCAGGCCCTTTTCGCAGGCATGCATGGGGGATACTCGATGAAAGTACAATGCAAAAAAACCACGACGAATGGTAAGAATTCCTCATTTTTTCTTGTAAGTAATATGAACATTAAGCTGAATGACAGTTGAAGTCATTATAGATCTCTTAAGCACATTGGAAATGGACCTATGATATCAGAATGGGGTTAATAATGTGAAGAAATGCAGTAGGTATCGTTAACATCTTCATTGATTGCTTTGTATATACGTTATAAGCCAGCATTAGGCACTGTTGCAGTTGCCAATAACGTAATAAACGGGATAACGTAACCAACCTCATTGTCTAGTCTCATGTCAATGTTGGCGTCAATTCAGTAACTTTCATGATTGGTGTACTTGAGTATCATACATTGTATCCAATGTTATAATTGTAATATGTGGACTATTCTATGTGAGGACTGAAACCACCTTATAATGGACAACGTAATAAACTTTCTATCATTTGATAAATATAATTGCACCCTGTTCATAGTGATTCAACATTTATTATGTGTTTATGAATGTTAACTTAGTGTACATACATATTGTCTCACATACTGACACAATCTCATTTGTTTGCATGCTTCAATGATGCATAGTTCTATGGCTATTGGATAACGTAATAAACCAATTCGTATAATTGTGTGAATAAATACGGTATACCTAGCTGAAACAGCTGCAATGTATGTCATTAACTTTGTTTTGTTTTTGTTATCTTTATTAAACAGAAATATGTGCCACACAGTGCAAAAAACCAATGGCGATACCGGCAGAACCAAATGCAACAGTGGAGACAAAAAGGTCATCAGAGTACAATCTTATTAACAATTCTACTACCATCATTTTAAATAAAACAAATCAATATCTTACTAATTTTAAGAGATAAAAGGCTATTCAATATTTAGTGCTATTAAAATTTACATAAAGGTAATAATGTCATGGTCTAACAACATATCTGTAAAGTGCCATGTTACATCTGTCGATTTAGTGACCATGTTTATTACGTTATTCACCATATTTACCCTACATCAAAAGAGCAAGTCGACAATATATAGAACTGTCTTTTAGTGGACTTTAGGCAACCTAACTTTTACTAAAATACCATTTACAAGATATGTCTGTGTACAAAATAAACTGACTTGGTCGATGTTGAATATATTTGTTTACATGTGTTTGTATATGTTTATTACGTTACCCACCCCATAAAGTCCGAATACCAATGCCAGCGTTTTTGGTAAAGCATAATATTTATTGTTTCTGAGCTAACTTTTAAAAACACATTATAACGCTTGGAAAAAGATACGATTAAAGATATATTTTATACTTTGCACAAAGATATTCATTTTGGAAAACCGTGCATTTTTTTAGTTTTAAAGCTGAGGTTCAAACAGTGATGTGAAGACCAAAAACAATTCATAATACTTGCAATTTACAAAATTACATTGCATTTTGTTCGCTGTAATTGGTAGAAGTATGCTTTCGTAACTATAATTTTGTGTTTTTGGCATCACAGTTTGTAAACTCGTTCTGATTTAGAGCTGATAGGAAGTATATAACGTAATAAACATGGAGCAAAAGCTGCAAACAAGTGATATTATAATATAAATTCAACGTTATATTGTACAAAAATGCAATGAGTGTTGTTCACAAAATTTTAAATCTAGTATCCAGTACATGTCTACTATTAAAAAATAGTGTAATAAATAAAATTGGAGACAATTTTTTTCTTCAACTTCTGAAATCTCATTTGCACTATTTTCATGAGAGTTGACCATATGCAATTGGCTCATGAAAATACAAGGGTATGATATGACTGTCATCCACCGCCCGGGCAAGGACAACCCGGCTGACTACATGTCGCGCCACCCGGGTTACATATCACCACGTCTTAGAACAGACAACACAGAAGAGTATATCAACTTTGTCAAGATAAACGCCATTCCACACGCGATGACACTGGAAGAAATACAGCGCGAAACAGTCAAAGACATCAAATTACAAACAATCATACACCACCATACTACAGATACATGGTACAAGATCAAGGATACACACAGGAGCTATTGGGACATACGGAACGAGATAACAATCACCTCGGACAACATCGTTCTCAAACATAACACTATTGTAATCCCAGAATCATTGCAAGAAAAGGTCATTGCGCTAGCACACCAAGGTCATCAAGGCATAACAAAGACAAAATCACTGCTGAGAACCAAGGTGTGGTTCCCACAACTAGCAGAGAAGACAGAGTCAGCCATAAAGCACTGCATATCTTGCCAAGCATCAACTCCTGAAATCCACAGAAATCCTCTTAAAATGTCAAAAATGCCTGACTACCCATGGCAAAACGTGAGTGTTGATTTTTGTGGTCCCTACCCATCTGGTCAATATTTGCTGGTTGTTGTGGACGAATACTCACGATACCCTGCAGTTGAAATAATCACATCAACATCTGCCAAGACTACAATACCTCGTTTGGACAAGATTTTTGCAGATCACGGAATCCCAGAGACTTTAAAAAGTGACAATGGCAGCCCATTCCAGTCTGAGGAGTTTGCTCAATTTGCAAAGTACGCAGGTTTTCATCATCATCGCATCACTCCAGTTTGGCCAGAGGCAAATGGCATAGCTGAGAGATTCATGAGAACCCTTAAAAAAGCCACGTCAACATCTGAAACTGATGGTCGTCCATGGCAACAAACATTGTGGTCATTTCTGCGCAATTATCGGGCAACACCCCACAGTAGTACTGGAATATCACCAGCAGAAGCACTGCATGGACGACAGATTCGTACCACATTACCACAATTGCCATCACAATCAAAATCACATGAAATAGACAGACAAGCTCGTCAGAATGACGTTCATGCTAAAGCAACAATGAAAGCGTACGCAGATAAGCGGCGTCGCACTAAGCCTTCAGAGATAAAGGAGGGAGACACCGTCTTGAAAAAGAATGAGACCAAAGGAAAGTTGATTCCTTGTTACGATCCCACTCCATACACAGTAGCGAGAAAACATGGATCACAAGTGACGGTTGAACGTCCTGGGCACAAGGTAACCAGGGACGTGTCTTTCTTCAAGAAATTCCAAACAGCACAGACACACAACACATGCATTGATACAAACAGTCGCGAGGATGAAGAATACATACAGGGGATGGATCATAACAATGAAGAATACATACAGGGGATGGATCATAACAATCCTCCAGCAGAATACGCGCAGAACAATCCTCCAGCAGAATACGCGCAGAACAACCCTCCAGCAGAATATGCGCGTCCACAGCGTATCCGCAAGCCCCCTACATACTTACATGATTATACAATGTAGCAGATGTTTGCTGTGGACAAGTCAAACATGACTGTGTTGTCGTTTTAGCCAACACATTTAAATAGTTATAGTTTTCAAAGTTCGTGTTACTAAAGTTACCGCACCACAAATGTTTGTTCCATTATACCCCTACAAATCTGTTCTAAAAGGAAAGGAGGGATGTAGTGTTTAAGATCTGGCAACACTGGATAGCTCTCTTGCGATCGATACACCAACAAATAAAGACGTGCATTTAATAAACTCTTATCTGTGTTCTGCATCCTATTGTTATAACCACTCGGACACTACACCCTCAATCCTCGAAGAAGAAAAAATTGGAAGCAGATTTTCTTGCAGATTTACTTTTCTGATCATAAATCATAAACATATTCCAAGTTACAGAGCGATACGATTCCTTATAACCTCAAAATCATGGTTTAAGAGTGAATTTAGAGTCAAATTTCAAAAATAGATTGTACCGCTCAGTACAATCTATTTTCAAACCATGATTTTGAAGTAATTAGGAATCGTATCGATCTGTAACTTAGAAGATCTTTATGATTTATGATAAAAAATGCAAATCTACAAGAAAATCTGCTTTTATAGTAAAAATCAATGATAGAGGGCGCTACTTGAAAATGATCACATGATATGCCTTTAATCCGAGGCATATGGATTGATGATCAGTTTGTGATGCATCATGTCAAAGGGTTCACCTTGTATACTTGTGGACACAATCTGACAGTATAGACCAATCAAATTCAAATCGAGATCGGAAACATTTGGAAATACAGGTCATGTGGAGCAGGTTTTCTGACAAAACGAGATGCCCAGAATAATTTCACAGATGATAATCCAAAACTTTTATTTATTTTCTTTTACCGGGATAGCTGCTGTTCGTACTAAAGTATGGCTTTATGAGTGAGTGATCACATATGGTCTTCGCCCAAAATATTCTCCTCATAGATATAGCTACATTTCTATATAAAGTGGCTGTTTTCTATCCTTAAATACCGCATAGTAAAATAACTTTTTTTTCAGGAACTATATGTCCGGAAAAATGTACATATTTTACGAACTTTTCTCGTAAACTCTTGCACAGATCTTAAAATAACACTATTACATTCGTTACATAAGCACATGTGGAGTCAGATGACTCTGCATGTTTCGAAGGTCGTCTGTGACCTGTGATGACTCCAAAAATATTTTCAGAAATGGTCTATAGAACTAAATATGTAAACAAATACCAATTTCTTTAAAATTAATGTGAAACATTTGAACATGTAAGAAAAAAATTCCACTTTTAACCATCTTATTCTACTTAGCAAAGAAAGCCTATTTGACAAGATGTACCTTCCCTTACAAAAATGCAATCACCAAAATGGGTTGCAGCAAGGTGGTACCAGGTTGCACAAGGTTGTCGCAAGGTAGCACAAGTTTGTCGCAAGGTTGTAGATGATTGCTGCACGGTTGCGCAACCTTCTCAGAAGAACCAAACTGGTTGCGCGAGGTTTTTTTCCAAATTTAACCTTACGCAACCTGTTGCGCAAGGTTCCAAGTTTAACCTTGCGCCAGGTTGCAGAATTGATTGCGATTTTCATAAGGGTTGAAAACCCAGATGCATCAACAAATATGTGAACATAAGCTGTGCTATGAAACACTTAAACACCTAAAAGTGTGAACACCTCAATATTTAGCTCTGTTTCAGACGTCATAGATTCATTACGCCATCCCAACCCACATGATGTGGATGTTGTCAGATAATTGTTTTGCCTCAATAGAACTAGGCCCGGTCAAAACAGGATGGAAAATAGTAGTAGTGTTTTGAGTGCATATATTACCCATTGCTCATTCCTTGGCATAACATACGATATTTGATCTAAGACATTTCATGCAATGTTTGAGGACCATTTCCTTCTTCTTTCTTTTTTGGCCAGCAGATGTGTTGCGTCTAATCGAGGTTGATGGTGAACAATAAATACTGGAACAGTTTAACCCTATTGGACTGAAGAGTACACACCACTAATAAAATCTCCTATGCTTACTGTGTAAAATATATATAAGGTCAAGGCAAAATTTTTGAGATATGCCCCGTCGAAGATACGCATGTTTGTAGATTGCCCAGGCCTAGCTTAGGTCTAAGCAATTCTAATCGATTATTTGAAGTCCCTAAAATGACTTTAAAATCATTAAAAAAATGGTCAAAGAAGAAAATTTGCACTGATATTGTTTGATAATCTTCATTTAATAATCATCCGATCAAAAGTTTGGCCAACAACACTACTTTTGAAGCATTTTTATATATTTCACTTAGAGGAGTGTCATCCCAACCAATTCAACAAGCCTTTCTTGGACTCTTCCATTATTTATTTAGTGGTGTGAATCCTGAAAGTGAACCATATTATGTTTGTTTGTTTGCTTGCATCTTTCTTTCTTTCTATTTCAAGGCATATAGTAATATGGTCGTATGTAACCAAGACATGAAGCTTTCCAAAGTGCCATTGTGACCCTTCTTAAGGCCAACAAAATTTGTTTGCTTGCCCATAGATGCTCTCCAAAGGTAGGGTTGGTCGGTCGGATATTTGTTTGTTTTTGCTTTTCCAAATTAGGTACTGAATATCAGAAATAAATAAATAAAATTAAAATGTTTTACATTTTTTCGTTGTCTTAGTCCAAAACAGGACCTTAGATGTCCCATATGGGGTCACATAGGGTCAATCAAGGTGACTTGAATTTTTTCTCGACTGATAATTTTCGGCCGTCTGCGGTCGCTAGCGGATTCGTCAGTGACAACTGACGGCAACACACGATGATTGGCGGGAAATTCAAAATTGCAATTCGCAGCTTAACGTAGCTTGCCGTTGACCCCTATTCGTCATAGTGTGAGCCAGCCTTAAAGAGCTCAACAAAAGATAGTTGGAAAACATTTCCACCAGCATATCGCAAGAGTTTAAATTTGAAACACTATTTGTTTTATATTTTTTAAATATTTTTGAAACCCGGTATAGATGATTCTGGGACACCTGTATTGCCTCCTCCATTCTGTCTACTGATGACCCAAGATGATAATGATCAATATATTTATTGATTTTTCCATCGTTAAACTGACTCTCATCATAGGAAATCTTTTGTAAAACAATCAACTTTATTGATTTATTTATTGACTTTTTCGGTAAACAAGGTGTAATTTGCAGGTGTTTAAAAGGTCAAAACTGTTGTGTATATTTAGTAAAAACCTGTTTGTTTTCAAAAGGTTGCTAATACATCATCAATATACGAGGATAATTCAAAAAGTTCTACCTTCTGCCTCATAACTTAGCTATTATATAAGACAGTCTAAAACAAAATATTCCACAATTGTAGCTTTGAATCTCAGCTATATATTCATATTAGTAATTAGGTCAGAATACTGGTTGCACTTTTCTGGAGATGCAGTGAAAACCAAATGTATATTTAGTGAGATAGAAACGGATGAAAAACAGCAAAATATCTCCTATGTGGTGATCATTTGGCCAATTATAGTAAAAAAATTGTACCTATTGGTCAAGTTTAACCACTCTAACTTTTCTGATATCACTTTAATTCAGACTATAAACAATAAAATGGACTGATTTGAAATGAAAAATATGCCCTCTCATTTACCAGAACCAGATCAGGGCAACCATTAACCTCTCAGAGAACAAACCAAAATCTTTCTCGGGCTTTGACTGCATCAAAACAATAGAGAAACATATCAATTATCCTTTACTAAACTGCTCACAAAAAGGATATCGAAACACTTAGAAATGATCCAATATATAAAACGGCTCGAAAAGGTATGCATTAATCGAAGCAAATAACCAAGTGCATAATTTTGTTCTGCGTCTTTTGACACCTCGATCGTTGAGATACGATGTTGCGGAGCGGAGTTATTGTCATTTCAATGATCATGGGTCCAGTTTCAAAAGTGACACTCATCCCTATTGAAAATCACGAATCTGATCATTCTAAACAGTAATGCAAACCTCTTTCTATAGGATGATTGTCACTTTTGAAACTGGACCCACGACCATTGAAATAACAATAACTCCGCTCCGCAACATCGTATCTCATCGATCGAGGTGTCAAAATACGCAGAGCAAAATTATGCACTTGGTTATTTGCTTCGATTAATGCATACCCTTTCGAGCCGTTATATATTGGATCATTTCTAAGTGTTACGATACTTTTTGTGAGCAGTTTATATGAATGTGTAGCTATATGATTCAGAGATATAACCATGACAAATATCATGATGCTGTCATTCATATTAGTGATGTTATAAGGGAGGAGGTAGAACTTATTGAATGACCCTTATAGATGTTGCTAGTTAATGGTTGGTTCAATGAATGGTCGACATCAAGCGTCTTTGTATTTTCCTCTGGATTTAAGGTATGGCAGGGGATTGTTATATACATGATTTGATATATTGGTCAGTGCCTTTCAGTATCTCTTTTACCTTTAGATAATGCACTTATCAATTTCAAGCCCGGCCCCCAGGACCCGGGGCATGGCGGGGACCATGCGGGGACCGTACACGATTGTACCCGGGATGTCACATGGGCAATTTGTACGTCCCGGCCCTATAAGTGCATGAAGGATCATTAATCTATATACTAATTTTCGGAACATGGCTTTATTAGATAGTTCAATATAATTTTACACTCGCGTCCCTCTTCAACTGAAAAAGCGTGGTAATTGCGCCTCTAATACACGAGCTAATTAGATAGTTCAATACCCGTTTTTTACCGTTTTCAGACATGCGCAGAAAGGATCACATGTGAAAAGTCCGAAATGTTGAATTTCTGTTACTCGGGTAGCTACAGTTCGGACACAAATTGTGGTTTTCGGAGTGAGTGATGACATATGGTCTTCACCCAAAATATTTTCTTCAGGGATATAGCTACATTTCTGTATATGCGGCTGTTTGTTATTCTTAAAGATCGCATAGTAACAAGCATTTATACGTCCGACAAATAAAAATATTTCACGACATTTTCTAAATGTAAACACAAACTCTTACACAGATCTTAAAGTGACACTTTCACATTAGTAACATAGATGAATGCGACGTTTGCTAACGATAAAGAAACTGGCAGCACCATGTCAACCGTTTCTATGTTGTGCTGCGCGACCGCGTTTAACATGGCGCACGCGGTTCGGCGCACACGTAATGACGCAGACAAAAAGTGTACGCGTTTGTGGCGCAAACCGTGCACATTGTAACGGAGCAGAGTGAAAGCAGGCAGTCCGTACACTCTTAGAAAAATGATGCTTCAGGCTTCAGGGTTCTTGGCTGTCCCGTATGGAACCCTTTATATCACCTTAAAAGGTTCCAAAAAGAACCATTTTAAGGTTCAAAATAGGCAAAATATGGGCAAACATTGGTCTTTCGAACCTCTAAAGGTTCTCTTTACAGAACCTTTTGGTGCCTTTAAAATCAAAGAACCTTTAAACCATTATACGGGACAGCCAAGAACCCCTCTGAAGCACCCTTTTTCTAATAGTGTACCCTAAACATGCTAAAGCCACCTCCTCCTCTCCGCACTTCCTTTACTTGATAATCTGGATATAAGGGCACATGGGGCATCTGGATAAACGGAACGTGTGGTACATTATCATGATTATTATAGAGTGTCTGGATTATTCAGGGCATCCGTGGTATCTGGACGGGGTTCACTATAAAACGAGTCTCAAATTACCTGGATATACTATGCGCAGGTGGGCCACCTGTGATAACTGGATTCAGGTAGTATCTCGGGAGGCTTTATAGAACACAGCAAACATGATAAAGGGACTACATATACTATTAAGGCCCCACATGCCTATTGGAGGAATAATGTATTTAATGTAAATAGACCAAACAAAACCTGGATGGCACACATTGTGCTCAAGTACAAGCGTGGAATGGTACAAGTGATCTTGATGATAGACTCCGCCGACCATAAAATTAAACGACCGACTATAAAACTATAACGCTCAGAACGTAGGCCTACTGAATCACCTGGATACAGTATGTGCATATGGGCAGTGGCGACACTTGCGTCAGCACCATATGTTAAAGGCATATTATGTGATCTTTTCCAGAGAGCGACCTCTATTCGTGATTTTTTTTAGAAAGTAGATTTTCTTGCAGATTTACATTTCTGATCATAAATCGTACATATTCCAAGTTACAGAGCGATACGATTCCTAATTACCTCAAAATCATAGTTTTAGAGTGAATTTAGACTAGAATAAAATAAGTTGTCGGATATCCGACAGTTTATTTTCACTCTAAAACCATGATTTTGAAGTAATTAAGAATCGTATCGCCCTGTAACTTGGAATGTATGTACGATTTATGATCAGAAATGTAAATCTGCAAGAAAATCTGCTTTCAATTTTTTTTCGATGTTGAGGGCGTTCCATGGAAAGATCACATATAGGAAAACGGGGTGGCAGGGCAATAAAAGAATCGGGGGAGACATTTAAAAGCTAATTTTAAGTAACTTTCAATTTTGACATTAAAATTCTCATGGGAGGCCTACATAGGTATCCGGAAACACAAACGTAGGCCTACCTAGATTAAGGCAATGTATAACCTGGATTATCAAAAGCACCTGCGATATTCGGATTATTTAGGGCCCCGTCTGGATTATGTATGTATAGGACATGTTCTTGATATTATTGTATGAAATTGTCTTACGCTTTGTTTACTTACTCCCCGTGAAATCTTCTAGCGGGTCCAGCGCGAAGCGCTGGTGCCCGCTAGTCTTTATAAAGCATGAAGCTATCATACATGCATAATCCATCAGCGAGGGCAACTAACAACCAAGTTTTACAACGGGACAACCTTTTACCATAAGTCCACTTCTTCGGAACAGCCTTTTCTTTGATTGATCACAATACTAAATGTACGCGTCTGGCAGACATCATAATATGTGCTCACAAAATAGCATGAATTTTCCACTTAATGTTTAGCTAAACCTTTTTTTTTAAAATTCAACATGTGAGACGATGGCTGTTGGTGACTTGGAAGAGATCAGGGTAATCACATGACACAATAGTATCACATGATTAGCTCCCACCATAGTGTTTTCAGGTATAATGTTGTAATCATCCACGTGATTTAAAACAAGGATTAAGGGTGTTTTTTCGACCACAACATAAGGACCCGTGCTAAGGGTATCAAAATTGCCAATTTCAGAGAAAAAGGGGGTAGTTTTCATCCTAAATTTCACGCTAAGGATAGCTTAGGCCGATAGTCATGTGTCATAATTGTAAAAATAGCCCAAATAAACGCGAATCACACATTTACTTCATACGATAATTTCTAAACTCCGTCTTAAGGTTCTATATCCTTACCTAAGAGTATGATTCTTCGAGGTAAATCCTTGTGAAGGGTCGATTTTTCCTTTTTTCAGAATCCGCGTTAAGGGTAGTTTTTGAGAGTGCATTCTAACGGAGCATATTACAATACAACTCTTATACATGAGTGCCCCATACCCCGGTCTTGATACCTATAGCCTTCACCAGCGAGGCTGACAAATATAGACATTGAACCTGAACTATAACAGATTTTCTGCCAAGTTTGGATACAGGGAACAGAAAATCATTTGATGCCAAGATGTTGATTCAGTTATTTGTACTATGTAGCCTACAGGGTGTCCCAGAAATAAACCACCCATTTGGTGACTTTTTCAGTGTCAATAAATCTATTATAATAATATTGATTTTGGTTAGAAACTGCTTCCTAAGCAAATTAAATGTCATAACCAAAATGGTGATGTTAGCAAAGATTTGTTTGGTCATTTCAGGCCAAAAATAGTGAAAATAAATGTGTCCATGGAAAAGAAAAAAATATGACATAGCTTAGGAAAGTGCTTTTCTGATGAATTGCAACAATAAGTTTGAATTATTGATTTCTGTGACATGAAGTCAAGGTTAATGCACATGAGTAACAACAAAGATTCAAAGAATTGTAAACCTGAATCTACAATACAGTATATAAAATACGGTACATGAATGACCCTGCAAAGGGTTGCAGGACATGAGGAACTAAGCACATTAAGGTATTGCCATCATTGATTTCCAAATGTTCAAGCTGAACTCTAACATAAACCAAGTAATTCAGCATCAAACTGCTAAGTTAAAGGGATATTAAGTGGTGTTGAAAATTTTAAATGTTTAAAAATTTACTTCAGAATTCAAGATGAACATTAAAAATTGCCATTACTGTTGTTTCTACTAACAAAAAAAAAGCAAAACTTGGTTAAAACAATACCATCGCTATTTATTGAAAAACGCTCTCTATGCAAATATGGTTCACGTTATGTATCAAGCGTACTGCAGGGGATACTGTCGGACGTAAAATGCTGATCTGGCCCTGATCAGCATTTTTTGAATCAACGTTTTGTTGTACAAAGAGGGCTGATTTTTCTTAAGCCTTCATACATGTAATACAATTGTAAAAATATACAAATCCCAGTTTTTATCATATATTTTTGTAATTGAGGGCGCTGCCTCCACCACATCTCTTAATGCCCCTTTAAGTACAATTTAATGGCCTTTTTTTATTTAATATCCAGAATAGATTTGGAAATGAACTTTTAACATCTGTTATCTGCTGTGCATGCTTTTATAGTGGCAAGTTTAAAGTTAAGTCAATGTTATTTTCAAAATCTGCAGAATTGATTTTTATTTGCTGCAAGCCCCAATGCATCGACAAAATTAATGTTACAATATTTTGACGCAGGACTAAAATAGTACTGTGAACTTTGAAATATTCACGCTACGTTAATTTTCACACTTTTTGCCCTGAAAGTAGCAACCGCAAAAATGTAAAAACTTACAAATATGATTATAAATATAAATCTATGTATTGAATTTTCTATTGTGACTTTAACACGCAGGCAGCTATTAGTTTTACCATATACAAGATTTTTTTCAGAAACCTTTCCCAACTTTTTAAGTCTATCTCAAGAATTACTGACCCAATACTAGGTATGTTTGGACTTATTTCAATGCATTTCTTATGGTGATTCCAAATATGGTGGTAAAATTTAACAATATTGACATTTTGTGACATTTTGGAATATCTTCTGCAGATACCTGCCGCGTGGAAAGTGTTAAATACAAGCAAAAAGGTTCACAATCGTGAAAATGTAATCCCATAAAAATGGCCCTTTGACAGTAGTTACTTGGTCAGATCCACACACACATTTCATTTCACAGGCATCAGGAGATATGCCGGGGGACTATTAAATCTCCCTAAAGTGAATGACTTTCAATAATTATTTGTTGCTTGACTTGGCTGATTTCCTTGTCATCTGTTGCCTTATAGAGATCTGTATAAACCCACGCATATATACAGGGCATGTCAAAAAAAGTGTCCCATGTGAAACATGATTTTTTTAGCAATGAAAAATATATCGAATGGATGTGAAGTACTATCAATAATCATGTTCAGCAATATTTATGCGTCATACAAATTTATTCTATCCATTTTGGAGCTTTCCTTATTGAATTATGGCAATTCTCCTCAGGCAATGTCAAATTCAGCTTTGCAGAGAACTCGTTTATTACAATCGTCATTCAGTGTGTAATTGAACATAACCAATAAAATCAATAATACTCTACCTACTAAATAAATGTTGATATTAGTTGAATTTGAGCTCCTAGGAAAACATATTTTCATCCATATTATTCATGAAAAGCCACAGAATAGTTCAATTTTAAATGTGTTTGAACAATACATTGACATATTTTGTAAGCATCATCATTGGAATCACAAATGCATTTTTTTTCAGATGAAAGATCAATTCTTGTTCAAAAGTGGCCAAAATGGGATTCACACTCTTGTTACTAAATTGATCATATCTCAGCAATTAGGTAGTGAAATTTAATGGGATGAAGTGTATTTGATAGAGGGCTTATAATAAGACTTACCATCAGTCTATTTTTGAAGAAAAAAAACACATCATGGGATGTATGTTTAATTAATTGTGTTCCCCATGAGACACTTTTTTTGACACACCCTGTATTTGCTTTCTTTCATTTGATGGCACTGTGAACCCCATGAATATATGACTGTTTCATTCTTTTTTCAACACATTGCGTACCGAGAGTGATTATAATAAGATTTTTTTGATGTGTCAAAGCACTTCTTTATGGTTAAAGGGCAAGACCTAGCCTAGACCTGGATTCGGTCACTCACGGCCCTTAGTACACTGATTCCGAACAGTGAAGCTCTGTGAGGACCTGGGATTTGCACTGTACGTTTTATGACTCCTAAGGGAGCCTCCATGCAAAGAAAAAGTTGCCAAACAAAGAAATCCAATGCTATACATACAAATACTCTTCTTATAATAAATTGTAATACTGTTCTGGCGTTTATAAATAGTTTCCTCTTAATAAAAAATTCTGGTAAATAAATATTCACGGTTTAAATTATTTCAACACTTCTATAATACTTAAAATAGTATACCACGAATATTTTTGCACAAGTTAAAAAGCAAAGACCACCCATGCAGATAGCACATGTTAGTGTCAATCAATCTGTATCCACATCTAAGGGCCCCGCCCAGACACAAACTGTTAGAATTGTTAGGTTGGTTTACGACGTGCGCGGAATAGTTATGCCCATGTATTAAAAATGTAAAAATGATCTGGATGATAAATGGGTACCGCCCCATCCTTTTGCTGTAATTTAGAACTTTGCCAAATCAGGTACAGTATCATCATATCTGTCTAATCTGTAAAAGTTTAGAAATCTTTAAAGGATACGTATATAGATAATAATACATTCAAATCAATATCAAAATAGCCAATCATGTTTCTTTTTAGGGTTATCTCTATCCCTTTTGAGTGTTATAGATCCGGCTATTTATGATCCATTTCATCTTTAAAGCAACAAGCAGGTGATATATAAATGCATTAAATGCACAATTTGCAGGAAAAACGTATTGACAGCGCAGGGCCAATGACCACAAAACACGGCTTGAGTTGTAAAATCGTATGTCCTGTAATGATGTATCAAATGACGGGGCCAGCATGTGACCTGTATCAGGGTATTCTGTGTTGTTTACAAAAGTGTATGAAATGATAGATTCAATAATCTGTTCAGGTAAAGTTGAAATATGTTTCATGCTTTTGCTGCCTATATTCTACATATGGACATCCAGTGCATGTCACATGGACACCACATGGACATCCAGTGCATCTCACATGTACACTACATGGACATCCAGTGCATGTCACATGGACACCACATGGACATCCAGTGCATGTCACATAGACACCACATGGACATCCAGTGCATGTCACATGTACACTACATGGACATCCAGTGCATGTCACATGGACACCACATGGACATCCAGTGCATGTCACATGTACACTACATGGACATCCAGTGCATGTCACATGGACACCACATGGACAACACATGAACATCACAATGCATCAGATATGAAACAACATCATTAAACCGGTACAAGCTGCACTTTTATACCCAGTTTATATTGCTTTCCTTATAATTTTCCTTTTTGCCCCTCAAAATTCAAAGAAAACATGTTTTGTTCAATGAGATTGCTTCAGGAGAAAGTAATAATTAAAACAAATGTGGACATCTGTAATGGATTTGTAACATCAACATGATCAAGGGTTATAAAACCTTGTTTTGGCTCTTTCAACACATGGCTGTATAATATTGTACCGTAAGCTGTACAATTACAAGAAGCCTAATGGTGAATAAACTATTACTACATCCACCAACCTATCTCAGGGGCACATTATGATCTTGTATTAGTGAGCTTGTGTATGACCTCTGTAAATGTGCTGCAAGCTTGTGTGTGACCTCTGTAAATGTGCTGCAAGCGGCCAGATTTTTTTATATTTTTAAAGTAACCATCAACAAAGATTTATTCTATGGAGTGATACTACTTTAAAGGATTTGCTTCAAAAATATTCGCGCTTAACCAGTGTTGTTAGATATAGCCCTGGGCAAGAAATGCTTTCAAAATGTGCCACTTAACCAGGATTGACCTGCAGAAAATTTATCAATATTGGAAAGACATCTTTGAGTTTTATTGTTCCAAAACTGCACCATTAACGCAATGAATTTGATATCTAATTGAAGACTCAATTTGAGATCTTCTCTTAGTAATTATTGTCTTTTATTGACAAATTACTAACATTGACTAACTACCATAAGCCTGTGGTCATATCTATGTACTCGTGTCTATAAAAGAGTTATTTGTTCCGGTATATATTCATTAAAGAAACATGCATAACATATACTTAATTAATATTGGGAAGACATCTTGAGTTTGATTGTTTTAAAATGGCACCATTAAGAGAGGGAATGCAGCAATTTTGCAAAAGATAAGCTAATCAATCTATAACAGAAGTATATAGCCTAAGTTGTAATAAGTGTCAGTTTAGTGCAGAAAGCGTTTGTATGCCTAGCGGGTAGCTTTTGGGAGCTCAAACTATTCAGGTTCTAAAATAATTTATTTCAAATCAGCATCCTCTTTTGGCACATTTTCCCTCTAATAACTAGGGTATTCAACCACCCACCATTGGTTATCATTGGTTCCATTATATTCAGTCCGTTATCTTAGCATGGTACTGGAAAGGGTAGTGCAGGGAAGAATGAACAGTGGTCTCCTTTATTTTCCGTAAAAGCCACTACCAAAATATACTAAGGGGATTGTTTGGTATAATCACTAGTTTAAGAGGGTATACTATCAAAAAAAGATAGACTAGGGGGTTTTGCTCAAAAAAGACTGATAATAAAATGTAACAAGACATTTATTGTTGCAAAATACTTGCATTCTTCCAAATCATTCCTACAAACATGGAAATTAATAGTTGGCACACTTGAAGCAACTTACTACAACCATCACTGTGCTCGCTATTGAGATCAAACTTGGGACATAAGCACTGTTTAATAGAAAGCAGGAGTCTCCCCCTTTCTTATATCCTCCCCCCCCCCCCCCCCATCAATCAATGTAGGGGGAACTACCAAGGCTTCTTGTAACATGACTATGACTTGTGCCAACCTTTTTTCACATGATTGTAGGTCATTTAAGCAGTTAGACCTTTCGATGCCTGGTCCAATACATGTGTACTTCATGAATGCTCATGGAAGACAGTTAAGTTGATTTTTAAAGCCTTTTCTGAATTTCAAAGTTGCCAAGAATCTTTTTAAGATTTTGTCCAAATTAAATGTTTTTACCAATCTACAACTGGAGGGAACATACCAGATATTGGATATTTCTTAGAGTTTGCTAAACAAAATCAAGAAAAGAAAAAAATGTTGCTTCAAAATCACTGAATTGACCTTTACTGACACCAGAGATTCTATTTAAAGTAAAAGCTTCAAATGTCAATATGCATCTGAGTCTACACTGCAAAAAGAAGTGTTTATATTTCTGATAACACTTAATAAACACTTCAACACGTTTATTTTTGTGTTTTACGTGTAAAGGTATAGGAGGCATTGCATACGATAAACGTTTGCATAAACACTACAACACATTTATAGAGGTAATTGTGTAATATTTATTAACACACCAACATGTTTATATCAGCAATAAGAAACATGTTGGGGTTTTAATAATTATACAACAAATACCTATATAAACGTGTTGTAGTGTTTATGCAAACGTTTATCATATGCAATGCCTCCTATACCTTTACACGTAAAACACACAAATAAACGTGTTAAAGTGTTTATTAAGTGTTATCAGAAAAAGACACGTTTCTTTTTACAGTGTAGAACCAACCATTACACTCACTTCTATGGTGCACCCAGTTAAAGAGGATTTTTTTACAGATATGTGATATCACTAAATTAAAACAAATGATAATGCCATAGCTCAGTCAGTTCCAAATTAGCAAACCTGTTTACAGAAGCAAATGAATTCAGAAGAGCACGTTCACATAAAAGAACTTACCAAAATAATGTGAGTACGCTTGGTTTACTTTGCGCGCAGAGAGATTAAAACTGCATGTTATTCGCCAATTTAGAACTGATTCAACTATAAATGGCATGTTTTTCCCCTTTGAAACACAAAGATACAATAAAAACTGATATAAAAATATAACAGACAATATAGCTTAATAGTGGTTTCTCTAAGGAGACAAAAAAGTACAGTAATAATAGACGGATAGGATGGTTCATATGGCCTTGAAGTCATCATGATATGTGATTTAACTATTTATTCCCGGTAGGCTTTTACTCAACAGTTTTCATCAAGATCACTCAAAATCTACTTTCATAAAAGAAACTTTGTGAGACAAGCCGGTTGTCAGGCTTTGTTAACCAGTAAGAAACCCTGCCAGAAGACTCAGGGGGAAATTCAGATCCTTTCCCGTCAACATTTCAATTTCTGTTGTCTCTTGTTTCCGATATATCTTTATTTACATCATTCCTTACCATTAATTGCCCGTGGCTTTTTTCTGAACTTAACTTTTTTTCAGAAGTGTATGGTTACCATGGCAACAATGACACCACACAGAATGGATTATTCCCGTAAGTTTTGCTGAAAATATCACCTTTGGATACCCATTGACAGGTACAATGATAGGACTATTGGATGTCGTAATCAATAAAATCACAGTTTCCATCTTTTGATGTAAATCCCTTTTACCGTGCCTGAAGGTAAGAATGTAGCTGATAAAATTTATTGTAATCCTTTACTGATAAATTCAACTTTTTTATTTCTATGTGGACTTGAGAAATACCAGTGTAAAGAGTTCCCCCCCCCCCACCCCCACCCCCCCCCCCCCCCCCCCCCCCCACACACACACAAGCTTCACAATGAATACCTTCAATTTTTGTCATTTAACCGTTGGGACCTATCCCAAGCACGCCCGCCCTCTATTGATATATCAAACTTATTTGTAATCCAAGCGGAAGACGGACTTTTGTCGCTTAATGCGTCGCCTTGTAAAGATTTTTGTTGCCCCCCCCCCCGCTTGCGCCGTCTGTGGCAATGTGTTGTGCCCTTGGGCTGGGCAAAGCACACTGTCCTAGTACTTGCCAATCCAGAGACAATGGATACATACATTTGGTGGAAAATTTGAATGAAACTGAGTGGATGTGATGAGTGGCAACCACCCTACAGCAATATTTACACATACACATTTAAGCGCATTAATAAGATTGTCTGTCATAATGTATGGAGTAACACTATTAGGGAAAATCGTTTCTTAAAGACTATTTGCAGTTTAAAAATACCGTTCAATTGGAAGACTATCTTTTAGACAAAACTGATTTCTTTCGTTGTAGTCGAAGATTCAAAGCGCGATCAAACACTCTTTTATTGGAACATAGAATACGCATGGTAAATGTATGCTTTGTAATGATGATTCAGTGGAATACTTAAGACACTTCTTATTTACATGTAGATCACTAAATGAGATATAAAGGGCAGAGGAATATCTCAAACTCGAAAATAACCTATGCAACAATGGTTTTAGTGATGTTTGGTTCAGTAATCTGGACTCAAAATTGTATATAATGCTTGGTTGTCCATTTAATATCACCACACCTTACAGACACACAAAAGATGCCCGTTCTGCATATGTTATTCTTGACCATTTCTGCAAATCATACCTTAAACGTGCGTGGGCTGTTAGTGGAAGATCATGAACTCAAAGTGAGTCTATTGAGACTATTGTATTCATGACTATAATAATTATTAATGTTCTTTTGTCTGGTTAATTATTGTAGGGCCTATGTATATATTATGAACGCAACATCGGGTAGACGAGTGCCACTGTAAAAGTGTATGTTCAAATAAATAAATGAAATAAATAAAATATTATAGTATAGCCATATTATGCATCAAAATACATTTACAAACCTGAAACCTGAAAATCTTAAAGTTACAGAGCAATGCGTTTCCTAATTACTTACAAAATCGTGGTTTGAATGGGTTAAAGTAAACTGTCTGGGTCTGCTCCGACAATTTATTTTCTGAGTGTTTTTTGTTTGTTCGTAAATAGCATTCCATGGCTTGACACCATGTTAACCCTGTTTACAGTTTTTCCGGCTATGATCGCAACACTGTACACAAGTGAACACAATAGTATGAAATACTTTTTGATAAAAAAATAAAAAACATTTTTTGACAAATTCCTTAAACTAGAAGCAGATTTTCATTTTGATTTAGTAAAGTTCTATGATGGGTTTTTTTTATGGAAAATACACTCAAAATAGATTCATGAAACCAGGAATGTCTTTCTTGATAGTCAAACTTCAAGGGAGAAAAAAATATGTGCAAAAATGTGAAAAAAGATAATAATGCCCCTAAAAAGTCTGGCTTATTCTGCCACCAAAGGAGTACTACTGTTACTGGAGCTGCTTGCTTCGCATTAGACTTTGACTATCCGTCAAGCTCAAATTTATACTTGCCCCAATTTTTCCATTTAAAAATTCAAAAATCACCGACAGCCAATTACGTAATTAATTATCCTGAGTTCTTCGTGTGGCATACCAGGCAGGTGGCACACACAATTAATGAGAGTGATACATTTATACACATTGAAAAGTAGGCAGGGGCATTATACGACTTGCTCATCTCTGTGATCCTGTCATTTCCTGTTCTTTATGTATTAGAAAAAAGGCGCTTTTATGCGTTAAGGAAGAGACTTGATACCAGGTTATGTAGGTATATATTACTAGTGACAGGTAACTGGCAACGCTGAAACAGTTAGACAACAGGGGAAAAACGTTCTGTTTCCTACCAATGGTATAGAGGAATTTGATTTGTAGGCCAACATGTTTTTTTCTTGTGGGACACATTCCATTATATTTAACACTGATGGTGGCTTTCATCATTTGAAAAGGTAATTCTTGATCGCTTTCAAACAAATTTAGATTAAAACTGAAAGCGGACATGCAAATTGACCAGCTTTTGAGGAGGCTTGTGGCTAAAGCAGGGTCTCTGCTACCAAGGTTCAGAGGGTCACAGTTTCTGGCTTTTGAGGAGGCACAAGTCTAGAGCAGGGTCTCTGCTACCAAGGATCAGAGGGTCATAGGTTCTGGCTTTTGAGGAGGCTTGTGTCTAGAGCTGGGTCTCTGCTACCAAGGTTCAGAGGGTCACAGTTTCTGGCTTAAGAGGAGGCTTGTGTCTAGAGCAGGGTCTCTGCTACCAAGGTTCAGAGGGTCACAGTTTCTGGCTTTTGAGGAGGCACAAGTCTAGAGCAGGGTCTCTGCTACCAAGGTTCAGAGGGTCACAGTTTCTGGCTTTTGAGGAGGCTTGTGTCTAGAGCAGGGTCTCTGCTACCAAGGTTCAGAGGGTCACAGTTTCTGGCTTTAGAGGAGGCTTGTGTCTAGAGCAGGGTCTCTGCTACCAAGGTTCAGAGGGTCACAGTTTCTGGCTTTAGAGGAGGCTTGTGTCTAGAGCAGGGTCTCTGCTACCAAGGTTCAGAGGGTCACAGTTTCTGGCTTTAGAGGAGGCTTGTGTCTAGAGCAGGGTCTCTGCTACCAAGGTTCAGAGGGTCACAGTTTCTGGCTTTAGAGGAGGCTTGTGTCTAGAGCAGGGTCTCTGCTACCAAGGTTCAGAGGGTCACAGTTTCTGGCTTTTGAGGAGGCACAAGTCTAGAGCAGGGTCTCTGCTACCAAGGTTCAGAGGGTCACAGTTTCTGGCTTTTGAGGAGGCTTGTGTCTAGAGCAGGGTCTCTGCTACCAAGGTTCAGAGGGTCACAGTTTCTGGCTTTAGAGGAGGCTTGTGTCTAGAGCAGGGTCTCTGCTACCAAGGTTCAGAGGGTCACAGTTTCTGGCTTTAGAGGAGGCTTGTGTCTAGAGCAGGGTCTCTGCTACCAAGGTTCAGAGGGTCACAGTTTCTGGCTTTTGAGGAGGCACAAGTCTAGAGCTGGGTCTCTGCTACCAAGGTTCAGAGGGTCACAGTTTCTGGCTTTAGAGGAGGCATGTGTCTAGAGCTGGGTCTCTGCTACCAAGGTTCAGAGGGTCACAATTTCTGGCTTTAGAGGAGGCTTGTGTCTAGAGCAGGGTCTCTGCTACCAAGGTTCAGAGGGTCACAGTTTCTGGCTTTTGAGGAGGCTTGTGTCTAGAGCTGGGTCTCTGCTACCAAGGTTCAGAGGGTCATAGTTTCTGGCTTTTGAGGAGGCTCACGACTAGAGCAGGTCTCTGCTACCAAGGTTCAGAGGTCACAGTTTCTGGCTTTTGAGGAGGCACACATCTAGTGCTAACACTAGAGCGTCAGGTCTCCTGGCTTTTGAAGATGCATGAGTCTAGTGCTAATTTCTTTCACTGCAACTGCATTTGCGTGTGATATCCAGCACTTTAAAAATATCCCACCAGTAAATATGATAAAACCTGTTATAAGCAGTTTTGACTGGGTTCAAACATATAAGAACAATGACATCATGTACTAGTCTCGGCTTGTACAGGTGGTCAGGTATTGTTTGGATAACTCTTTGAAATGATATTGGGTTGTAATATTGTCATCTTCTGGTCACTGATCACTAACTGATCTTGATAACATAATCAGTCCGGTATGATTACCTCTTCTGGAAGCTTTCCTTTTCGGGAAGTATTACCTATAATGCAATGCAATAATTTTGGCTAGTCCAATATAGGAACCCTCATTTCATAAGACAAGAGGACTGTATCATATAAATATGACATAGATTAGACTACAGACCTATTTTGAATTAGGTGAAACATTTTGAATAATACAATGATAGATTTCAGAGTCATTCTCAGCATTCAGCGGCTCATTTTAAATTCGGTTTATTGATTTGAGGGTTTAGGAAGTAGACTACAAACGATAAATGGATATTGTTCTTTATTCTAATTTGCGACTTTCTCTAACTTGGTAATATGGATGATCATACAATTATGCAAAATTCTGTCAAAGGAAAAAAAAAGGTGTTAAGCGTACTTTAAAATATAAAAATGAGCTAATTAGCTCAACTTCTTAATTACAATAAACTATGAAAACCCTGAAACAATAGCTATTAATTATGACTAAACTGTATATTAACTATCTTAACTCAGTTACTGATCGTCAATGTTTCATAGATTCATCCATCTTTGGTTTATAAATAACTATTATATAATAATTACTATGAGTATATACTCTTGCAAGGGGTTATGGGTAATACTTCCCGAAAAGGTAATCGTACAAGACTGACAATGCGATACCAAAAATGTAAGCCCATACAGCAATATTAGGATGGATTATCGTTGCTCAAGATTGCTATAATACATTTTGCAAATTGAGCAATCATTTACATTTTCGTATAGTATGTTTGAGGATGATCTGTATGTAAAACTATCCAAGAAACGATAATGACATTGACTGGATTCAATGAAATCAAATACTAGTCCGACTTGTACAGGTGGTCAAGTATTGTTTGGATAACTCTTTGGAATGATATTGGGTTGTAATGTTGTCATCTTCTAGTCACTGACCACTAACTGATCTTGATAATGTAATGTGATATCTCAAATAGCTGCCGGGTGTTATGTATAGTGCAAATGTGAAACATTAACACTTTCGAAGGAGCTATTAGTTTTACCATACACTTTTCAGAAACCTTTCCCAACTTTAAAAGTCTATTTCAACGATTACTGAATTGTACTTATTTTATTACATTTCTCATGGTAATTCCAAATATGGTTATGACATTCAATAATTTAAACATTTTTGAAACATTTTGTAACATTTTGTAAGATTTTGCTGCATGGAAAGTGTTAATAATTTGAGTTCCCCTTTTTTCCTGGAGGGGAGGATGGACGGTCAATGCTGATATTGTCCTTTGATGTAACCAATCATCAGCATGCATTAAGGTATATTGAATATCATATTTACGATGCATATTGAAATATGCCCAAGGTTGAAAGTACTTGAGCTAGCTCCAATGTTAGAGTGTCATACTTTTGCATGAGTGATATGGAATACATTGAGTAGAATAACCAATGTGTTTTCTTAAGTAAGGTTAAAACAAGAAACAAGTTTGATGCCTGTAGATATTATTGAATCAAAACTCTTTTCAGTTTCATTTAAGGAACTAAAAAGCCATTATCATTATGGAAAGAAATGATTAAACATTTTAAAGGAAAGAAAGTCATTAAGAATAAATAAGTAACCCTTGAAAGTGATTTAAAATTCTAGTTAACACTTAAATATGATTTCTAAGGCAGCAAATAGAGATCTGTTATTTTATAGGTTCTCATATAATATATTTTCCATTTTATATTTGTCATATTATATATACGTCAAACTGGTGATGGAATTGATCCATAAATGAAATGCAGGTGCTGGCTAGAAACATGCGAACAAAATCTCTCCTATTGTAGTCAAAAATCCTCATGCTATTCTGTCTACTCAATTGCTCAATTTGATGCTGAATAATAATGACACCTTTCGGAGTAAAAGGCTTGCTAGTTCTTTGATATCAATTTAAAACCCTAGACTAACAAGAAGGTTTGCTTGGAGTACATGATCACGAATTTCATTCTCTCTAGTGATTCATTCTTCGTCCGTTTATTTCATTAATTTTTGTGATTTTCTTCAGAATACTTGCATTCATTTTACATACTTTCTGTTTAGGAATATTTTACTTGATTCATCATTCTTTTATCATATAGGTAGTTCATGATTTTGGAAAGTATCGCCCGGTGAATGTTTGTTTTTCTTGAGTGTTATTCAATTGTGTAGAGAAGCACATGACAAAATAGTGATTGAATCTCACCAACTCTTTATTCATGAGAAAGTTAGGCTATTGCCTAACACAAGATCAACAAAAAAAGTATAGTCTTATAACAAATAGGCCATTGCCTAACTACAAGAACAAACTAAGTATAATCTTTATAACAATCAAAAATACATGTTTACAAAATTCTCGAACAATTTCGGTATTTCCCATGCTCCCATCCACTTTTGGTGAAATGCCTCTCTAATGACAATATGCAATTGAGCTTATGAACCGGAACAACCTGTTGCATTGGACAAACTCATATAAGCGATATTGGGCAATTATGACAAGCAATGAGTCAGTGAGCTAGTGTTCCAGAACAACCTGCTATTGGACAAAACTTGACAAGATTCAGCTGATATTGGACAAACTCCTTCAAAAGGACATCAAGTCGGGAGGTAAGGGATCTCTGAGGGGTCACCGGGCAGTACACCTCCTAAATAGTGTCTCCAGCGAAATGCTATCCTGCAACCCCCTGACTTCGCATCCCAGGCTCAATCCTCCAAACTACCATTTATCAGCAATATAAGACAAACAAGACCCTGATGCCACTTCCCATCTGTCACCCTTAGGTGGATGGTAATGGGCGGGAGGGAGGCCAAACTGAACTCATGAAAATCAAATCAGCGAATGACGACCACACCACCAAACCACATAGCCACGCCAGGTGCAAGCTGCGCCATGTACCATCAAACCACAAACCAAGCGCATCGCGCAACCTCACATACAAAAGATGCCGCCCGGAAAACAGCGCATATACCCTCTCTCATCATGATTGGGTGGAAATGTATTTATACACTGCTATGCAGGTGCAATTGACACAAGTACACACGCACACCCTCAATACTCAAAAGACTACCCCAAATATCAAATTCAACGTAAGTCAGAATGCTGTTTGCAAAAGTTTTGCCAAGTTTTCTTTTCTAAGCAATTTAAAGGTCACTGTGAAAAAATCACACATTGAACCTCAGTAGAGACTCCTTCTAGCAAGTTCATCTTATTCAGGAGTATTGGTACAATAGATGCCTTTTAAGGTTGGAACAGTTCTTTATTTCAATTCAAGATTCAAGATACATCCCATGTTTGTGCAGTGTGTACACTCTGAAGTTCTTACACCCCAATGCCTGGCTACTATATCATTTGTTCTTCCTTTCATACAACACTCTAGCATGACAATATGATACTACTGTAGTACATCTTGTTTCAAGCCTCAGGTGTGTTGTGACATTTTTACAATGTTGTCATGGGCTTCTTGGTTTACTTGAGGGTTGCATTTAACACATCTTTATATTCAGTTCTTGTATTATCTGTTATGTTGAATCCTCCCATGAATGCAAGTTTTATTGTAATCAATTGCATCACATTCTTGTAACACCTCATCCACACCAGCCTCTATTGAACCTGATTCATTAGGGTGGGGCACTTTTGAAAGTGTGGCATAAGCACACACATTGTCAATGTGGTCCATATCAAGTGATACTTAACACTTTCCATGCGGCAGACGACATTCCAAAATTCCACAAAATGTTTCAAAATTGTCAAAATGATCGAATTTCATTACCATATTTGAAATGCATTAAAATAAGCACAAACATGCTAGTATTGGTTCAGTAATCCTTGAGATATAATTGGAAGTTGGAAAAGGTTTATGTTCTGTATATGCTAAAACAAATAGCCGCCGTGAAAAGTGTCAATGTTGTCCATGTCAACATGGTCAAGGGACATGTACATGTCGTCAATGTGGTCCATGTCCAGTGACATATACACATTGTCAATGTGATGCATGTCCAGTGACATACACATTGTCAATGTGGTCATGTCAAGTGATATATCCATATTGTCAATGTGGTCACGTCAAGTGATATATATATGTCAACAATGTGGTCCATGTCAATATCAAGTGACATATGCATTTCAATGCGGTCCATGTTCAGTAATAATACTACTAATAACAAGCATTTATATAGCGCTCTACAAAGAACACAGCGCTTAAAGGTAGATGACCCGATCACATTTTCGTAACACAGAATTATTTCAAACATACGGAGATTTTCATATCATATGAAAGCTCGTATTTTTCTCATCATCACTGAAATTTGACGGCCTAAATCGGTATAATTACGGAGAAATCGATGAAATAACGTCGAATTACCGCGAATGGTGGTAACCACCGATATAAACTGCTCACAAAAAGTTAGGACACTTTTTTTAATCAAGTATATTTTTATTATTTATTACCCTCTTTGTATATGTTATATATCAATGGAAAGCTGAAGTGTTCCTCTTTAAAATCATACCACATTTGCAATGATTACATGTTGTTCAACTTAGCCACATGAATGAGAATGAGGCAAAGTCACAAATCAAATGTGCCAAAATTACCTTTATCTGTGCTAAACAGTCAATAGGTAATGATCAATAATCAATCCGGTCATGCTTGAGAACCATGAATGGTTTACACAAAGATTTGCACCAGTGAGCACAACACACACCCCAACCCTGATCTCTTTAGAAAACCATTGTTTGGGTATTTGCAAGACTGGGTTAACAGGTGGAAGGTCATGAAGGTAAGTGATGGAAGGTTTAGGCCTACAACTTGTAATTTTTTCTAAGACACGGTAAACGTTTTAACATTAAGATGTTGTCCTGCTTGTTTTCATTACGTGTCAATTTGTTTGTTCACACAGTAACACAAAATTGCTAATTTTGGCACATTTGATTTGTGACTTTGTCTCATTCTCATTAATGTGGCCAAGTCCAGCGACATGTCATTATTGCACATTTGGTATCATTTTAAAGAAGAACACTTCAGCTTTCCATTGATATGCAACATAATACAAGAGGGTAATACATAATAAAACTATACTTGATTAAAAAAAGTTTTCTAACTTTTTGTGAGCAGTTTAGTTTGTGTACTACTCAATGGGTACAGTTCACAGCATCTTGTGCGTCTAAAATAAGAACCATTAGAGCTATGCAATTCAAACTTTGGAACACAACTTTTTTCAGGATGACCTTTCATGTAGAATAGAAAACTTCGAGTTGAAAATCGGAACATCTACCTTTAACAATATCAAACAGCATTATATACAAGTAAAATACAAAGAAAATATATACACAAGTCATGCAAAAACAAACAAAAATCAGTACTTTGGAAACAAATGAGTCATAACCGGCATTTGAAGATACAGATAGACGGCGCTACTCTAATCTTGACCAAGAGCTGATTCCAAAGTCGGGGTCTATACATGAAAGGAATTATCACCAGCGGCTTGACGTTGAGATTGAGGCACAAAAAGCCTGGTAGTATCAGTAATATATACATGCCGTCAATGTGGTCCATGTCAAGTAACATATACATGCCGTCAATGTGATCTATGTCAAGTAACATATACATGCCCTCAATGTGGTCCATGCCATGTGACATATACATGCCGTCAATGTGGTCCATGTCATGTGACATATACATGCCGTCAATGTGGTCCATGTCAAGTAACATATACATGTTGTCAATGTGGTCCATGTCATGTGACATATACATGCCGTCAATGTGGTCCATGTCATGTGACATATACATGTCATCAATGTGGTCCATGTCATGTGACTTATACATGCCGTCAATGTGATCCATGTCAAGTGACATATACATGCCGTCAATGTGGTCCATGTCATGTGACATATACATGCCGTCAATGTGGTCCATGTCATGTGACATATACATGCCATCAATGTGGTCCATGTCAAGTAACATATACATGCCCTCAATGTGGTCTATGTCAAGTAACATATACATGCCCTCAATGTGGTCTATGTCAAGTAACATATACATGCCCTCAATGTGGTCCATGTCATGTGACATATACATGCCGTCAATGTGGTCCATGCCATGTGACATATACATGTCGTCAATGTGGTCCATGTCAAGTAACATATACATGCCCTCAATGTGGTCTATGTCAAGTAACATATACATGCCGTCAATGTGGTCCATGTCATGTGACATATACATGCCGTCAATGTGGTCCATGTTAAGTAACATATACATGCCGTCAATGTGGTCTATGTCATGAGACATATACATGCCGTCAATGTGGTCCATGCCATGTGACATATACATGTCGTCAATGTGGTCCATGTCAAGTAACATATACATGTCGTCAATGTGGTCCATGTCAAGTAACATATACATGCCGTCAATGTGGTCCATGTCATGAGACATATACATGCCGTCAATGTGGTCCATGCCATGTGACATATACATGTCGTCAATGTGGTCCATGTCAAGTAACATATACATGCCCTCAATGTTGTCTATGTCAAGTAACATATGAAGAGGTATTTTGCAAAAGGGCCTACATCCACTTTGGCTCTTATTGAGAAAAAGTCAAAAAACTGTTTCTAAATATTCAAGTTGAGCAATTGAAAAACTGAATGGATTATGAAAGAGGTACACTACATACTAATTGAAATTGAAATAAATTTTAAATGTGCTAGTTTTAAATTTTTTTAAAATCATGTTTACATTTTTTGAAAATTTGGATGTAGGCCCTTTTGCAACAAAACTCCATCTGTTTGTACATAAAGAAAAAATACCACACACAAAAAATCATTTATTTTAATCATTTCAAATAAATAAGTTTGATATTGAAATGTATAGGTCACAATCATATGTTTCAAGGAAATAAAGTCATTTTTTTCAAAAATACCTACATCTCATTGTAAACAGCCATTGAAGTTGTTGTTTTGTTGCAAAAGGGCCTGTATCCCGATTTAATTCTGGATACAGGCCCTTTTGCAACAAAACAACAATTTCAATGGCTGTTTACAATGAGATGTAGGTCTTTTTGAAAAAAATGACTTTGTTTCCTTGAAACATATGATTTTTCCCTATACATTTCTATATCAAACTCATTTTTTGAAAAAATGCACCATAGCCCTTTTGCAAAATACCTCTTCATATACATGCCGTCAATGTGGTCCATGTCATGTGACATATACATGCCGTCAATGTGGTCCATGTTAAGTAACATATACATGTCGTCAATGTGGTCCATGTCAAGTAACATATACATGCCCTCAATGTGGTCCATGTCATGTGACATATACATGCCGTCAATGTGGTCCATGTCATGTGACATATACATGCCATCAATCTGGTCCATGTCAAGTAACATATACATGCCGTCAATGTGGTCCATGTCAAGTAACATATACATGCCCTCAATGTGGTCCATGTCAAGTAACATATACATGCCGTCAATGTGGTCCATGTCATGTGACATATACATGCCGTCAATGTGGTCCATGTCAAGTAACATATACATGCCCTCAATGTGGTCCATGTCAAGTAACATATACATGCCGTCAATGTGGTCCATGTCATGTGACATATACATGCCATCAATGTGGTCCATGTCATGAGACATATACATGCCGTCAATGTGGTCCATGTCATGAGACATATACATACCCTCAATGTGGTCCATGTCAAGTAACATATACATGCCGTCAATGTGGTCCATGTCAAGTAACATATACATGCCGTCAATGTGGTCCATGTCATGAGACATATACATGCCGTCAATGTGGTCCATGTCATGAGACATATACATGTCGTCAATGTGGTCCATGTCAAGTAACATATACATGTCGTCAATGTGGTCCATGTCAAGTAACATATACATGCCGTCAATGTGGTCCATGTCATGTGACATATACATGCCGTCAATGTGGTCCATGTTAAGTAACATATACATGCCGTCAATGTGGTCCATGTCATGAGACGTATACATGCCGTCAATGTGGTCCATGCCATGTGACATATACATGTCGTCAATGTGGTCCATGTCAAGTAACATATACATGTCGTCAATGTGGTCCATGTCAAGTAACATATACATGCCGTCAATGTGGTCCATGTCATGAGACATATACATGCCGTCAATGTGGTCCATGTCATGTGACATATACATGTCGTCAATGTGGTCCATGTCAAGTAACATATACATGTCGTCAATGTGGTCCATGTCAAGTAACATATACATGCCGTCAATGTGGTCCATGTCATGAGACATATACATGCCGTCAATGTGGTCCATGTCATGTGACATATACATGCCATCAATGTGGTCCATGTCATGAGACATATACATGCCGTCAATGTGGTCCATGTCATGAGACATATACATGCCGTCAATGTGGTCCATGTTAAGTAACATATACATGCCGTCAATGTGGTCCATGTCATGTGACATATACATGCCGTCAATGTGGTCCATGTCATGTGACATATACATGCCATCAATGTGGTCCATGTCATGAGACATATACATGCCATCAATGTGGTCCATGTCATGAGACATATACATGCCATCAATGTGGTCCATGTTAAGTAACATATACATGCCGTCAATGTGGTCCATGTCATGTGACATATACATGCCATCAATGTGGTCCATGTCATGAGACATATACATGCCGTCAATGTGGTCCATGTCATGAGACATATACATGCCGTCAATGTGGTCCATGCCAAGTAACATCTATTTTAATGTGGTCCATGTCAAGTGACATAATAGATGTTATTAATGTGGTACATATCAAGTGACATATACATGTCATCAATGTGGTCCATGTCAAGTGACGCATGCACTTCGTCAATGTAGTCCATGTCATCAATGTGGTCCATTTCAAGTAACATATACATGTTGTCAATGTGGTCCATGCCAAGTAACATATACATGCCATCAAGGTGGTCCATGCCATGTGACATATACCGTCAATGTGGTCCATGCAATGTGACATATACATGTTGTTAATGTGGTCCATGTCAGTAATATATACATGCCATCAATGTGGTTCATATCAAGTAACATATACATGTTGTCAATGTGGTCTATGTCAAGTAACATATACATGCCCTCAATGTGGTCCATGCCATGTGACATAATAATAACAATAATAATAATAACACACATTTATATAGCGCATAAAGCAGCGGCACCAATGCGCTTCACAAACAAATGATAAAGATCTTAAAAATACTACACATACATTTAAAACACATGATTATAAATATATACAATGCAAAGAACACCTCAAAAAGTACAAACAAAATTGTTAAAACAGCCATCGGAGAATAATACAATCAGCTGCTATTTATATAAACATTGCGATTTAAAAGTCAATAAAACATCAATTATGACAAGTTATAAGCGGTTTTAAAAAGATACGTTTTCAAGCGAGATTTGAACTGAGTTGTTGATTGTGGATTTCGGAGTTGTGGTCCATATCAAGTATATGCCGTCAATGTGGTCCATGTTAAGTGACATAAACATGTTGTCAATGTGGTCCATGCCATATGGCTTAAACATGCCGTCAATGTGGTCCAATGCAAGTAACATATACATGCCATCAATGTGTTCCATCCCATGTGACATATACATGCCATTAATGTGGCCCATGCCATGTGATATATTCATGCCAACAATGTTGTCCATGCCATGTGGCATATACATGTCGTCAATGTGGTCCATGTCAAGTAACATATACATGTTGTTAATGTGGTCCATGTCAAGTAACATATACATGTTGTTAATGTGGTCCATGTCAAGTAACATATACATGCCGTCAATGTGGTCCATGTCATGGGACATATACATGTCGTCAATGTGGTCCATGTCATGTGGCATATACATGTCGTCAATGTGGTCCATGTCATGTGGCATATACATGTCATCAATGTGGTCCATGCCAAGTGACATATACATGCTGTCAATGTGGTCCATATCAAGTACCATATACATGTCATCAATGTGGTCCATGTCAAGTACCATATACATGTCATCAATGTGGTCCATGTCAAGTGACATATACCGTCAATGTGGTCCATGTCTAGTAACATATACATGTTGTCAATGTGGTCCATGTCACGGGACATATACATGTCATCTATGTGGTCCATGCCATGTGACATATACCGTCAATGTGGTCTATGTCAAGTAACATATACATGTCGTCAATGTGGTCCATGCCATGTGACATAAACATGCCATCAATGTGGTCCATGTCAAGTGACATATACATGCCATCAATGTGGTCCATGCCATGTGACATATACATGCCATCAATGTGGTCCAGTGTCAAGTGAAATAAAGCATGCCATGTGATATATTCATGCTGTCAATGTGGTCTATGTCAAGTGACATATGCATGCCGTCAATGTGGTCCATGTCAAGTGACATATACATGCCATCAATGTGGTCCATGCCATGTGACATATACATGCCATCAATGTGGTCCAGTGTCAAGTGAAATAAACATGCCGTCAATGTGGTCCAGTGTCAAGTTAAATATATACATGCCGTCAATGTATTCCATGCCATGTGACATATACATGCCGTCATATTAAATTATACAGTTGTTGACAAATTTTTCCTCTTGAATTTGAGATATTGCACTCTAGGAATGGTTGATTATTGAGGAAGTTACAATCCCAAATGTAAGGTCAAGTATGATTTCCATTTTTATATTTTCTTCTCAACACGCAGAGAGTATGATAGGTAAAGTAGACCAGTAATCAATAGTTTGCCCGTCTGAGTGCGCAGTATACATTTGGGATTGGTGTCCTGAAACTGCAAACGAATGATTGACAGTTCTCGCGTCAGTTATTGCCTAATAGTAATAGACGTTATTTATAATTGGCGTATTTACGTCAACAGAGGGTGTGAATTCTAACTGAGCATACTCCGAGCAGTTATTGCGCCGATAAACATTACAATCTCGTTCTCTTACTGCAATGTAATGAGCTGTGAACTTCTACATTACTAGTGGAATAGATAGTTCAAATTTATTTCGCAAATGTAATAAGGTCAAATATTGAACAGCTCAGAAGTATGAAGATGAAGATTTTTTTTATGATTAGTGCAAAGTTCACCACACTGAAAAACTACATCACTCTTGTTAAGGCTACATCGCTCGTTTTCAGAGCACTATAATAGCTCGGAGCATGTTCAGTTGGATAGCACGGCCTTCTTTTGACGTAAATGCGCCAATTATGAATAACGTCTATCGCACATAGGAAACTGTTATGGCGCTATTTCAATATGAATCAAATCCGCCTGGCACATGACCATAGGTTATAGTATGTTTGAGGATGATAACCTGTATGTAAAACTATCCATGTAAATATAATGACACCTGTTATGCACAGTTAAGACTGGATTCAACAATGAAATCAAATACTAGTCTGACTTGTACAGGTGGTTAGGTATTGTTTGTATAACTCTTTGGAATGATATTGGGTTGGATTGGGATACTGGTCACTGACCATTAACTGATCTTGATAACATAATGCGATATCAAAAATAGCTGCCATAGCAGGTGTAATGTATCTATAGTGCAAGGGTGAAATATACAAATAAACTAGTCACTTAGAGCAGCCATTGCAGATTATGGATTTTATAGAAACATATTGATAAATTATTGCCTGATACGAGCATAAAACCATCCAGAAATCCCGCAGCTCTTACTATATACTGTATATGACCTTTTATGTACATCTCTATGCATACATGAACATCAATACACAGAGACTTGGTTACTATTGAACTACCTATTGACATTGGTATCGATCGATCGATTTTTGACCTCGCACACTTTCAGCATTGGTCTGGAAAAGATAGAACACACATGATTGAATCAAAATTGCCAACTACTTCCTCTCAACCAATCATCTCTTATATCATAAGAAAGATTAGTTCCCGTAGATGTTTTAGCCGTGCGAAAAATTTTAAAACCACAAAAATGTTATTTTTCGATATGTTCTTATTGAAAGCTGCAATTAGTGTCACATGTTTATAAAAAAAAGAAATAAAGGGTTCAAAAAAAGAACCCCCCCACCTAAAATTAGATGACATTTGCATAACTCCACACACACTTGTACGTTTTGAGAAATTGGAATGTTAATAATGAAAAGGCTTGGCTACCCATAGACAGTTTTTCCATTTCAATATCATGTTCATTTTTTTCAAAACATTCACATTTTCCCCAAAATGATGTTTTTAGAAAAAGTGGCACTTTTAGAAATCGTATGCAAGAAGTTACAAAAATGTCTCCAGTGCTTTTCAATTGTCTCTATTTTCCGTTATTTTCTTTCTTAACTGTTCCTTATTTGAATTAATAAAATAACATGAATTTTTCACGCATGACTAGCCAATAGTGTCCACCATTCACATCAATAACTTCCCTGTATCGTTGAAATGTGCCACTTTTCAGAAACATCATTTTGGGGAAAGGTCACTGTTTTGGTAAAAGTAAACATGATATCGAAAAGGGAATTTTGTTTTTGGGTAGCCAAGCATTTTACCTTTTCGAATATGTTTCAATCTCTCAAAACGACTAATTATGTGTGGAGTTATGCAAACAAACTCGTAACGGAGCTTGAAAAGTGCCACTTTTTCTGAAAACATCATTTTTGGGAAATGTGACTATTTTGGTAAAAGTAATAAAGATATTGAATAACTTTATATGGCTAGCCAAGTGTTTTTGCCTCTCATAAGTGTTTTAATCTCTCAAAACGTCTAATTGTGTGCAGAGTTATGCAAACAAACGTGATCTAATTTTAGGGGGGGGGGCTTTTTTTAACCCTTTATCACAGTTTATGTCCTTGTCAAAGTGACTTACAGCAGTAAACATGATAAAAAGAAGATATTAAAGCTAGAATGTTTTACATCTTTCATATGCATTTTTGTGTAGATATATTTCCATTATGTGGAGCACCCACTTATGTAAGCCATACAGTAGTGTTCCACCCTATGGGTCGGGTTTGTTGTGATCTTGACAAAGAATCCTCTGATATAGTCCCATTAGTCCCTTAGAGCTTGCTTCATTTTGCCAAAAATCCTGAAAACAAAATGATCAAATCAGCGCTGTTTATCGATAGAAAACACCTATACCGGTCAGGGTTTCAAAGTTTTAAACCGCTAGCCTAATCCCTCGCTTTCTATCCAAAATATGTTGAGCCCCCCCCCCCCACCCCCTTGTTTCCTGGGGAGTAAGAATGGCCAATGATAATATTGTCCAAAGAAACCACCAACAGCAGCCTGCAATATTGAATATGATATTGACAAGTATTATATAATATATATATAATCTGCCCATAGTTGAAAAATACTTGAGACAACTCTCAAGGTTATTGTCATACTTAGCCAGTGTCGTACGGAATACAATGAGTAGAAAGAATAACCAATGTGTTTTCTTTAATAAGTAATGTTAAAATAAGAAAACATGTTTGATGTCTGTGAATCTTATTAAACTCATTCCTGACTAATATATTCTTCTGATTCAATGCAAGGAGAAAAAAAACGCTATTCTAAGAAAATTAAGTGAAGGAAGTCATTATGATTAAGAAAACACTTAATGAATGTGATTTTGTAAAGACTACTGCAATTAACACTTGAAATTGATTTTGAAGGAGATAGATGGATAGAATATGTATTTCTTTTGATATTTGTGATGAGATCTGTGAAAATCCGCCACATGGTGGCATTTTTCATATTGGAGATAATTATATCATAAGAAAGCTAAAACTGTGCTGATAACAGAACTGTTTCGATCATTTTCCCACGATCACTACAAAAAAAGGTTATGAGTGAATGATGATTGTGATGTCATCAAAAGCTACAAAACAAGAAATCATGAAAACAGGCCAAAAAGATACATATTTTAATATAATAACATAATATTAAAGGCCAAACAAAGAAGATAGTCTCTCTCAGAAAACATTTTGCAAATAAGCTAAGTGCTGTGCGATTTTTTTTTATTAGAAAATAGGCTATGAGGTATGCAATTTTTTTTTTGCTAATTTTTTTTTTTTTGGGGGGGGGGGCTAATCCAAGCTTCAGAGAACTTTTTTTACCCTTTTTTAAAATAAAAAAAAATCCAAAAAATCCACCAAAAAAAAATCCATTTTTTTTATTTTTTAGGCCTCTGAGCATAGACCTATGCGCCGTAGCTCATTTCACATACCAATGCGGGCGGGCTTCTGAGACAGACTATCTTCTTTGTTTGGCCTAAGGTTAATAATAAAAGTGACTTAAAGGTAGATGTTCCGATTTTAAATTTGAAGTTTACTATTCTACATGAAAGGTCATCCTTAAAAAAGTTGTATTCCAAAGTTTGAGTTGCATAACTCTAATGATTCTTATTTTAGACGCAAAAGATGCCGTGAAATGTACCCATTGAGTTGTACACAAACGATATTGGTGGTTACCACCTTTCGCGGTAATTCGACGTTATTTCATCGATTTCTCCGTAATTATACCGATTTAGACCGTCAAATTTCAGTATGATGATGAGAAAAATACGAGCTTTCATATGATATGAAAATCTCCGTATGTTTGAAATAATTCTGTGTTACGAAAATGTGATCGGGTCATCTACCTTTAAGTAAGTTTTTGAAGGTGAAATTTCATGAAAGATGATAACACAAAGTATTGGAAACTAATTTTCTTTTAAAAATCTTAAAAAAAATAAAAAAATAGTTTGATTTTTTGATTTGTTTGTTTGTTTTTTATTTTACCCATAATCCCTAGTTTACATTTTGTGACATCCGACGGGTTTTCACAGATCACATCACATTTTTCATTTCTTGCAAACATTTGAATAGGCATTTTTTTAAATTTCTCAAACTGGTATTGGAATTGATTCATACATGAATTGCGGGGGCTGAGTGAAAACATAGAAGACAAATAAACAGACAGAGTCATGACACCATTCTGTCAGCTCTCAATTGTATGCTGAATACTAAACATGCCTTTTGGAGTCAAAGGTCTAGGCTTGTTTGTGATATAAATCCTAAAACTTGTCAACTAAAAAGAAGGTTTGCTTGGGAAACAGTCACAAATGTTATTTATTCTATTGATTTATTATTTGTATGTTAATGTTATTCATTTCTTTCATTTCCTTGAAAATATTCAATCTACTTCCTGTTCTGCAACTTGTTACTTCATTTATCATTCTTTATAATAGTTCATGATTTCTGAGAGTACTTCAGGTGAGTGTTTGCTTCTCTCAAGTGCCATTCAATTGTACATGACTATGCAGGTGCGATAGACACGAGTACATTCAGACACACAAAACCTCAAAAGACTTCCCCAAATTTCAAATACAACACTGCTATTCTAAACGGAGACAGTCAAACTGCCGCGAGGTAAGTATATGCTATTATGCACAAGTTTGGTTAAGGTCACAGCATAAAAAGAAAACTCAAGTTGAACCTCAATAGAGTCACCAACTATCAAGTTTATCTCATTCAAAAATATTGGTACAACAGATGATTTTCAATTTTGGAACAGTTCTTTATTTCAATTCAAGATACATCCTATGTTTGTGTAGTGCATACACTCAGTAGGGCATACACCCCAATGTTGGCGCTACTATATCATTTGTTCTTCATTCTCTCCCCTTCATACAACACTATGACAACATGATACTAGTTCATTTTGTTTCACGCCTCAGGTGTGTGTCTATACAATTTTACAATGTTGTCCTGTGCTTCTCAATTTCCTTGAGGGCTGGATTGAACACATCTTTACATTTCTTTCCTGAAACCTCCACTGAATGTTAAGTTCTTATGTATTAAATAACATGACTTTATTGTAACACCTCATCCACTTATGGCCCTTTTTGATCCTGATTCATTGGGGTTGGCAGGCACTATTGAACATGTGGCATAACTCTGGAATGATGCATGCATATTGTCTAATACCTTCGTTTTAAAGGTGTATGTTCTGACCGTTTTAGCTTTTTTTCACATTCAAATATTTTGATAGAAGAAAACCCATATTTATCCCATAACCAATAATTATCTCATTCGTTCAAACTGAGCTGCCATGATAAGGTCCGTACGCCCGTCCAGGCACCTGCTCAGATCATAATGGATCTGCCCCATAGTTATCAACTTCATCAATGTTACAGTCTGCATATTATTCTCCTTAACGTCTCCAGACCATAACACGTCTGTCATTGGTTAAAACTGAGAGCCTGCATTCATTGGTGAACAAGTTAACAGTAATTACCATTAAGTTAACTTAGCGTTAACTTTCCAGTGCCCCAGTAGAAACAAGCTCTAAGCCATACACCTGTTCCTTTAATTTTTTGAGTAGGGTAGTTCAGTTGCCTCCCTTTATTACAGAAGTGTCAAATGGAATGTTGAGGAAATCTTTCGAGGTTCTGTGTAATGTCCTTGTGCCTGTACATCTGCATTGTCATCATGTACAATTGAATGATGTGTCTGTTTATCTGCATAGTTATCATGTACCATTGAATGGCACTTGAGCGAAGCAAACACTCACCTGAAGTACTCTCATAAATATTGAACACAATTTTTTTGATAAATCAAGTAAAAAAGCTACTAAATTGGAAGTGTATAGAATACATATTCTCAAAAGAATCATAGAAATTTATCATGTAAAGAGGAGGAATACATCAATAGAATAAAAATAAGTATGTGATTATGTTTTCCAAGTAAATCTGCTTTCTAAAGTTCAATCAGTTCCAAATTGTGACATATACATGCCGTCAATGTGGTCCATGCCATGTGACATATACATGTCGTCAATGTGGTCCATGCAATGTGACATATACTTGTTGTCAATGTGGACCATGTCATGTGACATATACATGCCGTCAATGTGGTCCATGTCAAGTAACATATATATGCCGTCAAAGTGGTCCATGCCATGTGACATATACATGCCGTCAATGTGGTCCATGCCATGTGACATAAACATGCCATCAACGTGGTCCAGTGTCAAGTGAAATAAACATGTTGTCAATGTGGTCCAGTGTCAAGTGAAATATACTTATTGTCAATGTGGTTTATGCCATGTGACATATACATGCCGTTTTTTATGTCAAGTAACATATATGTTTCAATGTGGTCCATGTTCAGTGATATAGGCCTACATGTCATCAATGTGGACCATGCCAATGTGACCAGATATAGTAAATGTGCTGCTAACTCTAAAAGTATGACTTCAACATAACATATTAAATTATACAGTTGTTGAAAAATGTCTCCTCTTTAATTTGAGATATTGCACTCTAGGAATGGTTGGTTATTGAGGAATTTACAATCCCAAATGTAAGGTCAAGTATGATTTCCATTTTCACATTTTCTTCTCAACACGCAGAGAGTATGATAGGTAAAGTAGACCAGTAATCAATAGTTTGCCCGTCTGAGTGCGCAGTGTACATTTGGGATTGGTGTCCTGATTTTGCAAACGAATGATTGACAGTTCTCGCATCAGTTATTGCCTAATAGTAATAGACGTTATTCATAATTGGCGTATTTACGTCAACAGAGGGTGTGAATTCTAACTGAGCATGCTCCGAGCAGTTATTACGCCGATAAACATTAAAATCTCGTTCTCTTACTGCAATGTAATGAGCTGTGAACTTCTACATTACTAGTGGAATAGATAGTTCAAATTTATTTCACAAATGTAATAAGGTCAAATAATGAACAGCTCAGAAGTATGAAGATGAAGACTTTTTTTATGATTAGTGCAAAGTTCACCGCACTATAATAGCTCGGAACATGCTCAGTTGGATAGCACGGCCTTCTTTTGACGTAAATGCGCCAATTATGAATAACGTCTATCGCACATAGGAAACTGTTATGGCGCTATTTCAATATGAATCAAATCCGCCTGGCACATGACCATAGATTATAGTATGTTTGAGGATGATAACCTGTATGTAAAACTATCCATGTAAATATAATGACACCTGTTATGAGCAGTTTAGACTGGATTCAAACATCAACAATGAAATCAAATACTAGTCTGACTATAGTAGATTCATAAACTCTGGCGTATTGGTTTCGATTTTGGACCTCGTCCATTGGGCGTTAGAGGAACCCATTTTGACCAATGATGAAACAGCGGTACTTTTATAGATGTTATTATTAGGTCGTCCGTAGGAAGAGACCTTATGGCAGCATCCTTCGTGTGTAGTCTGTGTGTGTGTGTAGTGTGTGTCAACAATTTGGTATACACTTTTTGTTACAATTTGGTATACACTTTTTGTTTTGTCCATTTCTTTTCCATACAATGTCCAATTGCAATCAAACTTCGGTCATAGATGCAACATGGGAACCTTCATATGTTAATGAGGTCAAAGGTCACATACCAAGGTCAAAGGTCATCCGAGGTCAAGATGTATATGTGAAAGTGGCTGCATATGTAAAATTGATTACATTTGTCCATTTCTTTTCCATACAATGACCAATTGTAACCAAACTTTGGTCATAGATACAACATGAAAACCTTCATATGTTAATGAGGTCAAAGGTCACATACCAAGGTCAAAGGTCATCTGAGGTCAAGATGTAAATGTAGAAATGGCTGCATATGTAAAATTGATTACATTTTTCCATTTCTTTTCCATACAATGTCCAATTGCAATCAAACTTCGGTCATAGATGCAACATGGGAACCTTCATATGTTAATGAGGTCAAAGGTCACATACCAAGGTCATCCGAGGTCAAGCTGCATATGTAAAATTGATTACATTTGTCCATTTCTTTTCCATACAATGACCAATTGTAACCTAACTTTGGTCATAGATACAACATGGAAACCTTCATATGTTAATGAGGTCAAAGGTCACATACCAAGGTCAAAGGTCATCTGAGTTCAAGATGTAAATGTAGAAATGGCTGCATATGTAAAATTGATTACATTTTTCCATTTCTTTTCCATACAATGACCAATTGCAACCAAACTTCAGTCATAGATACAACATGGAAACCCGCATATGTTAATGAGGTCAAAGGTCGCATAGAAAGGTCAAAGGTCATCTGAGGTCAAGATGTAAAATTTAGTACACTTTTTTTTTGTCTCTTTTTCATTTTTTTTGGTCTCTTGTTCATTTTTCCATACAATGACCAATTGCAACCAAACTTGGGTCACGGATGCAACATGGAAACATTCATGTGTTAATTAGGTCAAAGGTCACATACCAAGGTCAAAGGTCATATGAGGTCAAGATGTAAAATTAGCTGCATATGTAAAATTAATTACATTTAAACAGGTGAAGTACAATTGCAACCAAACTCCAGGATGTTTATTTTATTTTTTATATCCTGGATCCGCTAGTGGTCTAACCTCTTTCTTTCTAGATGCCTGTGGTTTGAGATCCACCTTGTTTTTAATCTACCCATATAAACGGACGACCTATTTGGGACCGCTGTCCCTATTTTTTGCGTTCCATAATCAAATGCTATTCATGATAGTGTGGCTTAGTGAATATAGCTGATCATAGCTTTACAAATCACGGCAACCAAATACTTAATCCAACAGCTTGAAATATGTTATCCCTTTGGAAGCGGTCACCACAATAATAAAAATCGACCATCATCGACCTTATATAGTTTTCAAAAGAAAAATGTTATGTTCGTCAACCTATTCATAATTGAGTGGATAATCAAGTTTCACTTTTTATTATTTTCCTTTTTTATTATGCACATGACATAAAGGAAACATTAAACTAAAAAAAGACCCGTTTTACATATTCATTTGTGAGAAAAAACGAATTAATCCAATCATCATCTTTTGTATAAACCAGGTACAAAACCATTTGGCCTAGATTGAAAAAACGTTATATCAACCAAGATACGGGTTATAAACATTAATTTATGTATTTCTGGCTATGAGACCACCTGAATGCCATTATCGATAACAATACATCTGCTTTATCAAAAATATGCGGGCAATTGACAACATCTGTTTGCAGGCAAATTCAATGCAGATCATTTTGCCGCAAGTTCCCAGTCACTAGGATTAATAATAGTTGTTCGCCCTATACTATCTTTACATAGTGGTGAATACGTCACAATAGTACAGGCACTGATGATGACAAGGTATTATCCATGCATATTACGATTAGAATTCGAGTTCCTCCCCCCTCTTTTGCTTCTGTTACCTCTGACTGAAATGGTGAATCGGCCAATGTCTGCGAATCAACTATAGTACAGGTGGTTAGGTATTGTTTGTATAACTCTTTGGAATGATATTGGGTTGTATTGGGATACTGGTCACTGACCATTAACTGATCTTGATAACATAATGCGATATCAAAAATAGCTGCCATAGCAGATGTAATGTATAGTGCAAGGGTGAAACATACAAATAAACTAGTCACTTAGAGCAGCCATTGCAGATTATGGATTTTATAGAAAGTTCTTATTGAAAGCTGCCATTAGTGTTACATGTTTATATTGGTGGTGAAATAAAGGGTTAAAAAAAAGAAAATCCCCCCCCCCCCCCTAAAATTAGATTACATTTGAATAACTCCACACACACTTGTACGTTTTGAGAAATTGGAACGTTAATGAAAAAGGCTTGGCTACCCATAAACAGTTTTTAGGTCGTCCGTAGGAAGAGACCTTATGGCAGCATCCTTCGTATGTGTTGTCTGTGGTGTCTGTCTGGGGTGTGTGTGTGTCAAGATGCAAAATTTAGTATACACTTTTTGTTTTGTCCATTTCTTTTCCATACAATCACCAATTGCAATCATTATTATGCAGTTCGAATCTTCCGTCCCATACTTGCAATGCATTGGTAAAGACCAATTATTCTGAACATTGTGTCACTGGAGTGAACTTGGTCAGTTGGTTACCTGCATGAATACACTGTAAGCGTGTATTAATATGCATGAATACACTGTAAGCGTGTATTAATATGCCAATTGTATTCGAGCAGTCACAAAATGCAATAAACTATTTTTTTTAAATTTTGTCTTTTTACATTTTTGAAATATTTTGAAATATTTTTAGAAATTTTATGAGAATTTTTTGGGAATTTTGAAGAAAAAAAAATCAAAAAAAATCAAAAAAAATCAAAAAAAAAAAATCAAAAAAAAAAATCAAAAAAAAAAAATCAAAAAAATCAAAACAAAAAAAAATCAAAAAAAATGTTATTGATATTTTTACAATAATATGGTGCATTTTTAAAAATAAATTTTTTTTATTTTTATTTTTTTATTTTTAATTTTTTTTGTTAAGTCAGATTCTCACTGCATAATAATGATAAAATTTGATGGATTTTTTCGCATGATACACAAATATATTGATCTCGCTATGAGTTTTAAAAATATTGTGCTCGACTGCATCTCGCACAATATTTTTTAAAACTCATAGCTCGACCAATATCATTGTGTATCACGCTCAATCCATCCAATTTTATATCAAACTTCGGTCATAGATGCAACATGGAAACCTTCATATGTTAATGAGGTCAAAGGTCACATACCAAGGTCAAAGGTCATCTGAGGTCAAGATGTAAAATTTAGGGGTGCATATCACTATTACGCGCTAACGTGTGTTTCTACGGGAAAGATGCCTCGGGAAAACGGCAATATCTCGAGTTACCTTGCGACTCATTTAATGAAATCTTGGAATATTTATTAACACACATAGATCTTACCTGGGTGAAAATCTCAGATGGGGGTGACCGTTTACATTTTTCTATATTTCCCCCTTTATATGGAGTAGTATTTTTTAACACGAAATTACACCTTGTAGCCCGTTGTGACCAATGTGTATCCCTCCGCCAATATTTTCAAATAAAACAGTAGATGTATACTCTTTTCATTCGAAGTATCTCAGGTACACTTCAGTGAACAAATATAGACCAAATTCAATAATTTTGAATGACATATCATGTCAATATTAACCATTCTTTCCGTTATTTAGGAACTATATTCGTGATCGCGATCGACGGAAGCTGGGCGTTGGACTGTAATAGTGGTGTTTACCCTTAGTACACACTTTTTGTATTGTCCATTTCTTTTCCATACAATGACCAATTGCAACCAAACCTTGGTCTAGATGCAACATGGAAACCTTTATATGTTAATGAGGTCAAAGGTCACATACCAAGGTCAAAAGTCATCTGAGGTCAAGATGTAAAATTTAGTATACACTTTTTGTATTGTCCATTTCTTTTCCATACAATGACCAATTGCAACCAAACCTTGGTCATAGATGCAACATGGAAACCTTTATATGTTAATGAGGTCAAAGGTCACATACCAAGGTCAAAGGTCATATGAGGTCAAGATGTAAAATTTAGTATACACTTTTTGTATTGTCCATTTCTTTTCCATACAATGACCAATTGCAACCAAACTTCGGTCATAGATGCAACATGGAAACCTTCATATGTTAATGAGGTCAAAGGTCACATACCAAGGTCAAAGGTCATCTGAGGTCAAGATGTAAAATTGGCTGCATATGTAAAATTGATTACATTTAAACAGATGAAGTACAATTGCAATCAAACTACCCATATAAACGGATGACCTAGTTGGGACCGCTGTCCCTATTTTTCTATTTCAATATTATGTTCAGTTTTTTCAAAACATTCACATTTCCCAAAATGATGTTTTTAGAAAAAGTGGCACTTTTAGAAATCGTATGCAAGAAGTTACAAAAATGTCTCCAGTGCTTTTTAAATTTCATTTCAATTGTCTCTATTTTCCATTATAAAAGAAAGTATTTTCTTTCTTAACTGTTCCTTATTTGAATTAATAAAATAACATGACTTTTTCACGCATGACTAGCCTGTATCGTTGAAATGTGCCACTTTTCAGAAACATCATTTTTGGGAAAGGTCACCGTTTTGGTAAAAGTAAACATGATATTGAAAAGGGAATTTTGTTTTGGGGTAGCCAAGCGTTTCACCTTTTCGAATATGTTTCAATCTCTCAAAACGACTAATTATGTGTGGAGTTATGCAAACAAACTCATAACGGAGTTTTTCTGAAAACATCATTTTTGGGAAATGTGACTGTTTTGGGGAAAAAGATATTGAATTGGGGAACTGTCTATGGCTAGCCAAGTGTTTTTGCCTCTCATAAGTGTTTAATCTCTCAAAACGTCTAATTGTGTGCAGAGTAATGCAAACCATATCGAAAAATAGCGTGCATCTGCTCAACGCTCACTTATTCACTTCGTTGAACACGGGAATCCATCTGTGATAATAACTATTCGGACCAAACTTTTTATCGTCGGGGGCTGGCTAATTAATTTTCTTTACTTTTTCCCTTGATACCATTTAGATGATTGTTTCCTCTTTTAAATAAGCCTAAATTTAGCATAATTTGATGTACGCATATAGTGGCAATGTTGTTTCAAACTACACATTTTTTCATGAAATCGTTGCCGTTTCAATGATGCGCAAGCCATTTCCAGCGGGGTTACGTCATTAAATTAATCAGCTAAATTCGCTGGTTTGTCATTTTACAAAATTTCGCACGGCTAAAAAATCTACGGGAACTAATCTTTCATATGATATAAGACTCGAGATGATTGGTTGAGAGGAAGTAGTTGCCAATTTTGATTCAATCATGTGTGTTCTATCTTTTCCAGACCAATGCTGGAAGTGTGCGAGGTCAAAAATCGATCGATCGATACCAATGTCAATAGGTAGTTCATTAGTAACCAAGTATCTGTGTATTGATGTTCATGCATGCATAGAGATGTACATAAAAGGTCACATAGAGTATATAGTAATAGCTGGAGGATTTCTGGATTGTTTTATGCTCGTATCAGGTAATAATGTATCAATACGAAACGTGATCTAATTTTAGGGTGGGGGCTTACTTTTTTTTAACCCTGTATGTCCTTGTTAAAGTGACTTACAGCAGTAAAAAGAAGATTTACAGCTGGAATGTTTTACATCTTTCATATTCATTTTTGTGTAGATATATTTCCATTATGTGGGGGCACCCACTAATGTATATGGTCAGAAGTCACAAACTGGTCCAAAAAAATGTTTCACTTCTAATAATGTTGAGAAATGCACCAATTCTGATTAAACGGGACAAAACTTTTAAGTTTTGAAAGTGGTTATCAAAATGAACTACATGAATATCATTAACCACATTAAAACACTCCCTGAATTGAACATCATATTCTAGTAGAGAATGTCTAGATAACAATTCAATATTAATATTCATAGTAGCAGGCACATGTTATTAACACATATGAGAAGTTTGAATACTTTCCTATGTATACTTTTAAAATGGCATCAATTTCAAAAGTTCTAGTTTTCCGCTATTTTGTGTAGAAACCTATGGGCGCCTCATCCACCGGCACCTCATCCACCGGCTCCACCCTTGACTCACTCGACGTTTAGATTGATAACTTCACTGTTGCTAAACATGTGGCTTTAATCCTTTTTTTATTCGGTAGCTGGATAAATTGCCTTTAATATGATACCAAAAATGTTATGTTATTTTGACAACTTCTAATTAAAATAGAGACACGTATCACGATTTTAAGGATTTTTTGAAACGGCCCCACCTTATTTGATATACCTATTAGTGACCTGTGACCATATGCCATACAGTAGTGTTCCACCTAATGGGTCGGGTTTATTGTGATCTTTACAAAGAATCCTCTGATACAGTCCCATTTTTAAGACCTTTAGAGCTTGGCTTCATTTTGCCAAAAATCATGAAGACAAAATTAGAGCTTGGCTTCATTTTGCCAAAAATCATGAAGACAAAATGGTCAAATCAGCGATATTTATCGTTAGAAAACACCTATACTGATCAGGGTTTCAAGGTTTCAAACCTCTAGCCTAATCCCTCACTTTATATCCAAAATATGTTGATTCCCCTCCCCCCCCCCCTTGTTCCCTGGGGAGTAAGAATGGCCAATGATAATATTGCCCTATAAAGAAACCACCACCATCAGCCTGCAATATTGAATATGATATTGAAAGGTATTATAAAGAAATCTGCCCACAGTTGAAATATACTTGAGACAACTCTCAAGGTTATTGTCATACTTAGCCAGTGTCGCATGGAATACAATGAGTAGAAAGAATAACCAATGTGTTTTCTTTAATAAGTAATGTTAAAATAAGAAAACATGTTTGATGCATGTGAATCTTATTAAACTCATTCCTGACTAATATTTTCTTCTGATTCAATGCAAGGAAAAAACCCGCTATTTTAAGAAAATTAAGTGAGGGAAGTCATTATGATTAAGAAAACACTTAATGAATGTGATTTTAAAAAGACTACTGCAATTAACGCTTGAAATTGATTTTGAAGGAGATAGATGGATAGAATATGTTTTTCTTTTGATATTTGTGATGCGATCTGTGAAAACCCGCCACATGGTGGCATTTTTCATATTGGAGATATTTATATCATAAGAAAGCTAAAACTGTGCTGATTACAGAACTGTTTCGATCATTTTTCCACGATCACTACAAAAGAAGTTGTGAGTGAATGATGATAGTGATGTCATCAAAAGCTACAAAACAAGAAATCATGAAAACAGGCTAAAAAAGATACATAATTCAATATAATAACATAATAAGGTTAATAATAAAAGTGACTTAAAAGTGCATTGAGAGATGTATCGATATAACGATAATCTTCAACATAGCCCAAATCCAAAATGTCATACAATTCCGACATCGCATTCATGCAAAATAAGCAAATAACGGCACTTCCGGGTAGAGATTTGCCGCAAAAGTATGCATGTAAAAGGATCGCATAACTTTCGAATTCAGCACCTAGTTTCGATATGATCATATCGAAACTAAGAAAATAATGAAATTTTATATGATCAACAGCGAATGTTGGTAAACTGTTTCAGATGGTAGTTAGTATATGCCTAAGTATTACTTTGATGTAAAAAAACTGATTTCCAGGATAATTGAGGGCGCACTCCCATACGTATCTCTCAATGCCCCTTTAAGTAAGTTTTTGAAGGTGAAATTTCATGAAAGATGACACAAAGTATTGGAAACTAATTTTCTTTAAAAAAATCTAAAACAAAAGAAAAAAAGTTTTTTATTTATTTCATTTTTTTATTTTTTTATTTTACCCATAATCCCTAGTTCACATTTTGCGACATCCGACGGGTTTTCACAGATCACATCACATTTGTCATTTTTTGCAAACTTTTGAATAGGCATTTTTTAAAATTTTTCAAACTGGTATTGAAATTGATTCATACATGAATTGCGGGGGCTGAGTGAAAACATAGAAGACAAACAAACAGACAGGAGTGGAGTCATGACACCATTCTGTCAGCTCTCAATTGTACGCTGAATACTAAACATGCCTTTTGGAGTCAAAGGTCTAGGCTTGTTTGTGATATAAATCCTAAAACTTGTCAACTAAAAAGAAGGTTTGCTTGGGAAACAGTCACAAATGTTATTCATTCTATTGATTTATTCTTTGTATGTTAATGTTATTCATTTCTTTCATTTCCTTGAAAATATTCATTCTATATACTTCCTGTTCTGCAACTTGTTACTTCATTTATCATTCTTTATAATAGTTCATGATTTCTGAGAGTACTTCAGGTGAGTGTTTGCTTCTCTCAAGTGCCATTCAATTGTACATGACTATGCAGGTGCGATAGACATGAGTACATTCAGACGCACAAAACCTCAAAAGACTTCCCCAAATTTCAAATACAACACCGCTATTCTAAACGGAGACAGTCAAACTGCTGCGAGGTAAGTATATGCTATTATGCACAAGTTTGGTTAAGGTCACAGCATAAAAAGAATCTCAAGTTGAACCTCAATAGAGTCACCAACTATCAAGTTTATTTCATTCAAAAATATTGGTACAACAGATGATTTTCAATTTTGGAACAGTTCTTTATTTCAATTCAAGATACATCGTATGTTTGTGTAGTGCATACACTCAGTAGGGCATACACCCCATTGCTGGCGCTACTATATCATTTGTTCTTCATTCTCTCCCCTTCATACAACACTATGACAACATGATACTAGTACATTTTGTTTCACGCCTCAGGTGTGTGTCTATACAATTTTACAATGTTGTCCTGTGCTTCTCAATTTACTTGAGGGCTGGATTGAACACATCTTTACATTTCTTTCCTGAAACCTCCTCTGAATGTTAAGTTCTTATGTATTAAATAACATGACTTTCTTGTAACACCTCATCCACTTTGGCCCTTTTTGATCCTGATTCATTGGGGTTGGCAGGCACTATTGAACATGTGGCATACCTCTGGAATGCCGCATGCATATTGTCTAATACCTTAGCTTTAAAGGTGTATGTTCTGACCGTTTTAGCTTTTTTCACATTCAAATATTTGATATCAGAAGAAAACCCATATTTATCCCGTAACCAATATTTATCTTATTCGTACAAACTGAGCTGCCATGATAAGGTCTGTACGCCCATCCAGACACCTGCTCAGATCATTATGGATCTGCCCCCATAGTTATCAACTTCATCAATGTTACAGTCTGCATAGTATTCTCCTGAACGTCTCCAGACCATAACACGTCTGTCATTGGTTAAAACTGAGAAACTGCTTTCATTGGTGAAAAGAACTGGCGCCCAATCTCCCACCTGCCAATCTTGATAATCTTGGTCAAACTCCAAACAGTTGCGATGCTGTGGAGTTAAAATGGGGCCGGTGACTGGTCCAGTCTGGCATGCGTACCATTCCATGCAGACAGTTTCTCACTGTTTGGTTGGATGCACACACCAGTTGCCCTCTGAAAGGATCTAGCTAAGGATCTGGCGGTACTTTGGCAGTTCCTGCTTGCCAGTGTCCTCAGGTATTGGTCCTGACGAGGAGTAGTAATGCGTCTGTGGCCTTGACTTGGCCTTCTCGTGTACAGAACATCTTCCTGGAAGCGTCTCCACTGACGGTTGATGACACTTACTGCCACACCAATGCGTACAGCCACCTGCCGCTGTGAATTGCCATCTTCAAGGAGCTGGACATCTCTTGCAAGTTCAACTTCAGTTAGCTGACATTCACCACCACTTAGAGGCAGAAGACAAGACATGACACACAATAATTTGAAAAATCAGCATCTTTCTGCAATAACTGCTGAAAGCTTGCGATAACAAGTGCATAAAACGAAACACCCTATACAATAGGGCTATGTGGACACTTCATTTCCAGCCTATGTCCATCTGTTAGAAGACCCGCATGATTTCACCTTACACTTCTGAATATTGATTGGGTAACAATTGACTACACCTGTAATGAATTTCACATAATTCTAAAAACTTTTGTGAAGTACTGGTGCATAATATATAAGCCTGTTTCTACTGGGCAATTTAACGGTAAGTTGCCCAGTAGAAACTAACGCTAATTACCGTTAACCTTTCTATCGGCAATAACCTGCACATACCAGGTATGTTAACGGTAATCAACGCTAACTTGCCCAGTAGAAACAGCCACCTGCTAAATCTTAATGCTAGGTTCTTGTGACCCGGAAGTTTACGCAAACATGCTGGATTCTATGCATTGTGACTCTGCATTTACGACGAATTTCATGTTCATTTATGGTGTTTCTGTTTTTAACATGCATGCAATATTAAAAGACAAGGAATTACGACGACAGACTTTTTTAAGTGGGGCATCATTTTTGGTATAACAAAAGGTCAAATGTTGTGGCCCATCAATTAGGATGCTTATAAACTTATTAGTGATAACTAGTGGGGGTAGAAGCGGGGGGGGGGGGGGGGGGGGGGGGGGGTGAAAAAGTTCAAGGTAATTACCATTAAGTTAACTTAGCATTTACTTTCCAGTGCCCCAGTAGAAACAAGCTCTAAGTCATAAACCTGTTCCTTTAATTGTTTTGAGTAGGGTAGTTCAGTTGCCTCCCTTTATTACAGCAGTGTCAAATGGAATCTGGAGGAAATCTTTCGAGGTTCTGTGTAATGTCCTTGTGCCTGTACATCTGCATTGTCATCATGTACAATTGAATGATGTGTCTGTTCGTCTGCATAGTTATCATGTACCATTGAATGGCACTTGAGCGAAGCAAACACTCACCTGAAGTACTCTCATAAATATTGAACACAACAAAAATGATAAATCAAGTAAAAAAGCTACTGAATTGGAAGTGTATAGATTGCATATTCTCAAAAGAATCATAGAAATTTATCATGTAAAGAGGAGGAATACATCAATAGAATGAAAATATGTATGTGATTACGTTTTCCAAGTAAATCTGCTTTCTAAAGTTCAATCAGTTCCAAATTGGTGAGAAATATTTTATCTCTCCGCACGTCAAAAGAAAACCAAGCCATTCGTACACGGTTTTAGTCGCACGCACGTGTCACGCATATGATGCACAGTTCGCTTGTTGTGTCTTCATGCGCGCCTGCGTCCTTCTGTATTCATTTGCTGCTGTAAGCATGCTTCGCCAATTGAGAACTGATCAAACTATAGTCTATACAAGGGTTTTGGACTGATATTTGCAGCACACATCCTCTTTCATGCTCCTGGACTTAATTTACGGACGAAAGCGCGATATATTTCTCCTGGGGTGTTCAGTGGTCATTACTAGGGGGTATCAGGCACATTCAAGGACTCTTAAAAGTAATTGCATCACTATGATATCAGTAAGATCGGTACCCTAAACAAATAGTCAAAATATTTTGATACCCGGTAAGCAAGTAATTTGTGTGATCTTCCCAAGTAAGATACACTCTAAATTACAAGGATTTAAATTTAAACCTATAGGATTTAAATTTAAATCTTTCAGGGATTGTAAGTTAAGGACCAATCGATGTGGATTTAAAATAATGTTTTTCAAGGATTTTAAAGTTTTAATCCAAAGGGATTAACAAAATAAGTCCCAATGGATTTAAATTTTAAATCTTTTTGGACTAAAATCTACCCTCAGAAAAGTTTAAAAGCAATCTGTGTGGACTTGATTTTTCAAATCCATTTTGTGTTTGTGGAGGCTGTTCTTGACCGAGGGTGGCTTTGATGGCAGTATTGCTGACAAATTGAAGGGTGTGTTTCAGTTTGGTGTGCATCTGAGAGCATTTTGAGTAAATAATAATACTAATATGGGAGCCGATCGCAGCTACAGTGAATGAGTGAACAACACATGTAGGGAACATAAAAATACAAATTCTAGTTAAGTCTTCATCTTATCACCGTGAAATATGTTCAAAATGCTCTCAGATGTGCACTGGGCTTAAGCATGCCTTTTGGTGTGTCAGTGGTCATGGCATCTGAGGGTTTTTTTGGTCAGGAGTTTCTCCATGTTTCCCCACAGACGTACACCGCACACAGTCGCAAAATAAAGATGGTGTCGTAGCAACATCGTAAAAAGGAATCAGATTGGATCACATGCACCTATCATGATAATCTGATTGGTTTAAAAATAAGGTCCTTCATAAGATTTAAACTAAAACTGAGTCTGTGATTAAATATTCGTAAAACTATTTTACACTATTTCAGATTAAAATTAAATCTTGTTAGATTTATCTTTTTTTAAATTCCGATTTAGATTTAAAATTTAAATCCCTGAAATTAAGAGTGATACTTATGATACATTTCAAACCCGTTTTTCCTTCCCTATAAGGGTAAGTATGCTAAGCTGATCTAGACCAGATCACTTTTTATACAACAGATACAAATTGAGAAATATATCCGGTTTATCGTGGCAATCCTCATGGAAAAACAAGGACCCTAAATACGTAAGACCATGGGGTGAAAAGTATACCCTTTTTCAATCTTTCAAAATGTTGCTTGATTTGATACCCTATTAACGTTACGTACGTAACATGCCCCCCCCCCCCCCCCCTTGCAAAACTACCCTAATTATGTGATTTTGTTTGTAATTACCACTGAGCACCCTGGATATATTATTAGCTTTATTCCGTTTTGCATTTAAAGGTAGATGTTCCGATTGCTGACCCGATTTTCAACTTGATGTTTTCTATTTTACATGAAAGGTCATCCTTAAAATTGTTGCATTCCAAAGTTTGAGTTGCATAACTCCAATGGTTCTAATTTTAGAAGCGCAAGGTCATGAAGGTCAAAAGACATGTGCCCATTGAGTAGTACACAGACTGGTTGGTGGTTAACCACCTTTGGCAGTAATTCACCACATTTTAGCCTATAATGTATAAATGAAACATTTCTGGCCCCTACGATTTTACAGACATAATGAGAAAAATATGGGGATTCTTCTGATACCAAAATATCTTGATGTGAAAAAAAAATCATAGCCCCAAAAAGGGATCGGGTCATATACCTTTAAACTAGTAGGCTATCCTATGTGGGTTAACTCTTGTATTCAGAACTGAAACTTTATGTATTTGTCAACCAGCCAGTTGAGTATGCAGGTAACTCACAAAAATACCTGCCTGACAGAGATTCCACCAGCCAGTGTAACTCACTTACACTGTGAGTTTAATATTTGTTACCCGCCATTTAGTCGGGTACTTTTGCATCTTCACCCGCCCGACGCAAATGTTACCCGCCATGGGCGGTTGGATGCTATTTCCAGGCATGCTTGTAAACATTTGCATATAATATTGTTAAATAATGGATTGTCCATCCACCAACCCCTGGATTTCTTTAATTTAACAACAATATTTTTACGTATATCCATTTCTTGGTGTCAAAATGCTTACCGTAAATCTGGTCCAGGACCAGAATCTTTTGTGTGCGATATTTGCATGACTAACCTAGAGCCGGCATCTTTAATATTAAGTATATTCATTAAAAGTTGACGGAATGATGAGATTGTTCTTATATACTACGAAAAGTAATAAGTTTTTTTCATTTTTATGGCCCAATTCCATCATCATTTTCATATTGTATTCGAAAAATCCATTATTAAATTATTTTTGTATGCAAATGTTTACAAAAATAATGAATACTAGATTTCGCGGTTCGTGGGTTGGGCGGTTCTCGGGTTGGGGGTTTATGAGATGTGTATCTCTTAGAATTCAGTTATCACAGGTGCCATCAATATTCCAAATCGCCATAATACAGGGACCTCATGTGCCCTTAAATCCAGGTAGGCTATCCCATGTGCATATCCATGTAATTCAGTACATGTGTAATTAGGCCTAGGGTTAGGGTTTTATATTGGGGTCTTAGTTCAGAGGTCTTTTAGTTTTAGAGTCAGCGAGAGGAGAGGTCTATCGTCATGATCATCTGTGCCCAGTCTTGAGAACCGTGTGTCGTCATTGATTATTCTTCCGTAGGCATGCCTAAACGTATCATATGTATTTAAATCACGCATGTTTGCGCACACCGATATCCATGTAACATTCCCATTTATATAACAGACATCCCATGATTAGCCTAGGGCCTATCCGATTTGCTATAGTGTTAAACTACAACACTGTACACACTTGCACGCTCGAGGTCTGGGTTTGATTCCTGGCGCATGCAGACTGAAGCCCCCCCACCCCTCATTTGACGCTTTTCATCCTGATCATGCATAGTTTAACTCATAAAAACCGGGACAAAAACACGCCCGAGAGTTAAAGATATAATTGGAGCTAAATGTTTGCTCACACCGTCCCTTTATACATGTCCCTGTAACATTCCCATTTATATAAAAGACATCCCATGATAGGCATGATGAGGGCCCGTTGTGGCCTGCGCGCATAGATGGGTCCGCAATGGGATGTTGAGGCACCGCAATTCGTAACCACTTTGACACAATAACATGTTTAACACATAACGTGTTCCTGGATGAAGCCCTACAGTTTACGCTCCTAGTTCCTTTAATTTAACCCTAACCCGCCATCTGATCCCTTTTCACCTCCTGATCATATTATAGTTTAACTCATACAAAAACACGCCCGGGAGTTAAAGTTAATTGGAGTCCTTTTTTTCTCTTTGTTAGCCACCGGACGGCTTCCTTTTACCCGCCCCATGAAAAGACCCTGTTTGCGCCACGAACGCATACGCACCTTACGGTCTGCGCCATTACGTGTGCGCCGGCAATCGCGTGCGCAATGTTTTGTTTTGTTTATACGCGAGTGCGTAGCAACAGTTTGTTGTCTACGTGGGGCGAAGATTCCTGTGCATAGCGATTACATGGGCAGACGGGCAGGGATATGCACCCGAAGGCATTGGACGGACAGACAGACTCTCCAAAAATAGTATTATGATAAAAAGAAAGTTATCTAGAAACATAATAAATCAAACTGTAGTTGTGTTTCAAAAATAATATTCAAGTGTTTGACTTATTCAGTATTTTCAAAATCATTTTCAAGGGTCTTCTTGACTTAATTTCCTTAACACTCTATCAAATGGGCTATCAATGCACAGGAAATGTGTATGCATACTGTCTCCTTAGCTCAGGTGGGTAGGCCAGCAGGGGCGGATCTAGAAAGTTGTTAGGGGGGGGCCCATAATTCGAATATTTTCAAAAGTGTAACCAAAGCGGTTCGTAGCGCGGACAGAGGGAGTTTCCCTCCTCGCAAGTGGAATTTTCTTTCAATTTTGGAACTCATTTAGTGCGATCTGTTGTATACTTTTGACCAATATTTTATTGAAAAGCCAACTCTTCATTTCCAATCAATATCTTGTTTTTTTATCAATGCAAGAAAGAAGTTGAGCTTATACTGATATTTTCTTGATTTAAGTATAGATGGTTTAAAAGCAGGGACAGAGGCAGAATGTGAGGGGGGATGTGCCCCCTCCTCGCAAGTGGAAAATCTTTCAATTTTTTTCAAACTCATTTGGTGCGATATTATGTATACTTTTGACTAACATTTTATTGAAAAGCCACCTCTTAATTTCCCATTAATATTTTGGTTTTTATCAATGCAAGAAAGAAGTTGAACTTATATTTTTCTTGATTTATGTATAGATGGTTGAAAAGCTCAGACAGTGGGGAGCCTGAGGGGGGATTGGTCCCCTTCAGAATTTGATTTTTTTCTTCAATTTTTGAACCTATTTGGTGTGTACTTTTGACCAGTATTTTATTGAAAAGTCATCTCAATGTTTTGTTTTTTATCAATGCAAGAAAGAATTTGAGCATATATACAGATATTTTCCAAAAAACATTTGAATGTTCTAGACTGATCTGAAAGCAAGGGTGAAAAGTTTAGTTACGCAGCTAGTGGTAACGGTGACAGTCATGAAATCAACCAAACCAAAAGGTCTACTGAATTTATGAAGCTAATTGTCAACATCTATCATGTTATAAATCATTGCTATCTTCAGTAGATAGTAAACAAAATAAGATCCAACCAAATCTATGCTGCCTCTATATATGCAACCAGATCTATGCAACCAAGTCTATGCAACATAATCTATACTGGAGATACTTTTTACCATTGCTATCTTCAGAAGATAGCAAACAAATGTTAAACGGGGTCCCAAGTTCATTCTAATGGAAAGCCACTCATCATTTAACTCTATAAAAGGGGATTTAAAGTTTCCATTTACCACTCGCGTCGGAGTTTGCGCATTATTGAAAATTCATAGTCATAGTCTATTTCAGTTCTCATTTTCAGTGGCGCAATGAGAATCAAGTTCCGGGTAAGTTTTGTTCATTATCCTTACATTCACAACCTTGACTGGCCAGATAAGAAAGGGCTGGACATGGCCAGATGTTGAAAGGAAAGGGACAACAGACAGTATCAAATAAATATACAAAGCAAAAGCAACTTATAATGGACAAACCCCACTGTAGATAATTTCTCCGTTTCAGATCATGGATAAGTTCCTTAAAATTCTTTCTCTATCATTATTGTTCTTTCTCCCTTTAGGCTCTTAAAAAACCCTTTTCTACTGGTCCGACCGACCCATTTTTCATTGTGCAATGACAATTTTTTTTTGTTATTGTTGAAATATTTGGAGGGGTGTCCTCCGCTCTTTAGTTCCTGACTCTGCAGCACTCTCCACCCTCGCTCTCAAATTTCAGACTCTGCAGCAATTCTCAAAACTGGTAGTAAAACCCTATCATTTTTATTTTAAAAACCAATGCCCAACCATAACTGAGAGGTTCGTTTGCCTGTAGAAAAGGTGTTTTTGTTTGTTGCCTTACTCCTGTACACCGGCGCTCACCCAAAAGCATTGTTTTACTTCCTGGCTTCGCCCTCCCTGGCAGAATGGACGGTTGAATATAGCCGAACCGGGCCCCAAGATCTGCGATAACAAGACAAGCCCTCAAATGCGCCAAAAAACTTTGCGGGTGACACTGCTTACACTGAGGCGTTAGAATCGACAGCACCGCAAATTTAAGCGCATTGATGCGTACAGCGTTTTCATGTACAGGATACACGACGCATGGAATTTTCGCTGATGCCCCGTGGACTAACTTTTCTTGTCCAATTCTAATATAGATCTCGCATAAGGGATTGAAATCCTTCTAAATATGCCTTTAAAAGTTAAAAATTGAAAATTTCTTTGCATGTACTTATACAGGGTGAGTCTAAATATTCAGGTCCCAATTTCACTGATTTTTTAAACTAGTGCAAATACAAAAATGAATACATTTAATGAAATGTACATCAAGAATACATTGATAGCTATAACCTAAATTTTATTTGATTCAAATTGGTTATTCCAAACGAGAGATATGTGCTTTTCCCCAAATTCTGTGAAATTTAATCTGTTCCAACATTGTTTAATGGTATGAACATGATGAAAGTTTAAGTTTTTGCTGAATGGGGCGCAAGATGAAGGAAGAACAAGACATATTGAATCCAGTTCTAGACCAGACCATCACACACTTGACACATGTGACAAAAATCTTCCATTGGGATTAGTGCGATAAAAAAAGATATGAAAACATTGTTTTACTTACTTAGATAAGAGAAAAGGACTATCTTCATTTTAGTACAGAGTGCCTATTACACACAACTCATCATTCACATTGTTTGATTGCTATGAATTTGTTTAATGTAAAATGATATGTTATATTTTAATAGTTCTCGGGCAATAAGAGTAATGCAATCAAGCATTATTGAGATAATGCTAATGCTTAACAGAATGTTGACCAAAATATCTGGAGATTATAATTTTAAACTATAACTTGATTTGAGAGAAGAACAGATCTTATCTCTTTAAACGGTTCTTGCTTTAAATAACTTGACAATTCCATACTTAATTATTATGAATATGCCTGTGCAATTCTGAGTGTTAATTCATAACATCTTTCGGAGTGTTATGTCATAACATCTCAATATTTTGCATGCATTGTCGTTTTAATTATCAGAGATTCAAGAAAAATATGTAAAGTAGATCTTATTATCAAATGCCGTTTGATTTATAAAATGTCAACAGGTAAAAGTTTGTTGTATTATGTGAATAACTAATATACAGTCATCAAAAAAAGTAACTATACAGGTAATAAATGTGCTTTTAACTCTAAAAATATATATCCTACCTAGAAATATTAAATCATAAAGTTGTTGAAAAATTTATCTTCTTTAATATGAGATATTGCACGCTAGGATCGGTTGAATATTTAAGAAGCGACAATCCAAAATGTAAGGTAAAGTCACAATTTCAAATTCACATTTTACATTTCAACACGGGGGAGAGAATGACATGTAGCGTGTGTGTGGTACGTGTATTGATCCATCGGAACAATACGGCCGACTGTCCAACCTGCGCATGCATCCCCCAATTGCACTACCGGTAATCGATAAGGTACCCGTAGATTAGTCCGCGTGTAGAAAATGAAAATGTGAAAATGAAAATCAGACTTTTCCTTACATTTTTGAGTGCCACTCCCTCAATAATCACCTGATCTCAGCGTGCAATATCTCATATTAAAGAAGACAAATTTTTCAACAACTTTATTATTTAATATTTTTAGGTAGGATAAATATTTTAAGAGTTAGAAGCCCATTTATTACCTGTATAGTTACTTTTTTTGATGACTGTATACCTCAGTTGTGGTAATATTCACCAACTTGGCTTCATTCCTGTATACTTGGAACAATTTGGATTTTGTGTTTTTTCGTAAATATGTTGTAAATATGGCGTGCAATTAGGTATTGTCTTGAAAACTTCACTAAGTATGAAGAAGTGTTTCTGTTCTTATAATTAATGAAGAAATCAACCAAAGTTTGACAGGAAGTAATTTTCCTGATTTTTTGAAAATGGGACCTGAATATTTTGAAAATGGGACCTGAATATTTTGAAAATGGGACCTGAATATTTTGACTCACCCTGTAGATAACACTCTGAAGTTTTGAAAAATGATAAAAAGTGAAATTCATGAAAAATGTCAAATTGAGACTTAACAGCCCCTTAACCCTAACCTTCCTAGACACTATGATTCACTACGGCAACAAAAGATTGGCCATGCGCATAGGGACGCGGAGTGTCTGGGGTTTCGCGGCGATTTATTGTGTAAAGAATTCATACTTTGTCCCTGTCCCCTGGTTTCCACACGCAAGTCATGTTTATTATTTACTTTAGGCTTATGGCTTAGTGGATGGATCAGAAGTTACAGACAAAGTAAAAATAACAAAGACCATTGAAGAATTCTACAGAGAACTATACAACACAGACAAACCAGACTGGAGACAGAACGAACACTGGAGTAGAAAAGCAGAGAATGTTCCACCTATTCTCAAGGAAGAAGTGGAGAGTGCAGTAAACAAGATGAAGAAAGGAAAGGCTCCTGGTGAGGATCAATTAACATCAGACATTCTCAAGTTAGGAGGAGAAGAAACTGTAACAATCCTAACCAAACTGTTCAACAAGATCATGCAACTTGAGAAAGTGCCTACCCAGTGGAACGAATCAAAGGTTGTTATATTGTTCAAGAAAGGGGATATGGAGGACATAAAAAACTATAGACCTATCAGCCTGCTGCCTCACATGTACAAAGTCTTCACAAGAATTATTCTTGCCAGAGTTGAGAAACAGCTTGATGAAAACCAGCCCAGAGAACAAGCAGGTTTTAGAGCAGGATTCAGGACATCAGACCATCTTCAAACATTGAGCCAGGTTATCGAGAAGTCGAAAGAATATCGCTTCAATTTATGTCTCGGTTTTGTAGACTATGAGAAGGCATTTGACAGTCTAGACCACCAGTCTCTATTAAATGCGCTGGAAAAGCAGGTCAGTGATGAAAAGTACATCCGCCTAATCAAGGCAATCTATAAGGATCCAATTGCTAGAATCCACCTGGAGAGCACCACAACCGAAGCCTTCAAAATTCTGAAAGGTGTGAGACAAGGTGATCCAATCTCCCCAAAGCTATTCACTGCAGCCATGGAGGATGTTTTCAGAAACCTGGATTGGCAAGGTATGGGAGTTATAGTCGATGGTGAACACCTTACCCATCTCAGATTTGCAGATGACATCCTACTTCTCAGCCATGAGCCCCAGAAATTGCAGAAGATGATCCGAGAACTGAGTGAAGAGAGCAACAAGGCTGGACTTAACATGAACATCAAGTAGACAAAAGTGATGATGTGCAACAAGCTGAAAGATTATGCTATAACAGTTCAAGGAAAAACCATAGAAAGAGTGGACAGTTATATATACCTGGGCAAGAAGATTTCTCTGGAAAATGAAACAGCAGGGGAAGTGAACAGAAGGATACAGCTAGCATGGGTGAAGTTTGGTAAGCTCAGCTTTATCTTTCGTGATGAAGAGCTACCTTTGTCACTAAAGCGACCAATTTTCAACCAGTGTATCATCCCAGTGCTATCGTATGGCTCAGAAACATGGACAACAACTAAGAGATTGGAGAAGAAGCTAAAAGTCACTGAGAGGGCAATGGAAAGGATATTGATTGGCGTTACAAGAAGGGACAGGGTGACCAACACAGATTTAAGGAAGAAAACAAAAGTGAGGGACATCATACTGGAAATAAAATCAAAAAAATGGAGATGGGCTGGCCATCTAGCCAGGAGGAAAGACAACAGATGGACTCATAAATTAACAGACTGGATCCCCAGAGCATTCACCAGAGGAAGAGGCAGGCCAAACAGACGGTGGATAGACGACATCATAGAGTATGGCAACGTTACTTGGAAGAGGACAGCTCAGGACAGAGTGAAATGGAAAATTGATGAAGAGGCCTTCCTTCTGCAGTGGAGTGAAATAGGCTAGATAGATAGATAGATAGATAGATATGGCTTAGTGTTTTTGCCATATGTGCGGAAGCTACCGATGGAGTGTATTTAAGCTACAGCAAGATTTTTGGTGCAAGCTTACTTCAAGTAGACCATATAAATGGTAAGCTTACCGTCATGACTGTAGACAATTTACATATTGTAAGCATGCATTTAGAAAATACTTAACTCATTCTTGATGGAATTATATAGCATATATAATAATTGTGACACATTATAATTTGAAAGTGTTTATTATTTGTCATGTAATGCCCAAAATATCTATGATGCCCAACCAGGGGCAGATCAAGGATTTCTGGAAAGAGGGGGCGCCAAAGCTGGGGTCAAGAGGGCGGTAGCCCCCTGCAATTTTTTACATGTTTTTACACTTTTTTACATGTTTTTACACATTTTTTACATTTTTACACGTTTTTACAAGGTTTTGTTACATCTTTTTACACATTTTTAGGTCGTCCGTAGGAAGAGACCTTATGGCAGCATCCTTCGTGTGTGTTGTGTGTGTTGTCGGGGTGTGTTGTCTGTGTGTCTGTCAACAATTTGGTATACACTTTTTGTTTTGTCCAATTTTTTTCCATACAATGACCAATTGCAATCAAACTTCAGTCATAGATCATCATCATCAGTTACGCATTACGTCTTTGTTGACATGGCGCCCTCACTTATCAGTTAGTAAATGCCAGGTATATCTGTCACTGGCCAGTTCTGCTAGATTTTCTGCGTTTGTATAGTCAATATTTAGGTCTTGCAATTGTTTTTGGATCATTCTTATCCACGTCTGTTTTGGTCTACCTTGTGGTCTTTTAACACTTCTTCCTATTTCTGCTAGGGACATCTTTGCTGGGGTTTTCTCTGGGAGTCTTAGGAGATGACCAAACCAGGTCATACGCCTAGTTCTTATTAAGTTGCTCCATCTGGTTTGACTCGTTCGTTGATATAACTCCTCATTAGTTACTTTGTCTTGCCAGCTTAATTTCATCATTCTACGTAATAACGATCTCTGGAACACGTCGATTTTGTGTTCAGCTTTCTTGTCCATTGTCCATAGTTTACAATTATAAAGGAAGATGCTGGTTATGAATGAGTTAAACGTTCTTAGTTTTAAGTTCGTTGATGTTGTTCTTGAATTCATGATAAATTTCAGTTTATTGTATGCCATCATAGCCAATTGTTTCCTTCTGCAAATATCTTCATTTGTGTCCAATAAGCTGCCGAGATACTTGTATTTCTTCCATGACTCGTTTCCGTTTCTTTTTATTGTGTATTCTTCTGTTTTGGTTTGGTTAATTTTGAGATTGCGTTTGCTGAGCTTGTCTGGTATTTCCGCTTTGATTTGTTCAATTTTATGATTGCTGTTAGCAACCCAACTGATATCATCTGCGTATTGCTGGTCTATGAGGAAATACGGATCAGTCTTCCTGCAGTAGGTATGATCTTTTAGATGAGGTGGCAGGAGATCTTCGGCTTCCGATATATTAGGTTTGGCGTATGTATGATCTAGGTCTACGTGTTTTTCTTCAGGGCTTTGGCCAAGTATAGAGTGAAGAGGATCGGGCTGAGGCAATCCCCCTGAGGGACCCCTATATTAGTTGTGAAATAGTCGCCGGTAGTTTTTCCTCATCTGACTTTCAGTCTTACATCTTTCAGGAGAATTGTTGTCAGATGCAGCTCATCTGTGTTGAGAATGCTCTGGAGATCTTCATTTCTGAAGGAAATTGTCCTGTGCTGGCGATGTCATTAAGCAGTTCAGCTATAATTGCGTTTATTTCCGCTGGTCCATATTAAAGAAGTTCACTATTAATTTCGTCACATCCTGGACTTTTGTTGTTTTTCAGCGTGCTGATTGCTTCTTCGACTTCTTCCGCCGTAAATGGTGTTGTCATTTCTTTTGGTTCTAAGTCTGGTATGTTTTCAGCTTTGTCTGATACAAAGAGTGTTTTGAAGAATTCCGTTATTAATTTGACTTTGTCTTCTTCACTGGTTGCAGTTTCATTTAGTTCATTGTGCACTATGAGATTTTTCTTGGGCTCTAAATGCAACATGGAAACCTTCATATGTTAATGAGGTCAAAGGTCACATACCAAGGTCAAAGGTCATCTGAGGTCAATATGTATAATTTAGTACACGCTTTTTGTTTTGTCCATTTCTTTTCCATACAATGACCAATTGCAACCAAACTTCGGTCATAGATGCAACATGGAAACCTTCATATGTTAATGAGGTCAAAGGTCACATACCAAGGTCAAAGGTCATCTGAGGTCAATATGTATAATTTAGTACACGCTTTTTGTATTGTCCATTTCTTTTCCATACAATGACCACTTGCAACCAAACTTTGGTCATAGATGCAACATGGAAACCTTCATATGTTAATGAGGTCAAAGGTCACATACCAAGGTCAAAGGTCATCTGAGGTCAATATGTATAATTTAGTACACAATTTTTGTATTGTCCATTTCTTTTCCATACAATGACTAATTGCAACCAAATTTCGGTCATAGATACAACATGGAAACCTTCATATGTTAATGAGGTCAAAGGTCACATACCAAGGTCAAAGGTCATCCGAGGTCAATATGTATAATTTAGTACACATTTTTTGTATTGTCCATTTCTTTTCCATACAATGACCAATTGCAACCAAACTTCGGTCATAGATGCAACATGGAAACCTTCATATGTTAATGAGGTCAAAGGTCACATACCAAGGTCAAAGGTCATCTGAGGTAAATATGTATAATTTAGTACACACTTTTTGTATTGTCCATTTCTTGTCACTACAATGACCAATTGCAACCAAACTTCGGTCAAAGATGCAACATGGAAACCTTCATATGTTAATGAGGTCAAAGGTCACGTACCAAGGTCAAAGGTCATCTGAGGTCAATATGTATAATTTAGTACACGCTTTTTGTTTTGTCCATTTCTTTTCCATACAATGACCAATTGCAACCAAAATTTCGGTCAAAGATGCAACATGGAAACCTTCATATGTTAATGAGGTCAAAGGTCACATACCAAGGTCAAAGGTCATCCGAGGTCAATATGTATAATTTAGTACACGCTTTTTGTATTGTCCATTTCTTTTCCATACAATGACCAATTGCAACCAAACTTCGGTCATAGATGCAACATGGAAACCTTCATATGTTAATGAGGTCAAAGGTCACATACCAAGGTCAAAGGTCATCTGAGGTAAATATGTATAATTTAGTACACACTTTTTGTATTGTCCATTTCTTGTCCATACAATAACCAATTGCAACCAAACTTCGGTCAAAGATGCAACATGGAAACCTTCATATGTTAATGAGGTCAAAGGTCACATACCAAGGTCAAAGGTCATCTGAGGTCAATATGTATAATTTAGTACACGCTTTTTGTTTTGTCCATTTCTTTTCCATACAATGACCAATTGCAACCAAAATTCGGTCATAGATGCAACATGGAAACCTTCATATGTTAATGAGGTCAAAGGTCACATACCAAGGTCAAAGGTCATCTGAGGTAAATATGTATAATTTAGTACACGGTTTTTTGTATTGTCCATTTCTTTTCCATACAATGACCAATTGCAACCAAACTTTGGTCATAGATGCAACATGGAAACCTTCATATGTTAATGAGGTCAAAGGTCACATGCCAAGGTCAAAGGTCATCTGAGGTCAATATGTATAATTTAGTACACAATTTTTGTATTGTCCATTTCTTTTCCATACAATGACTAATTGCAACCAAATTTCGGTCATAGATGCAACATGGAAACCTTCATATGTTAATGAGGTCAAAGGTCACATACCAAGGTCAAAGGTCATCTGAGGTCAATATGTATAATTTAGTACACGCTTTTTGTATTGTCCATTTCTTGTCCATACAATGACCAATTGCAACTAAACTTCGGTCAAAGATGCAACATGGAAACCTTCATATGTTAATGAAGTCAAAGGTCACATACCAAGGTCAAAGGTCATCTGAGGTCAATATGTATAATTTAGTACACACTTTTTGTTTTGTCCATTTCTTTTCCATACAATGACCAATTGCAACCAAAATTCGGTCATAGATGCAACATGGAAACCTTCATATGTTAATGAGGTCAAAGGTCACATACCAAGGTCAAGGTCATCTGAGGTCAATATGTATAATTTAGTACATGCTTATTGTATTGTCCATTTCTTTTCCATACAATGACCAATTGCAACCAAACTTTGGTCATAGATGCAACATGGAAACCTTCATATGTTAATGAGGTCAAAGGTCACATACCAAGGTCAAAGGTCATCTGAGGTCAATATGTATAATTTAGTACACAATTTTTGTATTGTCCATTTCTTTTCCATACAATGACTAATTGCAACCAAATTTCGGTCATAGATGCAACATGGAAACCTTCATATGTTAATGAGGTCAAAGGTCACATACCAAGGTCAAAGGCCATCTGACGTCAATATGTATAATTTAGTACACGCTTTTTGTATTGTCCATTTCTTTTCCATACAATGACCAATTGCAACCAAACTTCGGTCATAGATGCAACATGGAAACCTTCATATGTTAATGAGGTCAAAGGTCATATACCAAGGTCAAATGTCATCTGAGGTCAATATGTAAAATTGGCTGCATATGTAAAATTGATTACATTTAAACAGATGAAGTACAATTGCAACCAAACTACCCATATAAACGGACGACCTATTTGGGACCGCTGTCCCTATTTTTTAATGTTTTCGCCCTGTCAAAAAGGCGCCCTGTCAAAAAAATAAAGGGGGCGCAAGTGCCCAATCAAAAAGGCGCCGTGTCAAAAATAAGGGGGGGGGGGTGCCGTGCACACCCCTTAATCCGCCCCTGCCAACTGTTGGGTTCTTATAGCTTGCTGTGTGCATATTCATTCGTATTTGCACAACAATTTGATTAATTCAAATTGCAAAAAACTGTTGCAGAGCAAAAGTGTGCCCAACTGATGTGATAATTTCGGTTTTGTTTGGTAAATCATGACCAACAAATTAGAAAAAAGCTTTGCCCAACAGATTGTATCAACGATATTGACTAACATATTTGCAGTGTAGTTTTATAACAACACCTCAGCAGCTATTTTTGATTTCAAACGTTATCAAGATCAGTTAATGGTCACTGACCAGAAGATGACAACATTAGACTAGTATTTGATTTCATTGAATTGAAGTCATTATCATTTCTTGGATAGTTTTACATACAGATTATCATCCTCAAATACTATACGATTGCTCACTTGATTATAGCAAACTTGAGCAACGATAATCCATCCTAATATTATTGCAAGTAAAAACAAAATTGACATGAACGACACTTACAACATGAATATGTCACTTGAATCGGACAACATTGACAAAGTATATATTTCACTTGACATGAACTACTTTGATGGCATACATCAAAGACATGGGCCACATTGATGATGTCACTTGACACTGGACCGCATTAACGACATGTTTATGTCACTTGACATGGACCACATTGACGACATGTATATGTCACTTGACACTGGACCACATTGACGACATGTATATGTCACTTGACGTGGACCACTTTGACAACATGTATATGTCACTTAACGTTGACCACATTGACGACATGCATATGTCACTTGACATGGACCACATTGACAACAATATGTCACTTGACATGGACCACGTTGACAACATGTATATGTCACTTGACATTGGACCACATTGACAACATGTATATGTCACTTGACACTGGACCACATTGACAACATGCATATGTCACTTGACATGGACCACATTGACAACAATATGTCACTTGACATGGACCACATTGACAACATGTATATGTCACTTGACACTGGACCACATTGAAAACATGTATATGTCACTTGACACTGGACCACATTGACAACATGCATATGTTACTTGACGTGGACTACTTTGACAACATGTATATGTCACTTGACGTTGACCACATTGACGACATGTATATGTTTACACTGGACCACATTGACAACATGTATATGTCACTTGACATGGACCACATTGACAACAATATGTCACTTGACACTGGACCACGTTGACAACATGTATATGTCACTTGACACTGGACCACATTGACGACATGTATATGTTCACACTGGACCACATTGACAACATGTATATGTCACTTGACATGGACCACATTGACAACATGTATATGTCACTTGACACTGGACCACATTGACAACAGTATGTCACTTGACACTGGACCACATTGACAATGTGAATATGTCACTTGACACTGGACCACATTGACAATGTGAATATGTCACTTGACACTGGATCACATTGACAACATGTATATGTCAATTGATGACCACATTGACAATGTGTATATGTCACTTGACACTGGACCACATTGACAACATGTATATGTCACTTGACACTGGACCACATTGACAATGTGAATATGTCACTTGACACTGGACCATATTGAAAACTTTAGGGGTATTAAACGCAAAAAGTCCCATATGAAATCAACCTACGCTTCGTGATCCTAATTCACCACACACTGTGTACTATCGGGACTCTGGGACTCTTCCATTGCACTTAATGGGGTGAAGTAAACAATACACACACTAATGCCGCTTGAACATTTCACCATAAACATTTATTTGTAAGCAATAAAACAATTCAGTAATATTGCAACGTCAAATGTTAATACAACAATTAACGTGAGGTATTGTGACCATTTTTAAATGACGAACTACAGCTGAATAGTTAATGTAATATACTTTTACACCCCTGTAGTGATAGTTCCGCGACCCAACATGTGGATCGATGTCGTATTGTATGTGTATTGTGTTGTATTGATTCACTGACCAAAACATCCGCTGAGCCAAGATTTTGCCTAAAATAGTCCTGATTGGTGGGGGAAAAAACGCGGGTAGTTCCTTTCAACCAATCATATTATATTTTACATCAATCTCTGAGGAATTTTGTCTAGTATTCTGACGTAAGCGTAATTTTTGATGAGACGCTTCCATAAATTTTGCCATTGAATTTAGTACACCGACCCACGTAAAATGGACCTAAATCAGGCTACTTTGTCAATGCGTGGCATTCTTTTCTGCTAAAAGTGTAATTTTTATTTGGGAAAACGCGGGTTTATCTCAAATTTTAAATTGTAAGTGTTTGGTATTTTATTGAAGCCTATACTATTTACTGCACTATACCAAGCGTAATTGTAAGTTAAGTTGTCTCACTTGGCAGATGATCAAAGAAGTTTCGATGTGGCAAGGGACAAGCTCAAAATTACGTGCTTAGTGAGATAATTAGGTTTGCGTTGAGCAGATGCACCGAAGTTTTCAGTATGATGTATATGTCACTTGACATGGACCACATTGACAACAATATGTCACTTGACATGGACCACGTTGACAACATGTATATGTCACTTGACACTGGACCACATTGACAATGTGTATATGTCACTTGACACTGGACCACATTGACAATGTGAATATGTCACTTGGCACTGGACCACATTGACAACATGTATATGTCACTTGACACTGGACCACATTGACGACATGTATATGTTACTTGACGTGGATCACATTGACAACATTTATATGTCACTTGACGTGGACCACATTGAGGACATGTATATGTCACTTGATATGGACCACATTGATGACATGTATATGTCCATTGACACTGAACCACATTAACAACATGTATACATCACTTGACATGGACCACTTTGATGGAATGTATATGTCACTTGACGTGAACCATATTGACGACATGTATATGTCACTTGACATGGACCACATTGACGACGTGTATATGTCATTTGACATGGACCACATTGACAACATGTATGTCACTTGACACTGGACCTCATTGATGACATGTAAACACTGCACAAAAAGAAAGTATCCACCTTTTTGGAGGCGCCCTTTGTTTAATTCTCAGGACCCTAACTAAATTCAACAAATGGGAAAGAACAGGTTTCCAACCGAGCATTTTGACACCTCATAATAGCACCAATATTGATAAAGCAGTGGCCATTTGAATAACAGATGATGCAATTTCCATTGTTGCACTTAACTCTTTACCCATGAAAGAGCAACCAATTGTTAACCAATTTCACTGAAATAAACTTTAACACCCTTCCTGTTATTACCTCTATCTTTCATGCAAATTAGGCGTCACTTGATGGCGACACGGAACTGTTCCAGATCCTAGCAGGAGTACTCCAAGGAGATACCCTTGCCCCCTACATGCTTAGAAAAAAATGGTTCTAAAGTTGTCCTGCCAGGAGAACCCTTAAAGGTTCTTTAAAGAACCAAAATGGTTCCCCAAACATGATACAGAACCATTTTTGGTTGATACAGAACTATTTTTGGTTCTATGAAGAACCTTTTCGGGTTCTTCAATTTTCAAGAACCTTTTTTGACGGTTCTATAAAGAACCTCTCTCTTGAACCTTCAAAAGAGGTTCTTGAAAATTGAAGAACCTCAAAAGGTTCTTCGTAGAACCAAAAATGGTTCTGTATCAACCAAAAATGGTTCTGTATCAACCAAAAATGGTTCTGTAGCACGTTTGGGGAACTGTTTTTGGTTCTGTGACAAAAAAGGGTTCTTTAATTTCTTAGAGTGTACCTATTCATAATCATCCTTGATTATTGCTTAAGAATAGCTATCAGTGGGAGAGAAGAGGAACTAGGATCACCATCAAGCCTAGACAAAGTCGAAGAATAGGGCCAAAGAACGTCACAGATCTTGACTTTGCAGATGACATAGCGTTACTTTCTGACACTAAGGAGAAGGCACAGAAGTTGCTGAAATATGTTGAGGAAGCAGCACTCAAAACTGGGCTCCACATGAATGCCAAGAAAACCAAATGCATGGTATTTCACCAAACACAACCGGTACAGCTAAAAACCTCTGATGGAAGTAACCTAGACAACGTAGAGGACTTCAAGTACCTGGGAGCTTGGGTAGGTAGTAGCCAGCATGACATAAAAGTACGTAAAGCACTTGCTTGGAAGGCCTGCAATGCTCTGAACAAGGTGTGGAAATCCAACCTCTGTCAAAAAAATCAAAATCAGACTTTTCCAAGCTACTGTTCAAAGTGTTCTGCTGTATGGAGCTGAGACATGGACCATAACCATGTACCAACAGACTGAAGAAATCTCTAGATGGATGCTACACTAGAATGCTGAGAACTGCACTCAACATTAGTTGGAAAGACAAGGTACCAAACAAAGACCTGTATGGAAACTTACAAAAGGTATCAGAAAACATCACAGATCGAAGGATGAGATTTGCCGGGCATTGCATGAGAAGAGAAAATAAGATTGTATCTGACCTTCTGCTATGGAGACCCAAACACGGACACACATCTGTCGGCCGCCCAGCCTTAACATACTTGGACACCTTGGCAAAAGACACAGGACTGAAGAATGATGAGGAGATGAAAGCATGCATGAGGGACAGAGTAGTGTGGCCAGCCATCATGAAGACCGATCGAGATCGACATAAGTAGTAGTAGTAAGTAAGTATATGTTATTGAATATTGTAGATATTCAGCCCAGAATCAGTAATCTATAGTTTGAATCATTCAGATCTGTACGTGCGCATGTCTGTCAGAGCAGCATTTCTTTAAGTGTGTTAACTGTTACATTTAACCATTTATTACCATTAATATTCCCATGTGTGCCCCTCTCTCACACACTGCATGCACTGTTTAAGAAAGTGTTAGCCAGCTATTCAAACCCTGATTAACCCTAACCCTCCTGGACCTTACGATTTACTACAGAGGGCCCTCTGTAGTAAATTGTCATGTTCAGGTATTCACTGCACACAAGTGCATTGCTGTAGTCATTTGTTGGTTTAAGGAAATTACTGATGTAGACTCACTGTGGTTCCTTGTAAGGGCTAGGCACTTAGCTGTGAGTGTAGGCTAAATAATGCCAACTACCCTTGTGTAGTGTATTGTCATGTGTAGGTTATCACCTCATAAACCCCCTTTCTGTAGTGCAGTGTTATGTGTAGGTAATAATGAGTATTATGAGTGTGTGTATAGATGTGGGGATGGGTTTTTCCTTTGTATCCAAATAGTTAAGTCTAGACTATGGGATTAGGAAGTCTTCAACTACAAGTGGGTGCTAATTGCTGAGGCAGTGTACCCTTTGATCATCAAATATATAAGGCAGTGAGAAGAGTCAAATTCATTTCAAATTTGGGTAAGTATTTGAATATTATTTAATTTATATGGGCCTATATGGCAATTGCCTTAGCAAAATAAATTTTTATATGGTCCATATTTTTATCATTTATATACATCAGGCATGATATTTTTTGTATGAAAATGTTCAATTTCACTGTTGCCCCCCCCCCCCCCTATTTTGATAACAAAGATCACTATTATATATGAGAATTTACACATTTTTTGTTTATTTTAGCTTGATTTCTGGCCTTTTTTTAAATGAGAATTTACACAATTTTTGTTTATTTTTAGCTTGATTTCTGGCCTTTTTAAATGAGAATTTACACATTTTTTGTTTATTTTTAGCTTGATTTTGGGCCTTTTTAAAAAGAAAAATCACTATCAATCATGCCTGATATTTGAGTTTTCCCGCTCCATAATTAACTTATAATCCTTACTATGGCAACTGTTCTGCAATTTGCTGAATTTTCCCGCTCCATAATTTAATTTGATAAATTATGAAGCGGGAAAACTTAATTATGGAGCGGGAAAATTCAGCAAATTGCAGAATAGTTGCCATAGTAAGGATTATATCTATGCAAATTAAATTATGGAGCGGGAAAATTCAGCAAATGATAAGCCAGTTACTATGGTAACACACCATCTAATTTCAATATGGCAAGTCTGCAGAGGGTATATAAGGAGAGAGAAAATTGCAATCAGCCTCTCATTTGCTATTAGTAAATTATTAGCAAGCTCAAAGCATAAAAACGATCTTTTCTACCACAAAGTAAGCTCTTATTATTTCAAGCAGAAATAGCGCCTCTGCAGAAATAATATGACAACTCGTCAACTAGCAGCACGTCAGGCTGATCTCTCAAGAGAGGATGGAGCAGCATCTCTGGTTACTGGGAGAAGAGGCAGGAGATATGCCATGCGAGATCGTATGGGAAGAAAGACCCCTGTGGAAGGAGAGGTGAAGAGAAAGAAGAAGAAATCCAAGCATGGAGAGAAGGAGATTGGAGAAATTGAAGGTGTTAGTGAGGAGGATGAAGAGGCGGAAGAGGTTGATGAGGAGAATGGAGAGGCGGAAGAGGTTGATGAGGTGGAAGAGGTTGATGAGGAAAATGGAGAGGCGGAAGAGGTTGATGAGGCGGAAGAGGTTGATGAGGTGGAAGAGGTTGATGAGGAGGATGAAGAGGTTGATGAGGAGGATGAAGAGGCGGGTGAGGTTGATGAGGTGGAAGAGGTTGATGTAGAGGTTGATGAGGAGGATAGTGATTCCGCTTTTGGATTTGTTGATGGGGAGGAAGATCAAGACATGGATGTGAATGATGCGAATGGTGGTGAGGATAGTAACGACGGTGAAGCTGGAGCAGACGATGATGGTGATGAGATTGACGAAGATGACAATGGCAACGATAACGATGGTGAAGGTGATGATACTGATGAGGATGGTGAAGATGATGATGAAGATGATGAGGTGGCAGTAGATCCGACAAGACCGATCATTGTGCGCAAGAAGAAAGCTAACAAAAAAAAGAGGAAACGTCGTGCCCCCAAGTTTGCAGATCCTGGATCTGACAACGATCCCGATCCCGAAGAGAGCGACGACGATCCGGATGTTGACATCAGAGGCTGGTCGAGAGGACTTAAGAAGTTGAAGAGGCGTCATTTCAAGGGAGACACTCCTCGTGGTCCAACGTTTGGCCATTCTGGAATGACACCAGTTAAGTTCTTCTTCAAGTTCTTCCCTCTCCAACTATTCATACTTATAGCAGGGTGGACCAATCTAAAGATGCGTAAAGCGAAACAAGCCCTCAGAGCAACATCAACCGCTGAAATCCGTGCCTGGCTGGGTATTCACATAGTAATGGGCCTCTCCAAGACCAGCAACTACAGAGACTACTGGTCAGCTCATCCTGGCTATCGCAACATTCTAATTGCCAGGACCATGACGCGATGTCGGTTTGATGTGATCAGTCAGCACCTGATGTGCTCTGATCCTAACGACCCTTCCGACCCAGAGAAGCTACCATCTGAAACCTATTCTAAAAACAAGAGAAGAAATAAGGCGATGATGAAGCGACCTCTCCACCAAGTCCAGGTAGTTTGGGATACAGTCAAGAAGTGCTGTAAGGAGAATTATAACTGTGCAAGAGAACTTGCGATCGATGAGGCGATGATACGGTATAAAGGATTCAAGGCCTCCGTCCACCGCTTCTTCATGCCGTGCAAACCCATCCGAGCAGGGTTTAAAGTATATGCATTAGCTGAGTCAGCCAGCGGCTACATGTGTAACTTTGAAATTCATAAGGTTGCCTCAAAACCAATCAAAGTTGTCAAAAGAGCTATGGAAGTGGTCACACCATTTCTAAACAAATGGCATCACATCTTCTGTGACAGGCTTTACTCTTCCATGCAGTTTGCCCAGGAGTTATTTGCGCAGAAGACTTACATGACCGGGGCCATCAAACGGTCAAGTAAGGATCTAGCCGTGGACTTTTCCACAGATGCCAGGGTGAACAAAAACAGAAGGCAACTGAAGAAGGTGACTTCGATGCTAAAGACCCGTCGAGGTACCTTCTACAGCCGGCAGCGCGGTCGATACACATACTCCCTATGGCGAGACTCGTCAATTATGTCCGTATTGTCTTCAGCGTACTCTGCCTTTCGGAACAAAGTTCAAGACACACTGTTCCGAAAGTTCTCCAAAGACGGACATAAGAGACGAGTCAAGCAAGAGGTAGCTGCTCCACCCGCCATCATATCCTACACCAAGAACATGGGAGGAGTCGACCGTGCTGACCAACTGCGGTCTTATTATACCTGCGCCAGGAAAAGCCAGATCTGGTGGCGGCAGATCGTCTATTTCCTTGTCGACATCGCCCGCGTGAACGCTTGGATATGTTACAAGTACAAGTTACACCAATACCGAGCAACACACGATATCTCCGATGAAGAGCCAGCCGACGCCTCTGGTCCATCAGATACCAGCGACTCCGAGGCTGAAGAAGGTCTTCTTGTTCGTGCAAGATTGTCAACCTCATCAACTTCCGAAAAGAGGCATTCCAAATTCACCATGGCGATTGCAGTCGGACTCATCGATGGCTTTGCTGAAGGAGCAGAAAACATCCCACAAGCTGCCGAAGCCGCTGGAATGGTGCCACCCCACAATGGTCCACTTCATCGGTTGGTGAGAATGAAGACTGAGTTCGGGAGGGATTGCTACGCCTGCAAATCAAATGGCGACAAAACAAGCAGTGGAAGAGCAAGAACGTCAAGATATGGTTGTGTGGCATGTGGCATTTATTTTTGCAAAGGACGTTGCTTCACAAGGTAAATAAAAATGACTAACTCTAAGCAAAATAAACACCATACTTCATCAATTTGGCTTTCTCTCTACACTTGAATATACAATCAATGGTGTCAAATTTAACATAAATTTAAAAATATTGAGTTGTGGATGGCGAGCATATTCAGGGGAAGAAACATGGCGGACCCCAGGCAGTGCCATGAACCTATGCAGTTATGTATAGCTACTCAATACTCCATCCACTCCTCCCACGGTTGTGTTAAGTGTTAGTGTTAGTGTTAGTGTAAGTGTTAGAGCCAGTGCCGCCTTGGTGAGGCTGGTTGGTTGAAGGAATGCTACCGAACCACATAGCATCACAATCAACCATCATTGCGCTGACACTATTATATAGCCAAAGCTCTGTATTTATAGTCACCCGATTTCTTGAAAATACAATCAATGGTGTCAAAACACAGTATTCAATGCGCTCTCAACTAATGGGTCTCATGCCGTTATAAAAATGAAGGAAATACATCCATATATCTAATCAATTTCTCCTTTATTATTTCCAGATACCATCTCGGGCAGGTTGAGGTAGAGAGGAGCACAGATGACAGCAGTTAAGTCCATCTACAGGTATGTCATGCAAATAGTTATTTTTCCACAACAACAAAAATATAATATTGATACACATGTAAAAAGAATATAATAAAAAATGTTAAAAAACTATTATGATTAATTGTTGTCTCTCTTTTTTTCTCTATCTACAGGCTTTGGTCTACAGGCTGGATCATCCTCCCTGTGTGCACACTCCTCACACCCTCTCCTCCCCACGCCTCCACTACCCGACCCCTACTCCCACCATAAAAAAAAAAAAAAAGAAAGAAAGAAAGAAGAAAAAAAGTACTATTTATGAATCATACGCAGCTCGTGAATTATAACCATTTGATTCAATTGGGCAAAAGTTAATCTTATCTTTTGTCTGTGAATTGTTTGGCTTAGATTAAAATTGTTTCATCTCTGAATGAAAACCAATAATTGATATTGGTTTTTTTTTTAGATGTAAACAAACAAATAAATACATAAACAACTTTGTTATCCTAAACAAAACAAATTATTTACAATTTACAATTTATATAAGAAGAACATTGTCATAACAGTTAAACATCACAATACAAGGGTATATCCTAAACAAAACAAATTATTTACAATTTATATATAAGAACACAATACAAGGGTACTGGCACTTTTATATACTTGCAAATTACACAGGCAAATATGGTAGTAAAAACCCTTGTCTTAGCATACACATTGCCTGGGAATCTCTGTAGACACACCCCACACAGTGCATACACATTGCCTGGGAATCTCTGTAGACAATAACCCAACACAGTGTAGGTAAACGTAGTGTGCTGGTAATTACCCCTCCACATATGCTATTGTAGTTCTATGGAGGGACTAGGTTATTGTGTGTTAAACAGTGCTATCAGTCAAGCTAGGTGAATCCCTTATACCAACAAATCACTACAGCAAGATACTGTAGTAAATCGTAAGGTCTAGGTATTGAGCCATAGGAAGTGGCTGGAGGGTTAGGGTTTTAATTAAATGTCTTTCCTGGCCTTCACTTTGTTGTTATTATCAATTGCAATGTGGTAGTATGGGATGATCATGCCAATTTGACAGAAATAAAATAAAATCAAAATTAATACCATGAGCCCATAACCACATCATGTTTATTTATGCATGTCACTGAAAATTGACCAAATTATTAACAGCTAGAGTGATGATTTGATAATAGCGCTTATTCAATTACCCTTGATATTTACTGTTTAAGAGGCCACAACAAGTAGACATTTTTGCACCGGGCAGATGAATCTTTCCACTTTCCACACACTGTATGTATCTGCAGATTAGATTTGTATCTGTATTTTAAAGGGGCACAGAGAGATTGGCGATAAAAATGTAATTTAAAAAACAAATAAAAAGTTTCAATAGATAAGGTATAATAGAACACAATAATAGAAGGTAATATTTCATGGGAAAAGGGTTGAATTGATGGCGCTAGATAGACATTCCAGTGAAGCCATATGTGCCGAATTCTGCAGTTAATTTGGATCTGATCTACATCGAAATTAACAAATTGTGAAATATTACAAGAAATACTGTGAATTAATTTGAACTGTTTCAGATGGTAGTTAGCATATGCCTAAGAATTACTTTGGTGCAAAAAACTGGTTTGCAGTAAAATTGAGAGCGCACTCCATACATATCTCTCACTGTCCCTTTAAAGCAATGCCACCTGTGTTAGGCAGATAATGCACTTATCAATTGCAGTCCCGGCCCCGGGGGACCCGGGGCATGGCGAGGACTATGCGGGGACCGTACGCAAACGTACAAAAAACATGGCCCGGCTATGCGGGGGCGTGTACCCGGGGCGTACAAAACGTGCCCCCGCTAACCGGGGCGTGTAGCCGGGGCATAGCGGGGACGTACATTACTGAACAAATAGGCCGGGCATTGTAGCGGGGCCGTACGCTAGGGTACAGGAATGTACACCCCGGGGCATAGCCGGGTGATAGCCGGGGCGTACACATACATAGCGGGGACGTACGCTAAGGTACAAAAAATGTACACCCGGGGTGTAACCGGGGTGTACGCACACATAGCGGGGATGTACGCTAAGGTACATATCATCCACATCGGGCATAGAGATATAAAATACAGACATACACTACTATTAAACTTTAAAATTAGTCACCGCGATTGATCAATGCCTGGATTTTGTACCATGATACGGTAAACTTAGTACAATTTGACCATATAGTGCTTTTGCCTGGAATAATGTACACGGTAGGGCCGGATAGATAGACAACACCTACTTGCAGGCCCGTAAGTCAGGGAGGGGGAGCCCACCCCTCAATTCCCCCTCCCAAGTCCCCAAGAAGGTCCAAAATCCCCTCCCAAGTCAATTAAATCAATCATCATGTTGTCGGTCCATTTTTAAAACTTTTTGTTCATAATAAATAAATTGGATCAAAACTTTCCAATGTTGCCGGTGGGTACGCATGATCTATCAAAAATAAAGCTACACAATATGATGTCCATAAAGTGATTTTTTGACTCGATTCATTTCTGGTTGACAACAGTCTGAGATAGATCATGCCAACATTATAGTATTTTTAGTTTTAGGCATCTGGTAAGTTTTATTCTGGAGCACTGTATAAACTAAACTATTCACAAAACCATATAGTAGTGAACGGTAAATCATGAAAATGCTCGCAGTGAACAGTGTTATATGATAACGATTCGCTAATATTGGCCCGGCTGTCTGAGGCCGGGCGTAGCCGGGGCGTACACTATGCCCCGGCTATGGGGGCCGGGACCGTACGCCGGCGTACACTTTGTCCCGGCCATGGGGGGCCGGGACTGTAGCGGGGCCGTACAAAAAGTGGTGCCCCGCCCTGCGGGGACCGTACACGACTGTAGCCGGGACGTCACATCGGCAATTTGTACGTCCCGGCCCTAATCCCCGCTATCCCCGGGTCCCCCGGGGCCGGGGCTGCAATTGATAAGTGCATAATAAGGAATGAATTTGATAGCCATTTAACAGCAGCAATAACTATGACTAGGCCTAGACAGTTTAAAATACATGGCCTGTCTGAATATATAAGACAACCCTTTAAAGGAGGTGTCCCGCAAGCATAAAAGTGTGCATTACATGTTAGAAATATAACTATCGAGCTCAACTTTTGTAATTATATAGAACAAAACACTACACTTATAACAAAAACAAATAAAAACCGCAATCTCTCAACATGCACTTTTTAAAATTCGCGGCGATCGAAAGTCCCAGTGTCGATGATGTCATAGTTATACAATGCACATGCGCAAATTTGAGCACCGATACCCATGACGTCATCGACACCGCGACTTTCGATCGCCGCGAATTTTAAAAAGTGCATGTTGAGTGATGGCAGTTTTTATTCATTTTTGTGACTAGTATGGTGTTTTGTTCTGTATAATTACGTAACTTCGGCTCGATAATTATTTTTCTAACAAATAATGCTCAATGTTGTGCTTGCGGGACCCTTCCTTTAAGGTAGCTATATCGGCTATGGCGTCATGCATGTCATGCTCAGATGCGCTTCAAATTGATACAGGATGTGTATATTGACAAGATAAACTCACATGCCAATTTTGTAATTTTTTCTATTAAAATAAACCAATTTTTTGTCTTTCAAAAACCCATACACTTACTGTGTGTTAGGTTTTTGGCACGTTGCCAAATTCCCCAAAATTGCTTCTTTTCTCAAAACACACTCTATTTATATTTCTTTTTTTAAACCTTTTATATCCCTAGGTCGAACTTGTTTTTATATTATATTTTTGCCAAGATACTAATGCATAATATTTGATATAATTATTTTCACATTTAAAATCAAAATATGGATTGAATGGAGTGATAATGGAGTGATTGAATGGTTAATACTTAACCAAAAAATTGTATTTTTTTCTAGAAGCACTAAATAGTCAAACTTTGTGAATATTTTTAAAGAGAAGTATAGCTCCTATTTCAAAAAACAAGGTGTCATATGAAAGGTAATTAAGTTTAGAAGATTCTCTCGCCAGCCTTTTTTATTAGAGTGTTTCTAGTCTTTTTTGTGTCACTTTTTTTTAAACAAAAACTGGCGAGAGATTTTAGGTAATATGTTTATTAACTATCCCCCAAAGTGACAGACCCATAGCAGTTTCCTACTTGGCTGAAAATATTAAAATGTCCACAGATTTAGGGAATTTTCAAAATGAATAAAACAAAAAACAAGAAATATCCAAAAATACCTCAAATAGGTAGAGTAAAGACTTTTTTTAATGTGGTCTCAAAATAAAAAGTATAGATATATTTCATTTGGCACAATAGTTATTTTTCTGCAAAAAGTGTATTGGCTTATGCCTTTTTGTTGACTAAAAACAAAACTTTGCATTTAAACAAGTTTAAGAAAAGCCTTCCGGCACTTTGACCACAATTTTTATATATCAGGAGTTGATATTGTTTCAAAAATTATCCACATTCTTTACCTGGAATAATAAGTTCAACATCTATTTCAATGTCACCAGTGTCAGACTGTCCCAATCTGGTTGTATAGAAATGGCTTCAGCAAGCTCATGTTTTTCATAATGAACCATGAAAAGTGTACAACCAGAAGCTATAGAGCTTGTCACAATAGAAGTCATTCAGAGAAGCAAGCTTCTTGATAGATGTGTCTGATAAATTCGCAAAGTTGGGCAGGACATTTTCTTTCAGTATAGATTGGCACCAAACTTCGAGTCCCTCAACCCAGCCTTGGGCCATGGTCTGTCATTGTATTCTTTATGTTGAACAGTATAGTGGGAACTCTCTGTAAGCCTTTTTTTCTCTGTCCACATCATCTGGTGAAATGGTTGACCCATTTCTATTAAGATATCTTTTGTGATATCAAGTTGAGTTTGGGTATTACCTCCAACTGTTTCCACAAATCCAGCTGTATAATTTCCACTTTCAAATGCATTCAAATTCGCTTGTGTGTACGTGCACAAGGTGTAATGGTCATAATTACATTTTCCCTTTCATTTATACACATTCAATTTAATATTTTGTAGATTCTATTAAAAACCGATGTGTTCAAGGGACAGTCCGTGGTTCAATCAAACCGCATTTGTCTTAGGCTTTCACAGAAAAGAGGCCAAGAGTTGAGGAAGGGTTCGGGAACATTTTTATTCATTGTAAAAAGAGTAAAATGGTTATTGAGACGTATAAGGCTGACTCTTGCAGGGGTAGGATCCGGGTAGGGGGGGGGGGGGGGGGGGGGGGGGGGGTGGTCCGAGTGTTTTCCTGTCAGCAGGAGGAATCGACTGGATGTAAGACGCATACAAAAATGTCTTTAAAAGTGAATAGGCACATACAATTTTAAGAACATGTCACATGGTTTTCATATAACCCATTTTCCACTAGTTCATAATTTGTCTAACAGTAATGGGTGACATTCAAGGAAAGTCAATTTGAGGCCTATCCTGCTTATAAAAATTGTTGGTGGCGGAATCATCAACGTTTAGTCGTGGAGGGGCAGAGACTATTTTAATCAAAATGTTCTAAGTGGTACTTGGCGTTTTTTAGGTGAGGGGTGCCGAGGGGCCGTGAAATTTAGGGAGACACGTCCCCTCCCCCATCCCCCCTCCACCAGGTTCCTCTGTCTGTCTATATGGACTTAATGAAAATGCTCTTTATATCATTTCCATCATATTTTGCTATGCTGATTTAAAAGTGTAGCCATTATTGGTAATACCATTGTAAACATTTATGCCTAGCTTTCATTTTTCTCTTCTCTTTTCTCACATACATTTTTTATACATAATTGTATATTTATTACATATCATTTATTTGTGGATATGTTTGATAAAGGTCTTTAGGGATTTTCATCACTGTGTTTGCGCTTTTTGGTTTTCATTTGACGAATAATGATACAAATGATAAGGATTAAAATAGATCCTTAGGTAGGCCTATTGCTAAATAGAATGCATTAATCGGGTAATTGTTTGCATATAAATGAATTCAAATGCACGAGATGACACGTGCCGCGATCGCTTGCGAATTTGATTGCAGTAATATTTAAAAGCATGACAAAAACATTACATTGATTGCTTATATTGCGAACTGACGTGAGCGCATGTCTTGGTTGAATGCGGATATTACTAAATAGAATGCTTTTATTTGGAAATTGACATGCATTCTAAAACGTTCACTCAATTTAGCGCGAATTGAAACTATGGAAATACTAAATAGAATACTTCAATTTCTAAATTGATCGGGAAAACCTATACATACTACATACTGTTATACTGTACACAGCGCCCTACTGGGCATTAACGGTACAGTGCCCCTGAAACCTAGGGACATGAGTTTTGTACACAGACCGGGATGATCCCCTACTCTTTACGAAGGAGTCTGTGACATTTTAACATGCTCGGGTTTTGCTCGTTCGATGCACGGGACCACCATTTCTATGTGACTTCCGAACCACGAAGCAATTGAGACTAAGTACCTTGCCCAAGGATACAAACATGTTGGCCGTAGCGGGGCTCAAACTCACAACCTTTGTATCGTGAGCCCTGCATCCTATCCACTGGACCACACATGTAATCATTTTATCACACATATGCAGCTAATTAATATGTGCATATTAATTTATTAGTACTTAAACAGGTGTTACAAATCAAAAATTGATATGATTAATGCGAAGATTGGCAATATTGCATTTTCGTTTCATCGTCAATATTGCAACTTTGTTTCATCGTCAATCAAGTCACTTCAACATCATCCCCCAGTACCAGGGTTGTCACCAGGCCGGGCGGCACCGGGCGGGCCCGCCCGGCACTGGGCCCGGAATTGGGCTGGCCGCCCGGCACTCTAAACATTTTACAATTTGTGGATAAAATCATTACACTGCCTCATAAAACAAGAAATTATGTGGCAGGAACCCTCAAAGTGCATTAAAAAACCCTAAAAACATCCTGGCCGCTCGGCTCGCTACACTTTGGCCAAATTTTACCCGGCACTAAATTTGGCCTGGTGACAACCCTGCCCAGTACGCAATTTCATGTAACCAGTGGTAACAGGATGTTCATTGTATAACATTGCATGGGCGTCGGGACTATTAAAAGGACTATGAACATGATGAATGCAATCGAACAATTTTATTGAACAATGAAACATACACACTTTGTATTAACAATACAGACAATTTGTTTTGTTCTCTGGTTTTTAATTTCTTCTTTTGTACAACTGGATTCAAATTGACAATACCAGAAACCAGTGATTATAAAGATGATTAAAAACTAGAAATCTATACATTGTATTGGATTTTCATTGACAATTTTTTTAACCCTAACCCTACCATATACCACAATATACCACGACTGGGCACATGGGTACCACCCGGCGTGGAAGTTTTTGGATGAAAAAATGGACCCAGCCCATTGCGCAAACTAACCTTGACAGCGGCGGTGTAGTGGGGAATTCTTCGTCTCTGGTGTGAGAGGTCCCTGGATCAAATACCGGGGGGAATCGGGGGGATATTTTTGCCGATTTTCCGCGTCGAAGAAAAAATTCTGAAAAAGTGGGGGGTAGAGTTAGGGTTAATGAAGTAAATGTGTCTTGCAATTTTTTCCCATCCACAAATTTGCCACTCTGTGATGAGACCAGGCCAAAAAAAAACAAGCATATAGCATAGCTATTTTCCCAAATGTATGTGAGACAGACTTTTTTTGTGTGTGGCCTAATATGATAAAACATTCATATTTTATTACATATTTAGACACACAAATTTGAACCAATAATAGGAACAAATGCCATCCACCCAAACGAACGATTTAAACACAGGAAGGAAGTCTGTCAATTTGGTGGCTCAGTGCTATGCATGCAATTGTACGGAGCAGACTGTCTAGCGGACTAGGGCATGCATTGTGACTACCCTACTATAACTAATGAAGTTGAATGATTAGCATATACCTACACTGATAGAGAGTATACCATCAGTTGCGATGGAAGAACTGAGTACCTTTGAAAAGAGAATGCGTCTTGCAACAAGTCTTTCTATGCTAACTTTAGAAAAAATCCTTAACGCAATTGTTATACCACTAGTGGCACAATGGGAATGGGCCACAAATGAGTCGCCTATTGATGACCTGAGCACAGGAATACAGAACATGACTTTGGCTTCTGTTACGAATACTACTAGTGCACACACAATAGAAGCGTCTCCGAAACTAACATATATTTTCTTAGTTTACGCCTTGTTGAATACTATGTTGTCACCAATATCTGGCGTTATTGGCGAAAAAATTGGTTTGGATTGTGTCGCTCTTGGTGGCGTATTCCTTTCTGGTGTAATCTGTTTCTTGTATGCATTTGTAAACAGTTTTCCTGGGATTCTGATCGCAAGATTGCTACAGGGATTGTGTTGTGCATTGACATTGCCGACGGGTTTCGCTAGATTGGCCGAAGCATTTGCCGATGATGACATTACAGCGAAGAGAGTAATGAACCTGGCTATGTCAACGACTGCGTTCTCTTTTATTGGTCCAGGTATTGCAGGAATAATGATTCAATATCTCGGAGCTGTACCATGCTTCATGTCATTACTCGTTATTGTTATAGCAATCTTTGTTGGAATTGCAATTACCTTCAGGTTCGGACGTATAACTTATCCAAACCAGGATGCCTACAAGACACAGAACCAAGAAGTGACTCTCCTAACTGTAATCAAAGATGTTCAGATACTAGCTGCAATCATACTATTGACCACTTCTTGGCTACCGCGTACACTGCTAGAACCAACTCTTTCAATATGGATAAGCAATACATTTAACGGTGGACCTGCTATGACGGGGATAGTGTGGGGTACGGCAGGGCTGTCAGTTATCACCTCTAGTATTGTCACGGCACATTTTGCCTTTTCCTGCCCTGACTTCATGTGGTTGTTCGGTTTGGTTAACATGTTTGTAGCTGGGATTGTATTCATCTTACTCCCTCTATCCCCGCACCCGGCGGTAGCTGCTGTTGCCTTTTCGATCTGCATTTACACATGTTTTTGCGTACGCAACACTATAATGTGTCTGTATAAATCCATTGCTGATAGAAAATTTCAAAGCCAGTATGCCTTAGTTATGGGTGTATTCCATATAGGGTTTTCATCTCCGTATTTAATAGGAGCCTCGGTAGCGGTTTCACTGTTTAATGAGATGGGTTTTCATCTCATGTGCATTGTAGTTGCAAGTGTGGTTTGGGCAAGTGCTCTTCTTCTCCTATGTTTTAGACAACTACCAGATAATGAGGATGAGGGCAACTATCATAATGATGAGGAGTTACTCAATGATGATTATAATGTTGACGGAGATGATGACAACTACAACCATTGCGATGACGATAACGAGTTAGGTCGTCTTATACAAGATAAATTGGTCTCCAAAACAGATCAAGGCTAAAAGGGGAACCTTTCTGAATGAATACTATATAGTTTATGCTACGAATTAGTATTATGATAACGGAACACAGGAATACCGTGACTTTCGCTACGAATACTACTAGTGCATACACAATAAAACCATCCTTAAAATTCAGAGCTATTTCTTAGCTTTCTCAATGAAATCATTGTTTTATCTACTATCCGGCGTGCACATTTGTCCAGTAGTTAATATTTGTAGGGGTACGGAAATACATATGTATAGCTTTATTCTGTAGTTTGGCCTTGTATTGCCACCCTCCCCTATTCAAATAGTAACAAATAGAAACAAATATCGTGCCGGCGTTCTTGGGGACAAGCTTCGGACTGTGTAGCTCTTGGTTGCTTATTCCTTTCTGGCATAATCTGTGCCTTATAATATACATGTCGACAGTCTATTTGGGATTCTGATCACACGGCCCGGTTGCTACAGAGAATGTGTTCTGCCCTCATATCGCCGAGACTTGTGACATAAACGCACGCATATCACCCAGGTTCTGATTGATCTACACTGGCTAACAATAAAAATGCATCATTTAAAAAAATTCTTTTATAAAGCTCTAAATAACTCTGCACCAAACTATATCAAAGAGCTTCTCACACCATACTGTCCATCTGCTAATCTCTGCTCAGGTAGCTGTAAACTCCTTGTAGTCCCTAAAAGTGCCACTACTACATACGGGACAGGGCATCGCGGGAACAAAACTATGGAACAATCTTCCCAACAGATCCTTAATTCAAAGACAGTTGCAACTTTCAAATCGTCTCTTAAAACTCATCTCTTCAATTAACCAGATTATGTTGTCATTTCATTGCATACATTTATATCTCTCTACATTATAACTTATTTTGTGTATTACTGTATTGCTTGATTGCATTTTATTATGTCATCAATTTTTGGTGAACTTCTATTTAGACAGGTGGGTCCAGGTGAGGTCTGGAAGCTCCTGGAAGTTAGCTGTTTAGCCCTGGAGGGGCTCTCATGGCACTTATTTACATGCAAACATTGTACTGAATTTAGATGTTGTTGCTTTAGTAATAATTTGTATATAGAAAACGGTTCTCAAAAATTACTTACGATCAGAATAAATTAAATAATTTAGTATAGGTTATGAGTTATTATTGCTAAGGTGTGGGTCAAGAGGTATTATGTGGGTTAGGGTCAAATATGGGTCATCTAAAGTCCTGTTTTTTGGACTTTTTAAATGTTAAAAAAAAGGATGCCTAGGTTAATCTAAGTGTAGTGAATGATACGGGGAGTCTTAAAGACATTCATGAAATTTGAAACAAAACCAGTTTTGTATGTCAGTATTTTATTACCCTGACCAGAGAACAGCTAGTTGATGATACACTGCACATTACTTACATGATAAGAGATAGCCTATGTAAACAGGAGAAGAAAAGAATAGCCCTCTCCCTCTATCACTCACCTCCTCACCTCCCCCCTATCTCTTATTTGCTTCATTTTTAAAACTGCATACTAGATTGGTTTAGATTGGTTTATTGAAAAATACAAAATGGTGGCTTACAAGCCAAATTGCATTGCGCTTGCAATAATATTATAAACACATTTAAATACATTCATACTTTTCAAAGAGATACATTAAAATTTAAATACAAATTACAAAGACACATTTATATAAAACATGTGATACTAAAAACACTCACAAGATGAACATACACATACCCCTCAAACAGCCTTACCCACACGCACACCCCACACACTACCTCTCCCACACACTTTCATAAATTGACATTAATACGATATAATTTAGATTACCAATAAAATGATAAAATACATAACATAAATAAGAAAACCATTGATTGCACAAAAAATTGCTGAAATTATTCATTGTTTAAAAGTCTAACATAATATGGTACCCGGCTGTTTAAAATCTTGTGAGTTTATTGCTTATAATTCAGGCTACCAAAAATGCAAATCTCTTACTTTTGCTTCTTAAGTATAGTCCCAAAGGAGAAGACAAGAAAAAGAGTTATAAAAGCGAATATATAAAACGAGTTCAATTCAAATCCCTGTCATAACACCCGCAAATTTTGACTCATTTTAGGCCTTTTTCTGTCGACAAAGCAGCGTGCGTACAAGTGAAGAATACATCAGACATGTCATGGAGTTTACATTGAAATCAGCAACAGGATTGCTTCAAAAATACAGAACCTGCAGATTTTTGCCAATTTTTGGCGCGTTTTTTGTCGGCATAGAAGTGTGCATACCGCCAATAGTGGCGCTTCATTTTGCATATGGTTTATCGGGGGCCTTGTTTTATAATCATATTTAACAGCAATTGACTCAAGTCATAAAGATTTACAACTCGGTGAGTTGATTCTACCACCATAAACCGCAGGATCCCCGTCAGTTGTTACTGACTTTTGTGTTGAGCTGGAGGGCCAGGACTTACATATGCATGTATGGACATTCCACTCTGTGATAATGAACATTTATAGTTAATTATCTTAGAGTGTAAAAAAGTTGAGTGTATGCAAATTACTTTCACCATGTTCACTGAATGGTATACATATGCATGAATGTATACGGTTGTGACCAAATAAGGTATCATTCATGTATTCATAACATGTTTACATTGACCTATCAGAGCACGCCACGCCCCTGGGTGATTTACTTCCGAAACCCGGAGGTGCGCAATTCGACTTTGCTTGATCTTCCGGCGCCAGGACAGGTCCATCGTATAATCATTATAAGCGATGTAAATAATGTTTAAACTGTGATTATCGTTTGACTGATGATTTAACCTGTATAGTTAATAAATGAGCAGTAACAGTCGAAAATAGTGATGTTTCTTGAGAGTTTTTTGTAATTATTCTCCGGTCGGGTAATTACTTAGTGATTTTAACCACGTCCTTATCATTATATGGTGGCTTGCGGTTGTCTGACGTAATACACCCGTACGTCAATGAATGAATGGCAGCGTTGATTTTGAAACATTACACCAGTTAATATACACAATATCATTCCATCAGCAAAAATAGTTTTATTTGCCTGCGATTTGCCTATTTCGGCTGTATTTTCAAAGATGGGAGCTCAAGAAAAAATATGTGAAGTCAAAAGTCCTGCAAAGTGTTCTGCTTGCTGATTGGTCCGTGGACAGCAGCAACGCTACAAAAGTTGACCTGAATCCAACTTCAGCGTTGGCCCGAGCGTTCGCCGCTCTCACCGAAAAGCATAGGCTGATTGAATTATCGGCAACGCTTTCCTGATCGGGCGTTGTTTTGGTTTTGTTATGGGCTCTAATATGCATGTGTCAGAGCGCAAGCGTTGCAGCGTTGGTGGAGTATGGTCAGGCTTTAACACCAGACTTCACAGTGCTTGTGAAATTGTGGATATCCCCTTACGAAAATGCAATCACCAAAATGTGGTTGCAGCAAGGTGGTACCAGGTTGCGCAAGGTTGTGGATGATTGCTGCAAGGTTGCACAACCTTCTCAGAAGAACCAAACTGGTTGGGCAAGCTCCTGCAACCTCTTCAGAAACACCAAACTGGTTGCGCAAGGTTTCTTCTTATGTTCAAAGGTTGGGCAAGCTCCTGCAACCTTCTCAGAAGAACCAAACTGGTTGCGTAAGGTTGCGGATGGTTGCTGCAAGGTTGCGCAACCTTCTCAGAAGTACTAAACTGGTTGCGCAAGCTCCTGCAACCTTCTCAGAAGTACCAAACGGGTTGCGCAAGGTTTCTTCTTATGTTCAAAGGTCAGGTCAAATGGTCAAACATGTGAAATAAACATTGCTGTCTTTGTAACCTTTACTAAAATTGTAGTGACTTTGATGATTAATTGTACCCATACTTCATAATGAAAATAAGGTATGCTAGAAAAAGAAGTTGTGAATCATATTCTAATCTTTGAAGGAAACTGATGTTGCAGATAAAAATGCTGAAAGATCGTAAGTTTAAAACATATAAGTTTATTTTGGTATTGGTTCCGAATTTTGACCCCATTTTGACGCACGTCTTTGGTGGTTGCTAGCTGGTTGCAAACAGGTTGCGCAAGCTTTAGCTGTTTTTGCAAGGTTGCGCAAGGTTACATTTTTCCAAATTTAACCAGTTGCTTGCGCAACCTTGCGCGACTTTGTGCTTGCGCAATCTGACAGCACTAGCTGGTTGCGAACAGGTTGCGCAAAGCTTTAGATGTTTCTGCAAGGTTACCCCCAAACACTTGCTTGATACAAAGAAGAGGAAAAACGGGGCCCCAGAAATAGCGGATGACTCCAAACCATGAAAGGTCATTTATTTCATACGAGATGTCAATGGACAATGGTGGATGGTACCACACATAAATATTTCACTTTGATGAAAATACATGTGATTTACGAATCTTTAACTAGCAGCGACATAGCCTACCGCATTCACAAACATGACCCTCCGGCATTGCCTGGAAAGCCTAACAATTACCAATATATCAATCACTATGCATTATCAATAAACAATCGTTTAATTAACTTTTACAAACATTGATACTGGAATGAGTTACGATAAAATGACTCGCGGCATGGCCTACGGACAAACTTTGGCTTACGCACCTCCGCAACCGGCATGGCCTGGAGGCGAATTATAATTAATATTCAACGAAAAATGACTCGCGGCATGGCCTACGGACAAACTTTGGCTTACGCACCTCCGCAACCGGCATGGCCTGGAGGCGAATTATAATGGGAATCAGTATACTTTTTGACAATTCTTGTCATTATTGTAATTTTATACTCAACGCGCGACTGAATAACATACCGCAAACATCTCCTGTCATGAGCACAAACGGTGACCTATACTAGGAGAAAGAGCATCAAAATTCAAATATAAATTAATCGATTCCATACATAGGACACAACTTTTGAATGTATATTTTAAATAACATTAACTAAACACACAACTCTGAATTTATGTTAGAATTTGCTTGACATGTCATACTTTGAGAGTAAAACCCATGCCAAACGAGTTTTTCATGATAATGGGAAACTTGCCAACCCCCCCCCCCCCCCCCCCCCCCCCAACCTTCCTCCTAACCATACGGGTTTAGTGAAGGATAACCGTGTTCGAGTGGGTGCTCATTGAAAAAACACAGGCCATTTTTCCAATTGGCTGCCAAAATCATTTTGCCCTTCTTGGACAAGTGAGTCGCATCATACAGATACAGGGAGCGGTCGGATGGCCTAATAATGCGCGAATGAATGATGAAGTGAACGTTGGGCAAACAAAAACAAGCGCGGTGCACGCCCCTATTGACAATATTTGTGGTACGCGTGCCAGCATTTATGGATAACCCATTCACGTAAAAAACTCTAAATAAAATGTCTGACCAGATAACCCGAGTCTCTGGTAGAAGTTCTCTGACCATGCGTAAAACAGCCACGATCTGCAAGATTAGCTGTGATGTATTGTAATTGGGCTTAAAAATGTTATTGGTACCAAAGTGAAAAATAATTGTGTCGGAAAGCGACGTTTTTACAAGGCAAAATTCAACAGACGTCGGAGGTCCTCAACCTTTGCTCCCCAAGTCCTCGTCTGCGAACCACCTTTGATCTGGATTAATTGAAACACCATTGAAATCTTTGAGAAAAATCAACCACATCTTCAAATCTGCCTTTACACCAACCGTCAACCTAATCATTTCTACACGCCACAAGTTAAGTCAATTAAGCGCCGAAGAAATGCCCGACCAGGTGAAACAGCTTTGCAAATAAATGATAAAGAACCTATCAAAGATTGTAATTCACGCAACGACAGTTTGTCAGAATTTAACGCTTTGACAACCTAGGCAGTGATGTTTATTAATTTATCCTTTGGAACTGCGACTACTTGATTCACTGAATCAATCTCCAACCCAAGATAAACAATATTTGTAGATGGACCTACTGTCTTCTCCGAAGCCAAGGGCATGCCAAAATCGCGACAAATCTGTACGAAAAACAGCTCATCAAATTGTCAAAAGAATGTGGAAACGCCTAGGGACCATGCAAAAATGAAATCACTGTGTACTCCCTGACTGAACTGGCATACCACCACTAATATTAGAATTATCAGTGAAGTTACGCTGGGGAGTTGAAGACACAAGCATCGTCCACAATTCACCATCAATAATTGACCAAGACCTATGCGGCGTGCGTTGTTGATGCAAGCGGAAATTTAAGTCATAAGACTTCCAACCGAATCCATGAAACCTAGAGGCAGCTGTACGAATAAGCCTTGCATACTTCAATAATTCTTGAATACGCTGAGGATGTGCTTTAAGAAAAACAGATGAAAAAACCAAAAAGGCATCCGTCCAAGATTGGATGTTGTTGATTACCCGTTTTTGCCTGTTATCCGCCCACACGATATTCCCCCCCCGCATTTACAGACAGAGACATTTCATTATTACTATCTACCGAAACTACCTGATCGATCAGTGTGAGTAAGAAGGGTACCGAATTCAATGAATTCACTGTTAATAATTTTGCTAATCAATGATTGCGACAAATTATCGCCAAGGGGACTGCAAATTGAAGTGAGAGGTGAATAAAATGAATGTGGAGAGTTAGCAACAAATAATGTTGTATACAATGACGATATATTCTCACCCACGGCTACATTATGAAGTAATCCAGCGGATGTCGTAGCACTGGAAGCCACACCAACACCAGGTCCACTCGGTACACCGGCTGCCGAATTTTGCTGCACAAAGTTAGCACCGTGCTGTTGATGCCGAAATGGACCGGGCTGTTCATGCACAGAATCGACGGGACGATTTACGGCACTTCCGGGTTGATTGTTATTGTTTTGTATCGAACCAAAGCCGAGCTGTTGATGAACAGATTCGACGGGGCGATCTACTGTTACGAGAAGATTGTTATTATTGTTCTGTATTGAACCCACTTGGCCGGGCTGTTGACGAACAGTTTCGACGAGGCGATTTACGGCACCTGCGGCCGGAAGATTGTTAGTATTGTTCTGTATTGAACCCACTTGACGTTCCACTGGAACCGGATCTACTCCTGCGGCAGCCCGCATCAAGGCATAGCCAGATAACTCCTGGGATCGAACATCTACCTGGGCACTCAAACCTGCTACATTTACAGATTCACTTGCAACAACTCTTTGCCCTTGTTGTACGCCATTGGCGACCGATAAAGGCCGTGAATTATCAGCTTGTTGTTGTTCACTGGTCGTGTTACCGTGGTTACTTGCTGCTGTTACCGGTTGTGTAACCCTCCCTACCAGATTCCTCATAGCGCTAGTCTGAGCGCGAGCCTGACGAGGTTCTCTCGAAGCAACAGTTAGACGGGCGGTAGAAGCAGATCGTTTTGTGCCCCTTTTTCTACCCATGCTGAGCGTGTTTAACTTTACAAATCTGTGATTACAAGAATACCTACAGTATTGTAATATTACAGTTTCAGCTGAACAGTAGGCTACTGTTACACTCAAGCACAAAGGTTTTTCAGATGATGATATGCAGATCGAATAAACAACCCGAATCCACGGCAAAATAATAATAATAATAACAGGTCCACCAAAGGAATATTAGATGCAGAAGAACAGCAAATAACAGTGATTTTGCGCCCTACAAACATAGGCATAAACTTGATTTGAAGAACCACAGCAAATACGGCGCCGAAAATGTATGAAGAAAACAAAAGACGAATGGCGCGAAAATTTAAATTTAAATTAATCAGTCTTCACTGGAAGAAACGATGACCTTCCACGATGGAAGATTGGAGACATATGATGAAAAAAGGGGACCAAATAAACACCGCGAAAAATAAAATGAACATATCACTCCGCCAATGACACAACGTGATGGCGCGACAGAAAAAGGGAACAGCCAAATAAATGGAATAGCCAGAGAGAAATGGGCGCGACGTGAGCGAGACAGGAGCATAAAACTGGCAACTGTAGGTGGTAAACTCGATTTGTTTAGACTGGGCTAAACCAATCGTTATTGCGCAAGGTTATATTTTTCCAAATTTAACCAGTTGCTTGCGCAAACCTTGCGCAACCTTGTGCTTGGTTGAGAATGCAAACTTAAGGTCACAACGCCGACTGACACTGCAAGGTTGCGCAAGGTTGTATTTTTCAAATTTAACCTTGCGCAAGGTTGTATTTTTTCAAAATTTAAGGTTGCGCAAGGTTAAATTGATTGCGATAAAGGTTGCGATTTTCATAAGGGTCACTATGGGACTTCTTTTTTCTCTTGGAGCGATCGCAAGTTAGTTACGACATATCGTGTCAAAGGTTGTAAGTTTCCATGATGTGAACGTAAGAAAAACATTGTACATTGTGCTCATGTATTCTAAAAATAATTGCATAACTTGTGAGAAGGGGTGTGTCGAAGCATGTCAAACCCTACTTGTAAGAAATCTTAGCGTATTTTTTTTAGTTTTAATGACCTTTAAAAGAGTATTCTTGCCCTCTCTTGTCTAGTAAATTGTGACATAACGTTCACATTGAAAATGTTCATAGTTGATCTTTTGTAAAATCACGGCAATTTTATTATTTAAATAACTTCGTGTGTTTAATTAAAAATGTGATTGTGAGCTTGTATTGTTCACCGGATAAGCCACACCTGTTTTTGGAATACGCGCTTTAAAGCAATTAACTTTCCAACAAGTTATTGTATTCAGACAGACCATAAAATTAATTATGCCTTCTCGTTACAGCAGGTGCGTATACAGGGGGGGGTGAAACACCCCCTTTTGGGTCTGTCCTAAAAAAAATAAAAAAGGGGAAAGGAGAGGAAAAAGAGAAGGGAAAGGAGAGGAAAAAGAGAAGGGAAGGAGAGGAAAAGAGAAGGGAAAGGAGACGGAAAAAGAGAAGGGGGAGACTAGGGGACAACGGAGACAGGGGGAGAGGCAGTGGCGTAACCAGAGAGGGGTCGAGGAGGGGGGAAGGGGCGTCAATCCTGTATGTCCCCCCCCCCCATGTTTTGAGGTTGGGTGGACATAATATTAAATGTCCCCCCCCCATGTTTTGAGTTTGCATGTGATCGAAATAGAACATATTAGAAACACCTAATAGTCCGTTAGTTTGACAAGAGGAATCACGGAATTATGATGGTCAAAAGTACACAGACGTAAAAAAATGTGTGCGCTACGTGCGCATGTTTCCCTAAGATGTAATATGTTTGGGATAGAAGCTTGTTTGAAGCAAAAATGTACCTCAATCATAGCACAAATAAATGTGAACTCAAAAATGTTCCCTCAAAACTTGATTAAAACAATGTTTTAAATATGTTGGAATACCACCCTTAACCATGTAAAATGCTGGTTGCGGCTGTACCAGCATTTTTAAAATGACGTTGAAAATGACATATATTTTTGTAATTGAGGGCGCTGCCTCCACCACATCTCTTAATGCCCCTTTAATATATGTGGTATCACCAACTCACCATTGGAATGAGTGTAGGTTATATTTTGTGTGGCCAACTAAAAATTGGCAACAACTTCGCAAAATCAGCCAAAAAATGGTTATTGTAATTATTGTAGAGGTTTGAGGTTGGCAATAATTTTATAAGCTTCCCTTATGAAAATCGCAATCAATTCTGCAACCTTGCGCAAGGTTAAATTTGGAAAAATACAACCTTGCGCAACCTTGCACAAGGTTGCGTAAACAACTGGTTAAATTTGGAAAAATACAACCTTGCAAGAATACAACCTTGCGCAAGCAACTGGTTAAATTTGGACAAATATAACCTTGCGCAACCTTGCAGAAACATCTAAAGTTTGCGCAACCTGTACGCAACCAGTTAGTGCTGCAAGGTTGCGCAACCTTGCAGAAACATCTAAAGTTTGCGCTTGCTAAAGTTTGCGCATCTAAAACCTGTTCACAACCAGCTAGTGCTGTAAGGTTGCACAAGGTTGCAACCTTGCAAAAATACAACCTTGCGCAACCTTGCACAAGGTTGCGCAAGCAACTGGTTAAATTTGGAAAAATATAACCTTGCGCAACCTTGCAGAAACATCTAAAGCTTGCTCAACCTGTTTGCAACCAGCTAGCAACTACCAAAAACGTGCGACAAAATGGGGTCAAAATTCGAAACCAATACCAAAATAAGCTTATATGTTTTAAACTTACTATTTTTCATCATTTTTATCTGCAACATCAGTTTCCTTCGAAGATTAGAATATGATTCACAACTTATGTTTCTAGCATACCTTATTTTCATTATGAAATTGATTACATAATATGGGTACAATAATCATCAAAGTCACTACAATTTTAGTAAAGGTTTGACAGCAATGTTTATTTCACATTTTTGACCTTTTGACCTTACCTTTGAACATAAGAAGAAACCTTGCGCAACCAGTTTGGTGTTTCTGAAGAGGTTGCAGGAGCTTGCCCAACCAGTTTGGTACTTCTGAGAAGGTTGCGCAACCTTGCAGCAACCATCTGCAACCTTGCGCAACCAGTTTGGTTCTTCTGAGAAGGTTGCAGGAGCTTGCCCAACCTTTGAACATAAGAAGAAACCTTGCGCAACCAGTTTGGTGTTTATGAAGAGGTTGCAGGAGCTTGCCCAACCCGTTTGGTTCTTCTGAGAAGGTTGCACAACCTTGCAGCAATCATCCACAACCTTGCGACAAACTTGTGCAACCTTGCGACAAACTTGTGCAACCTTGCGACAACCTTGCGCAACATTGCGCAACCTGGTACCACCTTGCTGCAACCACATTTTGGTGATTGCATTTTCGTAAGGGATCCTTACGGAAATGCTTTTGTAGTCAGTACATAAGGTCAAGTAAAATGGCGGATGCAGGAACTTCCCCCCCCCCACTTTTTTTTGCAAAATGGCCGATCCAAGATGGCAGAAAATATTCCACAGAGGATTTAAAGGTAGATGTTCCGATTGCTGGCCCGATTTTCAACTTGCCGTTTTCTATTTTACATGAAAGGTCATCCTTATAATTGTCGTATTCCAAAGTTTGAGTTGCATAACTCCAATGGTTCTATTTTTAGAAGCACAAGGTCACAATTCATTTGCCCATTGAGTTATACACAAACTGGCTGGTGGTTAACCACCTTTGGCAGTAATTCACCACATTTTAGCCTATAATTACAGACATAATGAGAAAAATATGGGGATTCTTCTGATATCAAAATATCTTGATGTGAAAAAAAAAATCATAGCCCCAACAAGTGATAGGAACATACACCTTTAATGCATTTGGATAGACTTATCACAGTATTTATAATAGCACAGGGTTCCCGCTAGGTAAAAATAGTATGGGGTCCAATGGACCCCATTATCTACCAATTCTCAAAATTATGGGGTCCGAGAAGAAATTATGGGCTCTAAGTCAAAAAAGCAATTTGCGAATTGTGACTACAGATACAGCCCGAAATGTCTAAAAATTGTCTACTCTATTTAATTGTTGTTTGTAAAGAGAAAGATGAGTAAATAATTAAAAAAAGACAACTATACAAATGTGTTTTTGTGGCTCAAATATTTCCGTCAAGATATTTACCCATGCTGTAATCGCTATAACAATTACTGATTCGAACAATGAAAGTGATGAACTGGATATGTCGTAGAGACGAAATAATTACAATTATCATAATGTATTCAACCTTTGCCCTCGTACAAAAAAAACTGCCCCTTAGCCGTATTATAATCGACGCAACATCGTGTTTAACAACCGATCAAGCGTCACTATTGGTCTGTTGAAGAGACGAATAAAAGCGAGATGGAAACAAAATTACGCAATACGCATGTGTAGTCTCTCTTGAAAATTGGTCGTATAAATACTGTATTGAAGCTGTATGCATTCAACAACGACTACGGACACGACAAAAACATTGTAGATGACGTGAAAACATGGACGATGGTCGAGAGTTGTACACGGAAGACCGAGGATATTCAATATTTTATTACCAATTTTACTTTTATTTTGATCGTCATGAAAACTGATTTTAAGTAAGCTTACATGTGCAAGATTATGTTTACACCCGATCAAAAATTATTGCGTCCTCAGGAAAAACATTGCGTCCCCAGACGCGAATACTTCACCTGTACTTAGGGCTCATACCGATATATAGAGTATATCGGTATGAGCCCTTAGTAGACTTAGAAGTTAGACTGCAACAAAGTCTTGAAAAAGACAATGAAAAAATAGAATTAAAAATCATCTATTCTTGATGTGGTAGCCAAAACGAATGCGTACGAGGACTAAAAACTACTATTTTTTCCTTATTTGGCATAAAAGGTACACTGTAATTTATATTTTGTGTTTTGATAAGAAAATACTTATGGGACAAAAGTCTATGCACGCTTTTGAAGAGTCATATCTCATAAAATATAAATCATATGGTATAAATTTAACCATATTTTGATAGACGAGATTTGGGAAATTATTTTGATACCAAACACAACCCTATTGGTGGACCCACAACATAAAACTGGTTGAAAGTTTTTGGCCATGTGCAAGATCCACCCAAACCAAGTACCACACATTGTTGCTAAAATCAGGTGCGCATAAATTAACGGTGTGAAAGCAACGTTGGGCATTAGTCACAGTTCACTGCATTTAAGATAGATTTCACTATAGAAACGAAAATGTTGTGTGATATTATAATTTGTTATTATGATGGGATCACTGCAATGTAAAATTTCAAATATTACAATTGACGGATCACTTTCCGTGTAACCAACTCTACCCGTCTTTTTGTTAATAAGGTATGGATTTATGAACTTTATTCCTCCGAAGTATAAAATTACATTTTTGCAGTAATACATATTTTACTTCTACGGTGGCATTACAATCAGATGTTACTCCAATGTCTGGTATCAAAATTATTTCCCACATCTCCTCTTTCTAAATATGTATTCATATTTTTAATACAACTTATATTTTGTGAAATACAAAGCTCCAAAGTCGTGCATCAAAACAGGGAGGCCCTCATTATTTTTTGTTTTTTCCTTATTGCTCTACCCCTAGCATGGAAATCATGTGTGTACTGTGTTTATAAATGATACCCAAGCACTTCTTTTCATCTCTTTTCATCACAACAATTGATGAAACAAAGTTAAATAGGAAATAAGAAATAAAGAAAAAAAAATGACAATCTCAACAAATTGGCGAGGGCAGGGACGAGAAACACATTTATTATTTTACTTGGCCTTGTACTACTTGGCAATGTGAAGAAAACTATATAAAGTTTTGTTTTAACCTCTTTTTGTTTGAATTTTTTGAATTTTTTGTTCATATTTTTTGGTTAATATATTTTTCAAGATTTTTGTTTGTGTGTGTTGGGTATAAAAAAATATGTATACTTTTTTTTGGTTGAATTTTTAAAAAAGAAATTTATCCATATTTTATTAATATATTTGTCATACTTTTTTGAAGATTTTTTGTTTCAAAGAGTTTTTTTGCGTGCGTTGTGTATGTGCGTATAAAACATTTTTGGTAAATTTTGAAATAAATAGGTTATTTTTTATACTACTTTTTACTTGGCCTTGTACTACTTCGTAATGGGACGATTTTTTGTTAACTTTCTTTTTAATTTTCATATTTTTTGGTTAAAAGGTGGTTTTTTTGTGTGTTGGGTATAAAAATATAATTGGTTTTTTTTGTTTTAACTTTTTGTTTTTAATTTTTTGTTGAAATTTGTTTCCAATTTTTTTCTTCATATTTGTTGGTTAATATATTTTTCATACTTATTTTGAAGATTTTTTGTTAAAATATTTTTTTGCGTGTGTATGGTAATGTGCGTATAAACAATATTTTGTAAATTTTGAAATAAATAACAAGTTATTTTTTATTCTACTTCCCAATGTGCCTTTGTAAACAGTCATCTATCTTGTGCATCGGCTAAGATTAGAATACCCTACCATTAAATTCCTCCAAGCCATCCCGGCTAGCGAGGGCACAGTTTGTACGTTCGCGTACAATCCCCCGCATAGCCGGGCATCGTTTTTTGTACACTCGTGTACGGTCCCCGCATGGTCCCCGCATGGTCCCCGCCATGCCCCGGGTCCCCGGGGGCCGGGCTTGCAATTGATAAGTGCATTATACATACATTAATAGATAAAAACTTGTTGCTCCCAACAGTATCAGGCGTTTATGGTCCTGTATGCCTGTGTTATATACTGGTGTACCCCAAATGGTGTATTTGCATGTTGTAATCAAATGATTCAATCCATACTGTGATGTTTTGGTTTTTTTCCTCTTCGGAAAATACCCCTTTTTTAGGTCGTCCGTAGGAAGAGACCTTATGGCAGCATCCTTCGTGTGTAGTCTGTGTGTGTGTCAACAATTTGGTATACACTTTTTGTTACAATTTGGTATACACTTTTTGTTACAATTTGGTATACACTTTTTGTTTTGTCCATTTCTTTTCCATACAATGTCCAATTGCAATCAAACTTCGGTCATATATGCAACATGGGAACCTTCATATGTTAATGAGGTAAAAGGTCACATACCAAGGTCAAAGGTCATCCGAGGTCAAGATATATATGTAAAAGTGGCTGCATATGTAAAATTGATTACATTTGTCCATTTCTTTTCCATACAATGACCAATTGCAACCAAACTTCAGTCATAGATACAACATGGAAACCCGCATATGTTAATGAGGTCAAAGGTCGCATAGAAAGGTCAAAGGTCATCTGAGGTCAAGATGTAAAATTTAGTACACTTTTTTTTTGTCTCTTGTTCATTTTTTTTGGCTCTTGTTCATTTTTCCATACAATGACCAATTGCAACCAAACTTGGGTCACGGATGCAACATGGAAACATTCATATGTTAATTAGGTCAAAGGTCACATACCAAGGTCAAAGGTCATATGAGGTCAAGATGTAAAATTAGCTGCATATGTAAAATAAATTACATTTAAACAGGTGAAGTACAATTGCAACCAAACTCCAGGATGTTTATTTTATTTTTTATATCCTGGATCCGCTAGTGGTCTAACCTCTTTCTTTCTAGATGCCTGTGGTTTGAGATCCACCTTGTTTTTAATCTACCCATATAAACGGACGACCTATTTGGGACCGCTGTCCCTATTTTTAGAATTTCGCGGAGACTAATTCATGAAGAAATACCGCCTATTTTTTTTTATTTTGCTGTCCTTGTTGATAATCGAAAATATACCCCTTTTTCCGCTATTTTATGAACAGTCATGGTTACCAACTTTTGTGTTGAGTTGGGGACCGGGCTCCTAGTTATCTACTTCAGAGGCAAACCACGCACATGTTTAGCGATATAATGAGCTTCCTCTTTATCAATAGCGTAGCCAGGGTCACTTGTCAAGGGGGGCAAAGTGTATTTTCCCCCGGTGAGCACCAGTTCGACCCGGTGGCGTAGCCAGTAGCCAGGTTTTTCATGTAACTTTTTTAATTGCCGTCGAGTACGAAAATGACAAGTGGGGGGCGGTAGGGTAGAGGCGTTGCGTCTCCATACCGGCGTGAAAAACTGCAATTTCCAAATAATTTGCATGTCTTCCTTTATCCTTTCTGTCCGTTTCCTCCCTTTTCCCTTCCCTTCCCTTTCCCTTTCCCTTTTTCCTTTCCTTCCCTTTTTTCCCTTCCCTTTCTTTCCTCTTCTACCTTTCTTTCCCTTCCTTTGCCTTCCCAATTTTTTGCTTAGTTCCCGATTTCCCGGTCAAATTATGTTTCGTGGGGGGCACTCTGCCCCCCTTTGCCCCCGTCTGGCTACGCTACTGCTCTTTATCATGTTTATGAATGAAATCCAGGGGCCAGCGCGCAGTATACGTGCATGCCCTGTCTGGTATTTTAATTAATATGAACAGGTGCCACCTGCATCTGTGTTGTGCATGGTCAACTTTTGGAAGGATTGTTTATGCAATAAAATTGATGATTCAATTTTAAAAATAAACTTGTGATTAAAGTTATCAAAAACAAATTTCTGTACTTTATACATATAAAATGTGACTTTGCACCTGATATCAACAATAACTGTATTCATAATGTAATATTTTAAAGTTATTTATTTATGCACTTATCAATTGCAAGCCTGGCCCCCAAGGACCCGGGGCATGGCGGGGACCATGCGGGGACCATACACGAGTGTACAAAAAATGATGCCCGGCTATGCGGGGAATGTACGCGGACGTACAAACTGTGCCCCCGCTAGCCGGGGCGTGTAGCGGGGACTAATGCTAAGGAACACAAATGTACACCCCCGCGCTTGCTATAAATAAGCTAGAGATGCGATGCGCTTGACGAAATAAGCCTAATAACACATAGGGAACACATAGAAATGCATTCCGTTATGGTTGCAGAAAAAAATAAGCAACCTTGGGACTGTAGCTGGGTGAATACTTTGTCCTGGGAAATGGGTGGCCGGGACTGTACACTTTGTCCCGGCCCCCCTTGGCCGGGACTGTAGCGGGGACGTACAAAAAGTGGTGCCTGGCCCTGTGGGGACCGTACACGATTGTACCCGGGATGTCACATGGGCAATTTGTACGTCCCAGCCCTAATCCTTGCTATCCCCGGGTCCCCTGGGGCCGGGGATGCAATTGATAAGTGCATTATATTGTCTGACATAAATGCGAACAATATTATTATTTTAATTGTTCAACATTTTATTGTCCACAGTTGACAACTTTTACCTCTGCTAGGATCGAATAATACATTGGGGTAGTATTGTGTTACATCTATGTGCTGGTCACCACGCCCATGGTTAAGCTGCTAATTACATCCTGAGCACAAACTGTTATAAGTCATCTTGATGTTTTCAGTTTAGACCATGTTTAGCACGTAACCCTTACCGCATTGCTCAGATGCGCACTGGGTGTAGGGGCTAGCAACCCCTGCACCTGTAATCTTATTGCTACAAGTCTCAAAACCAAGCCTCGAAAGAAAACGGACAGATCAAAACGGAAACAACATAAGCATGCCCATCGGCTACAAGAAATGGAATTGCTTCATTCAAACATAGGAGAACTTGCCAACATTTGCTCAATAAAGAAACCATCTATTGTCCTTGTTGTCGAAACCTTCCTTGATGAGACTGTACCTGATGGAGCTGCATATCTATTACAGGCTACTACATGTGCTGTCGCAGAGACAGAAAGGCAACTTCTGGTGGTGGCATTGCTGTCTACTGTTTAGAAGGGATTGCCATACACTACGACCCAAGAAATGATCCAAAAGACTACAAACTCATCTGGTTCACAGTAGCTCTGAAATCCCAAAAGCTACTGATTGCCGCTGTTTATAGAATACCTAGTGATAGCAGTGATGTCATCGAGTACCTAGACTAAAACACTCTTCAAAAAATGAGCACACTTAGAGCCAACTCAATTATGCTTGTCGGTGATTTCAATGTCCACCACACTGGCTGGTTAGGAAGTCGCACCACTGATGCAGCTGGGCGACGCACCCTTCAACTAGCTAACACTCTAGGATTACAACAGATCGTCAAAGAACCCACTCGATTGGACCAAATCCTGGATCTTGTCATGACTGATCTGCCAGCAACTTCAACCACATCTGCTAGACTGGGTACCTCAGACCACAACCATATGCTGGTGTGCTTAGATGTTCCAGTATTCTGAAACAAACCACACAGGAGGAAAGTCTGGAGATACGATAAGGCAGATTGGGGATTAAGAGGTCACCTTGCTTCCACAAACTGGTCAAGTGTATTCCAAAAGAAAGATCCTGAAACTGCTTGCACTAATGTCACCAATATCATCTGCGACGCTATCGAAATGTTCATCCCAAGTAAGACAGTCACCAATAGGGCCGAACAAGACAAAGTTCGCTAAAGATAGACATTCCTACAACCAAGCTGAGAAGCAAGCTAGGAGATCTTACAACGCAAAATTGAGAAAAGTTCTGGCAGACAAAACACTGAGCAGCAAAAAATGGTGGAGAATCATCAACACTCTCTCTGGCAGAACAGCTCGATCTGAGATCCCAGTGATTGATCATCAAAACGTTACTCACATCACAGCAAGGGACAAGGCAGAAGCTTTTTGTCAGACATTTGCAGAAAAATGCAAGGTTCTAAAGACCAGGCTCCAAATGTTCATCCTTCAACAAATAAATGTTTTGACAAGATAGTCTTCAAACCCAAGGATGTGAGAAAACTACTAAAACACCTCAATCCAGATAAAGCCACTGGACCAGACCTTATCCTAACCAAGGTTCTAAAGGAATGCTGTGCTGAGCTCGCCAGCCCGCTCTGCAGGCTTTTTGACCTCTGCTTCAAGCATGGTGTGTTTCCAAACCAATGGAAGGTAGCCTCGGTCATTCCAATTCACAAGAGAGGTTCCAAGGCTGACCCAATAAAGTATCGTCCCATCTCACTGCTAAGCAACATCAGTTAGATCATGGAAGCTGTAGTCTAAGCGATAACCTGATCTCCAGCGGACAGTTTGGATTTAGAGCAGGCCACAGCACAGCTGATTTTCTCAACATCCTGTCACTAAAGTGGAACCACTCCCTAGACCAAAGCGATGAAGTTTGGGTCATTGCCATTGACATCAAAGGAGCTTTCGACAAGGTATGGCATAATGGACTCTGCTCGAAACTGTTAGCTAAAGGTGTTACTGGAAGACTGCTTTCGTGGATAGACAACTATTTATCTGATAGATCGATCAACATTGTCATGTCAGTCAGGCATCCAACACTGCTCCAATAAATGCTTCTGTTCCACAAGGATCTATCCTTGGCCCACTGCCGTTCTCTGTTTTTATTGATGACCTTGTAGATGTTTGTGACAACGAGCTATATCTATATGCCGACGACTCTTAAGTCATCAACCAATCCCAACACAGTAGCTGCTAGTCTCAACAGAGATCTAAGCAACATGAAAGCATGGGCTGACGAATGGAAAGTTACCTTTGAGCCTACTAAATGCAAGACCATGGTAATCTCCAGGAAAAGATCCCCATCTGAACTTGATATCTACTTTGGAGAGTGCAAACTACCATCTACAAAAGAACTGGATATCCTTGGGCGTCACCATTGACAGCAAGCTGACCTGGTCAAAGCACATCTCAGGCATTGCAACTAAAGCTGGTCAGAAGCTTAACGCTCTACGCAAAGTTGCAAATAAACTGGAGGCCAAAGGTAGATCTACTGTCTACAAGTCGCAAGTCCGTAGCATTGTGGAGTACGCTTCACGAAGCAGGGCGAATGCTTCACCCACCATCCTAAGCCAGCTTGACAACATCCAAAAGAAGGCAAGAAAGGCGCCAAAGACGCACTGCAGAAGTGAGCGTTATGGAGCAAACCACGCATTGTGAAGGGTAGGACGCACTGTTAAAATGTAAGCCCCACCTTCCCTTTGTTCAATTGTCTCATCTAAATGTCGCCAATTTCTCTGAGAACCAATGGGTTGCTTACACTCTCTTAGCTGTTTAAGAATCATCTTTACAAACATCTTTAGAAATGTAATCAATATAAAAAATGTAAGAAATTCAAAATTTTGTGATGTAAATCTGTTTTTGGATGATAATTTGACAAGCTTGTGGGAAGCTTGCAACGTACTGCTTTATATATATGTGTGTTTACCAAATTCAACCAGTGACCACAATGATGAGAATCATGAGGTAGACGAAGCTGCCCCACTCTCCTCTAAACTTGTCAAACTCTATCAGTCAATGAAATTTGTCATATAATAATACTGCATAGATCATTGGCCTCTGTAGCATAAATATTACTACTTGAAGTGATGACTCTTAATCAGTCTTGTCAAAGCAAATCCGGATTTGGTCGTGAGCCATGAATTATGACCCCGTATTTTGAGGAGGTGTGACATTTTTACACTGTAAAGTGATGTTTATGATACCACCGTTTCTGTAATTCTCATCATCGAGTATCAAATTGGGTGTCATTACAAAGTACAATAAATGTTCTTTACATACCATCCAAAAAACAATGTCTTCACTATAACAGTTTGAATTGGGAGCAATTAATTGATCAACAGGTGCTGGGGAGGAGGATGGGGAGCCAGTCTCATACACACATGTCTCAATAGATATGATATAGCGGTGTGTTTTCATTGAATTGTGCGCAATTTGCTACATTTGAACTGTGCAAGTTTTCCTAAATCGTTATCATTGTTGGAAGATTTAGCACTCATAGAGCGTGTTTCTGCTGGGCAAGTTACCGGTAATAAACATTAAGTTTGCCCAGTAGAAACAGACAGAACCGGGCAATAATCGGTATTTTTGGTAATCCCAAAAACCTTATCAAAGCAGGTTTGGAACCAGCAATAATCGGCAATAATCGGCAATAAACCCAGCAGAAACAGAAAAGTGATTCTTTAGCGGTTTGCGCTGTGAACCGTGTCACGCTGGGTTACCCATTGGGTTATGCATATTATTGTGAAGCAATCTTTTTCAGGTGCCGTGGCATTGTTTGGTTTTACATAAGGTCAAATGTTGTGGCCCATCGACTAGGATCGATAAACTTACCGGTAACTTTTCGCGAGCAGAAACAGGGGGGATTAAAAACTGACCGATTGAAACTTAGCGTTTATTACCGGTAACTTTTTGCAGTGTCCCAGCAGAAACACGCTCAAAGCCAGCTGTGGATTAGGGGGAGGGGTGCAGTCCATCGGTCGAGACGGTACAGTTGGTCATTTGACACGTCACTAGTGTATAAATTACTGAACACATTTTATTTGTAATAACCATTTTGGTTGAAACAAAGTCTAGCGGTTCACTTTTATTTCCCTAGTTATAGGCCTACCACTGTGACTTAGAATCTTTTGAAGCAAACGAGAAAACAAAAGTATTAACAAAACCCGTCAAACAGCCTATATCAATTTATATTAGCCTGTCACTAAGCAATTACGTTTTGTATAAAAGGCTATATAAGAGTGCTCTATGGCAGGCCTTTTTGAAAACACAATCCAATAGATGACAGCTATTGGAGGTATGACTTCGTTGCATCTGTATTGACAGATTAAAGGATTATACAGCTTTGTTCCGTATGGGGCATTGACACTAGACTAACTTATGATTGTCTTGTCAAGGATATAACCCTAAACATGTGATATATATTTCATCTGGAATTCTCCTACTTTAATTCTCTTAGAATATTAGATATGTTTCACTAGGAAATAGTAATCATAAAGAAGTGCTCCGTTAGATTACAGATTTTGTTAGCACCCTGTATATGATTCTTAATTTGTGTAGGTGTATAGGCATATAGTGCATTAAGAAATGACAATTCCATGCATGTTGTATTTCATTTTTCATCTTAATTTCATCAAAAAAGTGAAGAAAAGGTAAACACTTGCATGGATTGAGGACTCGATATACATTATACATTTTGCTTGAACACCCTGTATAATATGGTGTTTATTGGGCATAGCATGTTTAATGCAATAATATCATTACAAAAGGTCAATATAAAACTTACTATGACACCGAAATTATGATTATGGTTAACTTTATTTAGCAAATATGTTTTCAAATAATTATTTTGTCACAAATGTTGACCACCCTGTATAAGCAGTGACAAGGTACCATTCATAACTAAAGACAAAGGCAGCGTATTTTTCTTTGGGACAATATTATATACTTTTGAATTATACAACTTAATAAAATATAATGTTATCTTCCATGTATGAAAATGGCAAGAGAAAATGTTGCATTTTTAGTGCATGTCTTCAATTTCCACCTATATATTTTCTACACACCCTAACCTTGATATTGACATTGTGAGATTAGAAAATTGGTAGGCTTTCGTTCACTCTCCTTTACTCCTATATATAATTTTCTGGGTTAACACGTTTTGAACAAAACCCACATGATTTTTCCATTTTTCGTACATGTCACACAAAGGGGTCCCATAACTAAGGGCACACAACCATTTACTAACGAAATAACAACAAACTATGAAGTAACATCTCCTATCAATGCACATAGTATTTTAACAAGGATAAATACAAATTCAACTTTTGATAAAAACAAACTGTGGGTTGGTTTGTTAAATTAGAAACTGATTTTGTTTATTTTTTAAATAATGACAAGTCGTTCATGTTTGTTTTCCTTACCTTGACTATTACATGCACTTGGTTGTGTAGTGGTCAACAGCGGTCAACATTTTTTCGCCGCTGTTCTGTAGAATATGTTTTTTTCCGGCCCTTTAGCATGTATATAGCCTGGGGGAGGGGCACTCAGATACTTTTTTGATAGGGATGTGCCGCCAGCAAAAAGGAAAATTAAACCAAACATATACCAATTTTCGGGGGGAAATGGACCCATATTTTACCAGAGACCCATAATTTTCCTACAGATTTTTCTAAAATTCTAAAATTGCCCAAAGGTTACACATAGGAAATGTTGCTTTAGACACGTTCAGGGGGCAAGAGCAGTTACAAGGTTTTGACATATGTATTTTTTGCCAGATATATTTTTTGCCCTAGAACATGTTTAAAGCAAACTATACCCAAAGGTTATACATATAGAAAGTAATCATGCTAAAGGGCCGGATGAGAAGGTTTTTGATAGAATAGCGCTGATTTCTTTAAGATTTTTAAATTCAATTTTGCAACCAATGACAGAATGTATGTTCTCAGCCATTCTCCAGAATTGTCTAGAGTGGCCAGCGTTGATATTAGCAAACAGTAATTCACTTATCAGATGCAACCCGGGCCCCAGAATCTGTAACGAATACAAATAACCTTGCCCGCTATGCAGGGGCGTGTACAGGGGATGTACAAAACGTGCCCCCGCAAAGCCGGGGTGTATAGATGGTGTGACAGGTGACGTAGTGCCCGGCGGTTTGCGTGCGCACCTACAGGGAACGGTGCTTTAATTCACACTTGATTGATCATTACTTACCATGCTTACGGTGTAATGGTGCAGAAGTCATGGTATGCATCCCTAAGCACAATGAGAGACCAGGTACTAAATCTGGTTGCCCGGCGGTTTGCGTGCGCACCATAAGGGCATGTGCTTTTAAAATTGGCGCTCAGTGATGTGTGTTTTGCTTTCATAGTATGATGTATGCAGTAGTCATGGACTAGTACCCCTAGCATGTCTTTAGACCAGGCGCTAATCAATATGTAAACACTACTGATGTAAACAACGGTCACCTCATCTATAGCGGGGACGTACATCACTCAAAAAATAACTTTGTTCTGGCTAAGGAGGCCGGGACTGTAGTAACCAGGACATACACTTTGTCCCAGCTAGGGGGGCTGGGACTGTAGCGAGGATGTGCAAAAAATGGTGCCCGCCCTGCAGGGACCGACTTTACCCGAGGACATCACATTGGCAATTTTGTTTTACGTCCCGGCCCAAATCCCTGCTAGTCCTGGGGGTGTTCTGAGTGTTTTCCTCTCAGCAGGAGGAAATCGACTGGATGTAAGACGCATTCAAAAATGTCTTTAAAAGTGAATAGGCACATACAATTTTAAAAACATGTCACATGGTTTTCATATAACCCATTTTCCACTAGTTCATATTGTCTAACAGTCAATGGGTGACATTCAAGGAAAGTCAATTTGAGGCCTATCCTGCTTACAAAAATTGTTGGTGGCGGAATAATCAACCTTTAGTTGCGGAGGGGCAGAGACCATTTGGGAGGGATGAAAACATTTTAATCAAAAGTGTTTTATGTGGTACTTGGCGCTTTTTAGGTGAGGGGTGCAGTTAGGGAGACACGTCCCCTCCCACCCCCCCCCCCCCCTCCACCAGGTTCCGCTGCATTATAGCATGTCTATGAAAACGCTCTCTATATAATTTCCTTCATATTTTGCTTTGCTGATTTAAAAGTGTAGCCATTATTGGTTACACCAATGTTAACATTTATGCCTATCTATCATCTTTATCTTCTCTTTTCTCACATACATTTTTTATACATAATTGTATATTTATTACATCATACTATAATTTGCCGTATGTTGAGAGTATGTATGTATCCATAAAAGGCTCTCTCAGTTTGCAACTAAACGCCGTGAACTTTGCACTGATAAAAGATAATTATAATGTGAGTGTTATAAGCTATAAATGGCTGAAAACCGTATAGAATTGACCGAGATATGAGTAAAAAACCATGAAAATCCATGGATACGGGCCGTGTTTGTTTTGTTTATCTTCATGCGTACTGCAACCATGCATTCGGCGCCTAATGCATAACGCGGCGTAGTGCGCCATGTAAAATAAACGCTCACACGCACTACACGCGCGGGCAGACAAATATGGAGAGATACGCTGCGCTACTGGAGTTGATTAATTTAGGCCTTGAAGGTGTATTAAGCACGGGGCGGGCGGTAGGGGCGGGGACGGCGGATGAAGGATGGGAGGGGGAGGGCGGGCGGGCGGGCGGGGAGAGGGAGACCATGAAGAATTGAGGTTTGGGAGGCAGGCGGTTACTGAAGAACGCTATACGGGAGTTGGTTAATTTAGGCCAAGTGATGGAACTGTAGGCCTTGGGGGTAGAGATATGCCACGGGCGGAGGCGGTGACGAATGGGGTTTGTGTGTAGTGATATGATGTGGTTTGGGAGGCAGGGGGTTAATGGAGAAATTTGATGCTAAATTGCCTAACGGATATGTCACTGGGCGGCGGGGCGGGGGCAGGGCGGGGGAGTGATGAATGGGGATGGGGTACGGGAGATGGTTAAGGTTTAGGCCTTGGAGTTGACATATGCCATGGGGCATGGCCGGGCGGGGGATCTTTTTTATTGTTTTAATTGAAATATGAACACTTTTGAATTAGGCCCTAAAACAAAACCTTTGATTTAAAACAAAAATGTTTTAAATATGCTACTTGACATGGACCACATTGACGAGTATGTGAATATGTCACTTGATATGAGCCACATTGATGATTATGTGAATATGGCACTTGATATGGACCACATTGATGAATAAGAGAATATGGCACTTGATATGGACCACATTGACGAGTATGTGAATATGTCACTTGACATGGACCACATTGACGTCATGGACCACATTGATGAATATGTGAATATGGCACTTGATATGGACCACATTGATGAATATGTGAATATGGCACTTGATATGGACCACATTGATGAATATGTGAATATGTCACTTGACATGGACCACATTGACGAGTATATGAATATGAGTCACTTGATATGGACCACATTGACGAGTATGTGAATATGTCACTTGACATGGACCATATTGACGTCATGGACCACATTGATGATGTGAATAATTCAATTGATATGGACCGTTTTAAAGCGCATAATACAAAAGTTTCGATGCGCTGTATAATACAAATATTGAAAAGCACACAAATATTTGATGATATAGCAAGTGACTAAATGCGTAATCTTATCTTGATACACATCTTCCTATTAGTTTAGCTTCATTTTGTCATTTTTCATTTTGTTTAAAACCTCTCATTGTTTCCATGGAAGTGTGTTGCATTCAGCAATCATTTACTACGTGATGTGTGCCCTGATAATGATCTATGCCCTGACAGACTGATTAAATGCATATAGTTCCTGGCATTCTTAATTTGTTGTGATTATCAATTGCGGTTTGGTTGTACGTGACCATCGCCGCGAAACTGATAATCTAATAAAAACAGATCAAAATTACCATGATTACTATCATAAGCCCATTACCACACCATGTTTATGTTTCTTAAAATTGACCAAGTTATTGACCTATTCTTTGGATGGTGAGCTTGTCATCATTTAATTGATATGTCTCTTTAGATGAACTGATATGTCAATACTGATGTTTATCAAGGTGTTTTGATTTGATAATAGTGGTTCATTCAATTGCTCTTGAAGAGGCCACAGGTTGAAGGTTTTGTGTACCAGGATTACTTGCACACTTTTCACACACCATATCTATCTACAAGAGAATCTTATTGCAGCAATTTCAAGGTGGATGGATCATTATCTTCCAACAATGTTAAATACAGTATATGATTAAAAACTGCCAAATTAACTGTATCAATGAAGGACTCATGTTGTGTTAGGCTCATGAAAGTCAATTGCGAGTTTCCCGTTACTTTTTCTCTTTCAAAGTGATGAGGCGACTTTTTCATTATTTATTATTTGATCAGATTTCATTATTGACATGTAAATGCATGTTTGATCAACCCATATTAATACGGTGGTCATTTAAATAATATAAAAACATGTTTCTAAGGTGCATATGCACATGGGTGTATGATTTACAATAAAGTTCTCTAGTTAAATGATCCAACTCAAAATTTTCCCCCTTTCCTTTTTTCTTTTTTCTTCTTCATACCCCGCGGTGCTGCAGCCACCGCAGCACCCCCCTGGATCCGCCCCTGGTGCGTAGAATTCAACCTTTGGAGTAAACATATTTACCCAAATAAATATTTATTTAAGTACAAATGAGGTGTAATTGCTCATTTTAAATGATTGGAAATTATGAAAATGTAAATATTTAAATAGTTCAAAAACCATGCGGTATACAATTATGACATGATGACAAACCTGTTGCATTTTGACAGTTAGTGTGATCAACAACATATCTAAATTTTGAGTTGGATCATTTAACTAGAGAACTTTATTGTAAATCATACACCCATGTGCATATGCACCTTAGAAACATGTTTTTATATTATTTAAATGACCACCGTATTAATATGGGTTGATCAAACATGCATTTACATGTCAATAATGAAATCTGATCAAATAATAAATAATGAAAAAGTCGCCTCATCACTTTGAAAGAGAAAAAGTAACGGGAAACTCGCAATTGACTTTCATGAGCCTAACACAACATGAGTCCTTCATTGATACAGTTAATTTGGCAGTTTTTAATCATATACTGTATTTAACATTGTTGGAAGATAATGATCCATCCACCTTGAAATTGCTGCAATAAGATTCTCTTGTAGATAGATATGGTGTGTGAAAAGTGTGCAAGTAATCCTGGTACACAAAACCTTCAACCTGTGGCCTCTTCAAGAGCAATTGAATGAACCACTATTATCAAATCAAAACACCTTGATAAACATCAGTATTGACATATCAGTTCATCTAAAGAGACATATCAATTAAATGATGACAAGCTCACCATCCAAAGAATAGGTCAATAACTTGGTCAATTTTAAGAAACATAAACATGGTGTGGTAATGGGCTTATGATAGTAATCATGGTAATTTTGATCTGTTTTTATTAGATTATCAGTTTCGCGGCGATGGTCACGTACAACCAAACCGCAATTGATAATCACAACAAATTAAGAATGCCAGGAACTATATGCATTTAATCAGTCTGTCAGGGCATAGATCATTATCAGGGCACACATCACGTAGTAAATGACTGCTGAATGCAACACACTTCCATGGAAACAATGAGAGGTTTTAAACAAAATGAAAAATGACAAAATGAAGCTAAACTAATAGGAAGATGTGTATCAAGATAAGATTACGCATTTAGTCACTTGCTATATCATCAAATATTTGTGTGCTTTTCAATATTTGTATTATACAGCGCATCGAAACTTTTGTATTATGCGCTTTAAAACGGTCCATATCAATTGAATTATTCACATCATCAATGTGGTCCATGACGTCAATATGGTCCATGTCAAGTGACATATTCACATACTCGTCAATGTGGTCCATATCAAGTGACTCATATTCATATACTCGTCAATGTGGTCCATGTCAAGTGACATATTCACATATTCATCAATGTGGTCCATATCAAGTGCCATATTCACATATTCATCAATGTGGTCCATATCAAGTGCCATATTCACATATTCATCAATGTGGTCCATGACGTCAATGTGGTCCATGTCAAGTGACATATTCACATACTCGTCAATGTGGTCCATATCAAGTGCCATATTCTCTTATTCATCAATGTGGTCCATATCAAGTGCCATATTCACATAATCATCAATGTGGCTCATATCAAGTGACATATTCACATACTCGTCAATGTGGTCCATGTCAAGTAGCATATTCACATAATCATCAATGTGGTCCATATCAAGTGCCATATTCACATCATCAATGTGGTCCATGACGTCAATATGGTCCATATCAAGTGACATATTCACATAATCATCAATGTGGTCCATATCACATGACATATTCACATCATCAATGTGGTCCATGTCGTCAATGTGGTCCATGTCAAGTGACATATTCACATACTCGTCAATATGGTCCATGTCAAGTAGCATATTCACATACTCGTCATATTCATCAATGTGGTCCATATCAAGTGCCATATTCACATCATCAATGTGGTCCATGACGTCAATGTGGTCCATGTCAAGTGACATATTCACATACTCGTCAATGTGGTCCATAACAAGTGCCATATTCACATCATCAATGTGGTCCATGACGTCAATGTGGTCCATATCAAGTGACATATTCACACACTCGTCAATGTGTCAATATCAAGTGACATATTCACATATTCATCAATGTGGTCCATATCGAAAAATAACGCGCATCTGCTCAACGCTCACTTATTTACTTCTTTAAACATGGGAATCCATCTGTGATAATTACTACCTGGACCAAACTTTTTATCGTCGGGGGCTGGCTAATTAATTTTCTTTACTTTTTCGCTCGATCCCATTTAGATTATTGTTTCCTCTTTTAAATAAACCTAAATTTAACATCATTTGATGTACGCATATAGGTGGCAATGTTGTTTCAAACTACACATTTTTTCATGACGCACAAGCCATTTCCAGCGAGGGTTACGGCATTAAATTAATCAGCTAAATTCGCTAGTTTGTCATTTTACAAAATTTCGCACGGCTAAAAAATCTACGGGAACTAATCTTTCTTATGATATAAGACTCTAGATGATTGGTTGAGAGGAAGTAGTTGGCAATTTTGGGTTCAATCATGTGTGTTCTATCTTTTCCAGACCAATGCTGGAAGTGCGCGAGGTCAAAAATCATCGATCGATACCAATGTCAATAGGTAGTTCAATAGTAACCAAGTCTCTGTGTATTGATGTTCATGCATGCATAGAGATGTACATAAAAGGTCATAGAGTATGAGCTGCGGGATTTCTGGATTGTTTTATGCTCGTATCAGGCAATAATTTATCAATACTAGCGGCGTACCCTCGCTACGCTCGGGTCCCCGCTAGATGATTATACCACATTACCTACTTCTGAAACCACATAAACCACCTACCACCCCCAAACCAGGTTGATTTTTAACCATATCCCTCCTAAAGGCATTTAACCATATCCCTCCTAAAGGCATTATAAAACCCACTACAAACCCCCCCCCCCACCCCCCAAAAAATCAGGTTGATTTATAACCATATCCCTCCTTAACCATTTACCGTGGCTACTTTATTAACCCCTGCCTCTTAAACCGCATCAAGTTAACCCTCGGTACTTTTAAACCCACATAACCCCCCCCCCCCACACTGCAACTACACCAACCAGGTGGATTTATAAAAACATTTACCGTAGTTTTATACCCCCCACCCCCACACCCCATTCATACACCCAAACCAGGTTGATTTATAATCACAACCCTCCCGAAACCCTTTCCCCGTGGCCTACTTCATTAACCCCCGGTCCCTTAAATTGTTTGGCATGCCAACTTAAGTAAAGAAATCAGGTTGCTTCATTAACCTCCGCAAAACGCTACTTGTACCATTATAACCTATTATAGGCCTATCCTTAACAATTTCCCGTGGTACAACGCCCCCCCCCCACAACACGACAACCTCTACCAACTGTTACAGGCCTATACCATTTCCCGTGTGGATTCTGCGCCATGTGTAGGAGTGCGTGTGCCGCGGCAGTGAGCCCTTGTGCAAACATGCACGCAACGCGTTACCACGGTATGATTACGCGGTAGTACGCTCAACGCACAATGTTGTTCAATTCTAGTGGCATTTATGAGCCAAATCTGAGATGTTTTTTGCTGTTTTTGGAGCCAATTGTTAACCAATTTCACTGAAATAAACTTTTAACACCCTTCCCGTTATTTCCTCTATCTGTCACGCAAATTAGGCGCCACTTTGATCATAACTAACGGAGAAATAAGGATAACAAACACACAAACACACAAACAAACATACACCGTTTCCAGATTTATAGTAAGATGATTCACATCATCAATGTGGTCCATGACGTCAATATGGTCCATGTCAAGTGACATATTCACATACTCGTCAATGTGGTCCATATCAAGTGACTCATATTCATATACTCGTCAATGTGGTCCATGTCACATGACATATTCACATCATCAATGTGGTCCATGACGTCAATATGGTCCATGTCAAGTGACATATTCACACACTCGTCAATGTGGTCCATATCACATGACATATTCACATCATCAATGTGGTCCATGACGTCAATATGGTCCATGTCAAGTGACATATTCATATACTCGTCAATGTGGTCCATGTCAAATGACATATTCACATAATCATCAATGTGGTCCATATCAAGTGCCATATTCACATCATCAATGTGGTCCATGACGTCAATATGGTCCATGTCAAGTGACATATTCACATATTCATCAATGTGGTCCATATCAAGTGCCATATTCACATCATCAATGTGGTCCATGACGTCAATATGGTCCATGTCAAGTGACATATTCACATACTCGTCAATATGGTCCATGTCAAGTAGCATATTCACATACTCGTCATATTCATCAATGTGGTCCATATCAAGTGCCATATTCACATCATCAATGTGGTCCATGACGTCAATGTGGTCCATGTCAAGTGACATATTCACATACTCGTCAATGTGGTCCATATCAAGTGCCATATTCACATCATCAATGTGGTCCATGACGTCAATGTGGTCCATATCAAGTGACATATTCACACACTCGTCAATGTGTCAATATCAAGTGACATATTCACATATTCATCAATGTGGTCCATATCGAAAAATAACGCGCATCTGCTCAACGCTCACTTATTTACTTCTTTAAACATGGGAATCCATCTGTGATAATTACTACCTGGACCAAACTTTTTATCGTCGGGGGCTGGCTAATTAATTTTCTTTACTTTTTCGCTCGATCCCATTTAGATTATTGTTTCCTCTTTTAAATAAACCTAAATTTAACATCATTTGATGTACGCATATAGGTGGCAATGTTGTTTCAAACTACACATTTTTTCATGACGCACAAGCCATTTCCAGCGAGGGTTACGGCATTAAATTAATCAGCTAAATTCGCTAGTTTGTCATTTTACAAAATTTCGCACGGCTAAAAAATCTACGGGAACTAATCTTTCTTATGATATAAGACTCTAGATGATTGGTTGAGAGGAAGTAGTTGGCAATTTTGGGTTCAATCATGTGTGTTCTATCTTTTCCAGACCAATGCTGGAAGTGCGCGAGGTCAAAAATCATCGATCGATACCAATGTCAATAGGTAGTTCAATAGTAACCAAGTCTCTGTGTATTGATGTTCATGCATGCATAGAGATGTACATAAAAGGTCATAGAGTATGAGCTGCGGGATTTCTGGATTGTTTTATGCTCGTATCAGGCAATAATTTATCAATACTAGCGGCGTACCCTCGCTACGCTCGGGTCCCCGCTAGATGATTATACCACATTACCTACTTCTGAAACCACATAAACCACCTACCACCCCCAAACCAGGTTGATTTTTAACCATATCCCTCCTAAAGGCATTTAACCATATCCCTCCTAAAGGCATTATAAAACCCACTACAAACCCCCCCCCCCCCCCCCACCCCCCAACAAATCAGGTTGATTTATAACCATATCCCTCCTTAACCATTTACCGTGGCTACTTTATTAACCCCTGCCTCTTAAACCGCATCAAGTTAACCCTCGGTACTTTTAAACCCACATACCCCCCCCCCCCCCCCCCCCCCCACACTGCAACTACACCAACCAGGTGGATTTATAAAAACATTTACCGTAGTTTTATACCCCCCACCCCCACACCCCATTCATACACCCAAACCAGGTTGATTTATAATCACAACCCTCCCGAAACCCTTTCCCCGTGGACTACTTCATTAACCCCCGGTCCCTTAAATTGTTTGGCATGCCAACTTAAGTAAAGAAATCAGGTTGCTTCATTAACCTCCGCAAAACGCTACTTGTACCATTATAACCTATTATAGGCCTATCCTTAACAATTTCCCGTGGTACAACGCCCCCCCCCACAACACGACAACCTCTACCAACTGTTACAGGCCTATACCATTTCCCGTGTGGATTCTGCGCCATGTGTAGGAGTGCGTGTGCCGCGGCAGTGAGCCCTTGTGCAAACATGCACGCAACGCGTTACCACGGTATGATTACGCGGTAGTACGCTCAACGCACAATGTTGTTCAATTCTAGTGGCATTTATGAGCCAAATCTGAGATGTTTTTTGCTGTTTTTGGAGCCAATTGTTAACCAATTTCACTGAAATAAACTTTAACACCCTTCCCGTTATTTCCTCTATCTGTCACGCAAATTAGGCGCCACTTTGATCATAACTAACGGAGAAATAAGGATAACAAACACACAAACAAACATACACCGTTTCCAGATTTATAGTAAGATGATTCACATCATCAATGTGGTCCATGACGTCAATATGGTCCATGTCAAGTGACATATTCACATACTCGTCAATGTGGCTCTTATCAAGTGACATATTCACATACTCGTCAATGTGGTCCATGTCAAGTAGCATATTCACATACTCGTCAATGTGGTCCATGTCAAGTAGCATATTCACATATTCATCAATGTGGTCCATGACGTCAATGTGGTCCATGTCAAGTGACATATTCACATACTCGTCAATATGGTCCATGTCAAGTAGCATATTCACATACTCGTCATATTCATCAATGTGGTCCATATCAAGTGACATATTCACATCATCAATGTGGTCCATGACGTCAATGTGGTCCATGTCAAGTGACATATTCACATACTCGTCAATGTGGTCCATATCAAGTGCCATATTCACATATTCATCAATGTGGTCCATGACGTCAATGTGGTCCATGTCGTCAATGTGGTCCATGTCAAGTGACATATTCACATACTCGTCAATGTGGTCCATGTCAAGTAGCATATTCACATATTCATCAATGTGGTCCATATCAAGTGCCATATTCACATATTCATCAATGTGGTCCATGACGTCAATGTGGTCCATGTCAAGTGACAAATTCACATACTCATCAATGTGGCTCTTATCAAGTGACTCATATTCATATACTCGTCAGTGTGGTCCATGTCAAGTAGCATATTCACATATTCATCAATGTGGTCCATATCAAGTGCCATATTCACATCATCAATGTGGTCCATGACGTCAATGTGGTCCATGTCGTCAATGTGGTCCATGTCAAGTGACATATTCACATACTCGTCAATGTGGTCCATATCAAGTGCCATATTCACATCATCAATGTGGTCCATGACGTCAATATGGTCCATGTCAAGTGACATATTCACATACTCTTCAATGTGGTCCATATCAAGTGACATATTCACATATTCATCAATGTGGTCCATATCAAGTGCCATATTCACATCATCAATGTGGTCCATGACGTCAATATGGTCCATGTCAAGTGACATATTCACATACTCGTCAATGTGGTCCATGTCAAGTGACATATTCACACACTCGTCAATGTGGTCCATGTCAAGTGACATATTCACACACTCGTCCATATCACATGACATATTCACATCATCAATGTGGTCCATGACGTCAATATGGTCCATGTCAAGTGACATATTCACATATTCATCAATGTGGCCCATATCAAGTGCCATATTCACATCATCAATGTGGTCCATGACGTCAATGTGGTCCATGACGTCAATGTGGTCCATGACGTCAATGTGGTCCATGACGTCAATGTGGTCCATGACGTCAATGTGGTCCATGACGTCAATGTGGTCCATGTCAAGTGACATATTCACATACTTGTCAATGTGGTCCATGTCAAGTGACGTGTTCACATACTCATCAATGGGGTCCATGTCAAGTGACATATTCACATCCTCGTCAATGTGGTCCATATCAAATGACATATTCACATACTCGTCAATGTGGTCCATATCAAGTGACATATTTACATACTCGTCAATGTGGTCCATATCAAGTGCCATATTCACATCATTACAACAACTTTGTGCACAGTTTGGACATTTATTAATTAGGTGTGACGTAAAGCCACTACCATGCGTCATTAGCATATCAATACAGACCGACCATTCAAAGTGACATCATATCAAAACGTTTTGAGCTCTAAGGGACCTTTATGTATGCCGACTTAAACCTGCTTTCAGGTTGTATTTATCTAAGCACTTAACGCGCGACTACGCAACAATGCACAAGGCCACCACTATTCAAACACATTCACTATACTACCGTTTGTTATCAACACGGGAGATATGGGAAATGCCAGTTTACAAAAAAGTACCTTCTGACCCTTTAAATGTTAATTACGGTCGCACTGTTTATCCAATCAGATTGATTTTTGCACGAGGAACCAGGAAATTTATTTAGCTTCATCTCAAACCTGATTACCAGGCATTAGGCCATCCTCTTGGGACCTTTAAGGCGTCCATAAGAACCCGGGGTAGGACTCGAATTTCTAAAAACTCTGTGTAACGCGAGCTTTCAAGCACAGAAAAGCGCATATTTTTTCCTGAAATTTGACACAGATAAAAATTATTTTCGGTTCGACTGTAATATATATGTACTTGAAAAAAATGTATTTTGAGAGAGAATATTATTAGCTTCACATGGAGGTCAATTACTGGGTGTTCCGAATTATATATTTTTTATTTATGACAATTTAAGTGTAAACGGCCAGCATTTTAGGAGGATTTTTCGTGGGTTTTCAAAAGAAATTCTACAATAGAAATTTTGCGTTTAGTAGTTTATTTGAATGGCCCCAAACGATTTGATATGATTCTCATCATCAATGTGGTCCATGTCAAGTGACATATTCACATTGTCAATGTGGTCCATATCAAGTGCCATATTCTGTGTGGAAGTGTATGTAATTGGCCATCCCTAATAGTTGACAGAGTGGTTCTGGCATGCGACAAGTGTGTGTGACCCTTGACTCTTCAGCCAATCAGAAGGTTGAAACTGCATACGGCCCATCTGGCCTCTTTTTCGCAACACTTGTTTTGGAATAGTGTTTGTGAAAACGTTAATAGAATCAATCATCATAATCTTCCTTTTGCATGATTTATAATTGAGCTGTGAACAAATAAAACAACAGGGGAAGAAATGTAAATCTGGTGCTTCTTATCATACCCAAAATAACATATTTGTAAACTCTTATCAAAGTGACCCGTCATGTCAAAATGGACATGTTTGAACCCCAAGTCAAATTTGAGTTAATGATATGACTTAGAAGAGCATATTTTAAGCTTTGAAATGATACCATGTTGAAGGTAATCAGACTTTGGAATGATTTGAAAAGCATATTTGTTGCTATTATTTTCTTTATATTCCACCAAATATATTGGACTCTATCTCAAAACTGTGTTTGCCGACAACTTGTCCTTTTTGATGTGACTGGTCACAAATATGAAATTTAAACTTATTATGCTATGGGCACATTCGCCTTTCATGGGTGAGGCAAGTTCACCATTTTGAGACACCTGTTTTTTTCCTTTACTCATTCCTTTACAGTAAGGCCTAGTATAATGAAATTGTGGTCGTATGTAGCCAAGATTTCAATCTTTCATTTAATGACAATAGGTCTATTCAATCTTTAAAATTGACATCTCTAGGCCATATCAAATGAAAATGGGGCGAACACACCCTGCTCTCCCCTACTCATGTAATCGTATTTACACATAATGCCAGTTTTCACATGTTTTACAGGTGAAAGTCCGAAAATTGGGTGAAACATTTTGCAAATTTGGGAAATATTGCTAATGCGGTCACTAGAAACGATTATATTCTAAGTAATATGAGGATTTGATAAGAAAGCGGTTGCTTGATTGTTATGCTGATGTGAACATTTCCCGGTTTCAATATCAACACAATCTTGATACTAGCAATTTAAATGTATCTTGATTTGGTCCATATAGAAGGCTTTTAAAAGGAGAAAATGTTTTTCAAGCATCACCATAGGCAGTAGCGGAAATACTCACATGACTTTCCACCCGGGGTTGATGATCATGTGTGTCGCAGGTTCTAATAATAATATTGTATGTACTGATCATAACAGTAGTATTAGCTTTATTCCGTAATAATAAGAGCGATTAAAATCATATATTGGCCAGTTCATCCCTCGCTAGTCTAGTGGTTGAGTTACATGCTTTACAATGCAGAGGTGTATGGTTCGATTCCCACTAGGACAACTTTTTCAACTGATTTATTTCTTTTTGTAAAAGTTGGTTAGAACATAGACGGTAACCATCCATGGTTAGAAATATTTTAAGTCCACTTAGTGTGTAGTTCCTAGTCAACCTGGGTGGAAAGTCATGTGGGTATTTCCATCACTGCATATAAATACAGCATTTCCGTCAATTTGATAGTCTCATGGGTATAACATATTGTTTTCAATACGTAGCCGGAACATCATCTTAGATTAGCACCAGATACAAGGTGTGTTGAGGCATTCTTTAACTATTTATTCCGATTTTCTGAGACTATACATATCTATTTTTGGAGGCACACTCCAGGCATCCAATATGAGTGTGTGGGTGAACTATTATGCATGCTTGGTCAATTGACTCATAATGATCTTTGATACAAAGTAAGACATCATTCAATCACGTATGAGTGAGAGATCCTTCGATGAATATGAAACACTTGTGATGAATAGTAAGCAGGAATGAATGAAGCACTTGGTACGGACAGGAAAGGTTTCTCTATAAGACTACCTGTTACTGGCATAGTATGTGACATCCTATTATGTGTAGCCATAGAGCGTGTTTCTACAGGGTGAACATACCGTTAATTACTAGTATAAGTTTTCCCAGTAGAAACAGCCAGATACCGTTGAGAATCTGTATTTTTGGAACCGCAAAAACCTTCACAAACCAGGTTTGATACCGGTAAGAAACGCCAAGTTTCCCAATAGAAATAGCCAGCAGATTAATCTTACTGTTATGTGCCGTCACGGCACATAACAGTAAGATTAATCACTGCCGTGAACCGTGTCACGCTGGATTTTGCACATTGTGAGGCAAGCTTTTTTAGGTGGGGCGGCATTGTTTGGTATAACAAATGGTCAAATGTCGTGGCCCGTCGACTAGGATCGATAAACTTAGCGGTAACTTTTCGCGAGTAGAAACAGGGGAATTTAAAAACTTACCGTTTAATCTTACCGTTAACTTTGCAGTGCCCCAGTAGAAACACGCGATGAGATTGGATGATTTTGTGACAAGATGATTGTATGTAGTTGCAGAGCCTAGATTTTCCCATTTCTACCTGCCCATAGTTTTCCTATTTTCTAGAAACACCTATGTGGATAAACTATCTATCTACCAACTGTCAGACGGTTATGTGAGCTGTCAATTTCACCATACCGGTGTTGGCTGGAGTGTCCCCTTGCCAGCCAGCATATGTTTGTCACTGTAACATGCTATATTAATAATGTAAACAGTTTGCCTCACACTGGTCTGGTCACTCAGGGGTCTTTGGTCACTGTAACAAATTTCATTATGGCTGAAAGGGTAGCAGCCAGTAGGGAGGTCACGCTGCATGTCATATTTTGTTATATGCAAGAAAACAATGGAGTCTTAGTGACTGCAATATTTGCTAGAAATAGCTTCGGAAAATGGTCTATTTGGGCATCTCAAAAACTAAGAAACGTGTTAAAAATCATGTAGAATTGTAGAGGAGTGTCAATAACATCTGCAGAACGGTAAAATGTATAGTTTTAAACATGTTTGGTGACCAAATTTATGTCGTACAATGTCGGAAAATTCAAGTTTTGAAAATCTGTGGTCTTCAAAATTATAGGAATCTTAACTCATTCTAAACCTCACCAAATCATGAAATGAACCCTCGTCTACAAAAAAGTTCATGTACGTATTGCTCTATCTGCTTGGATATTAGCGAAGACCACGGAAACCTCATAGCTTTATACCACAGAATGAAATCTGCCATACACATTACATGCGAAAATCGTACAGATTTGCACTGCAGACCTCTGTGTAGGGAGTGTTGACAATAACATGACAATAGCAAGGTCGTTTGATCATTGTGTTTGTGCATGTTTGTGACGACTGACCCTGTTTAACAATCTTCATAGCTTTCATATAGGGCTTGGGTGACCAACTATTGACTGGGTAGGTATCCAGGATCTATGATTTATTAACCCTAACCCTAGAACGTGGCAGTGGGGATGGAACGAAGAACAGGGGGAGGGGGTTAAATAAAAAATGGGAAAAATTATGTCCGCCGGCGCCGGGAGTTGAACCCGGGTCGGCCGCGTGACAGGCGAGATATACTAACACTCAGCCACGGGGGGAGGGCTTCACAGGCTAAAAAATCGGAGACCATATATACCCGTAGTTTAGTGCTACAGGAGATAGAACTTGTGCGCGCGCAAGCCAAGTGGTGCTGGCTGTGAGGTGACTGTGAGACGTAGTAGCGTTAGGGTTATAAAAATGCACTGTGTGGTGTCGTATTAACCCTAACCCTAGAACGTGGCAGTGGGGATGGAACGAAGAACAGGGGGAGGGGGTTAAATAAAAAATGGGAAAAATTATGTCCGCCGGCGCCGGGAGTTGAACCCGGGTCGGCCGCGTGACAGGCGAGATATACTAACACTCAGCCACGGGGGGAGGGCTTCACAGGCTAAAAAATCGGAGACCATATATACCCGTAGTTTAGTGCTACAGGAGATAGAACTTGTGTGCGCGCAAGCCAAGTGGTGCTGGCTGTGAGGTGACTGTGAGACGTAGTAGCGTTAGGGTTATTGAATGGCTGATGAAGGGATCAAAGAGAGGCTCTGAAGCAGAGATAGTTTGTATATGGTCATGTGTTTTAAGCTCGCCTCCTTTCGCGTTACACACGGATTTTGGCTTTCACGACATGATTTTAACTTTACACATTTATATTTGCTTGTATACCCCCCTGAGGTAGTAAAAGTATATATTTTCTGAAGGGAAATTTCATGAGGAAACCAAATATGCCATTAAAATTATAGTACGACTAAGAACTAAAATGGTATGATCGGAAATGTTCGGAAAAATATCAGAGTTTTTAATTTTTAATTCGAGATCCATATATTTTTTATACCTACCCCTATCATTATTTACTTTACATATTTGAATTCCTCATGAAATTACCCATTAGATGATATATAATTGTTGAAGTTACTACGTCGGTATGGTAATTATACCGGCTAGTGAATATCTCCAATTTTTATTTTATATATTTTTAGAATTTTCAAAAATATTTGTTTAAGGATGAACCCTTCCCTGATATAAACTGCATTTCTGAATTCCGCTAGTTACAAGCTTTCCAAAAATGTATACTTTTGCTATCATAGGTTGAAAACTTTTTCTGTTATTGTCATTTTTATAAATCCGGTAAATTGAGGCTGATTATTCATGTTTACTGTGTAGCGAATAGGAAGAAAGCTGATGTTCATTGTCTTATCCATAATTAATTAGTTGTTACAAATAGTTGACAAGTCTGTTGAACCACATACTTAAAGACTACTAATTATCCTTTAAAATGGGACCAGAATGGTGTTTGTAACATTAGGAGATGACTAGTTATTGTAAAAAGAACAAAACATGGGATTATCCCCATTGAGTTTGTACAGGCGGCACCCCTTCCAGAAACACCCCTTCCAGCACCACCCCTGGTCCCCAAACATCAAACAGCTGTATCTCCCATTCTGTATTAGCTATACCAATGCCATTTTGCAGGCAGATAGCTTGTTATTAGGGCTTTAAAATGATACCAAATTTGTTGAGATAGCTTTTGTGGTTTTAAAAATATTTGAGGAAAATTACAGCATGAAACTAAAAAATGTAACGGCACCACCCTATTGGGAGGCGAGTTCATAACGCATGACCATATACAAGATGTTACTTTTATTTATATGTGTATGCTTTCAGTTTGGTTTACCAGATAAAGTATGTACTAATGCTCCCTTGACACAAGTTTATGAATGGTACGCATTATTGTGAAGCAATCTTTTTCAGGTGCGGTGGCATTGTTTGGTATGACAAAAGGTCAAATATCGTGGCCCATTGACTTAGGATCGATAAACTTAGGGGTAACTTTTCCCGAGTAGAAACAGGGGGGATTAAAAACTGACCGATTGAAACTTTTTAAAAACTTTTTGCAGTGCCCCAGCAGAAACACGCGCATAGTTAATGTATAAGAAGAGATGACCATTATTTGGTATGCTTATATAAAATATTATACACTCGTGGCCTATGTACAAACAAGGATATCAAATAGGCGAGCTATGCGTAAAAACAACCCACGAGTGTGAAATAAACAATATTGAACCGGAAGCCTTCAGTAGCAGGTCAATTACATTTGCAAAAGGTCACATTTACCTCGAGCTATCGTTCTGCGCTGTCCACATGGTGCGTTAACTCGACTTGACTGGTCGAGATGGACTTTACCTCTGACTTTTGTCGAGTAAAGGTCGGGTTAAATTAACACGACTCTTGTCCACACGGGCACTTACTCGGCCATTCTCGCGAATTTAACTCGACTCGTCCTTAACTCGACCTTTAGCTCGGGTTAAATAGGTCTGAACATGCCTTTGTTATCTAATGATACATTTACATAACACTGAAGACAAAACTTGCGTCATACAGTCATACAAATTGGGTAAAGCCTGCATCATACAAAATGCATACAACTTGCGTCAAATCCTATTTTTGTCGTCATAAAACAAGGTGAAACACCATTATGAATAACAAGTTATGGGTCCTTTTTGTCTCAGAGGATTTGGATGCTTTTAAAGGATATACAGTTATGGTTTAAATCTATTTGAGTAGGTGTGCTTAAATATTTCTGGCTATATTTGAACATATGAAAACGTTAGTGAAGGTTTTAAATGGACGTCATCAGCTTTGCTGATGTAATGACAAAGATTCAAACATGGTCAATTCATAAATGTTAGACACGGTCATATTTCAAGAAAATGTGATATGTTGAGGGAAAGTATATATCTAGTTTGCATTCTTTGGCTAAAAGGCGACGGAAAAACCCAGCCCTGTTGTACTTGTAAACGGACCTCCCATGCAGGTAGGGTCGGTTGATCTGGCATTTTTTTTTTTTCTTCTTCAAAATGTACGTGAACATTTTGGTGAATTTCAAAAATGTCAACAACCAAAATTAAAGGGGCACTAAGAGATGTGTTGGAGGCTGCGCCCTCAATTATGATAAAAACTGGGATTAGTATATTATTTTTATAATTGTATTACATGTTTTTAAAAAAATGTCATACAAATATAATTGAAATCAAAAATGGGTCAGTCGAGCCCGTAGAACAGGGATTTCTTTTGCGTTGCCTAATTTAAAAAAATGATTTCAAAGAACACTGGTGTATACTACACAACAATCGCAAATGGGATGTCTGGATTTCATTCTGCTAAACATTATCAACATTTGTCAATATTTGTAATTTTCTCTGTAAGATGTTATTGAATACAATGTAAGTATATTTCATTTTTTATTTTTTATCTTCCAATTTCCTAATAAATGGATACACTTTTTCTGTGAATTCCCCATTTCTAAACAAAATTTACCTGTCACACCGTTCTACAGATACTGTACCTCCCATTTGCCTACAGACTCTAAGTCAAAAAAGAAAAGAGAAAAGGCGACACAAAAGTATAGAGGTGATGCGTGCAACTGACAGCATACCACTCTGACATTTTAATTTCCCAACAATTATACACTCTGAGACATTCGAATGGTATGCTGGCAAAACGCAATGTGAGAGAAAATGGGACACGGTGGAGAACAGCCAAACATAGAAACACTAGATTGCTGGACAAAAGCAAAATTTGCGGGCCAGTAAACACCAATTCTGAATGGCCGAGGAATGGGTTGCAAACAACAGACACTTGAGCACCTACAAAAATCAATGCGCTAAGGCCTTATCGCTGTAAGCAAATCAGAATAATTTAGATACTCAAAATAATTCTTTAATATTTGACTTCAGCTCCAAGCCTGTCGTGTTTTTTAATATGGAAATATGTAGCATGTTTCCTGTGGCACAGTAAGTCAAGGGCCAATATTTATATTGTATTAATCACAAGAAAGCTCCAATATACTATGTCAAGGGTTCTTGTTCGCCAATATCTAGTTGCCAATGGGATATGCTCTGTATTTGATTAGAATCCATGAATAATGCCTCTATCTTCAGTAAACATCTCACAGCTAGTGCATCAAAGTTGTGTTCTTTTTTATTAAATTGTATTTTTTCTTTCGAGACATCTTGTCATGGGAATGTAAGAACGTCATAACCGACATTTTGGTCATCTGACAGTAGAAACATTTTTGAGCTTAATTTTGTTATCTTATTTTCTGCTTTAACAAGCTTAATGATTTGATTTAAAATGAATAATTGCAATTTCAAGACTGGTAAAATGGCTTAAAATGTGAGGATTTGCATATATTTTCAAAAATACCAAATAACTCATTTTGGCAGAAAATGTCACTTACAACTTTCTTGTATTCCGCCAACGATCTGATTATTGATAACCTGTGATCTTATATCTTTCCAGGAAATCATTACCGTGTTGAATTCTGTTGGGATCTTGTTGGGTCTATACTCAGATCTTAGCATTTGATATTATCACAACAGTAATGAAGAATTGTTAGAATTGGCTAGGTCCCAATGTATCATTATTATTGAAGTATAGATGAGACAAGAGTTACATATCTCTTGTCTGTGAACCCCAGTGGCTAAATCAACTTGTTTCATCTACAAAGGGAAACCAGTATTAAGCTTGGATGGTTTCTCAACTGGACGTAAAACCTCATTACACCTGCAAGTGTTCAAACAATTTGTGGTACAAATGAGACATGAGTTTACCTATCTCTTGTCTGTGAACCCCAGTGGCTAAATCAACTTGTTTCGTCTACAAAGGAAAACCAGTAAGCTTTAAGGCCATGTGTTTTGAACTCGCCACCCTTCCCGTTGCATGTCCAGATATGTACATTTTACACCATCTGAGATTCAAATTAGCATATCGCAATAACGACTTGTTTTATCCCATAAAAAGTATATATTTTCTGAACGGTAATCTCACAAGGAATCCAAATATGCTATTGGAATTTAGGTAGGACCTAATGGTAACATGTTGTAATTAAGAATGTTCAAAAAATATAGATTTTTTTTCTTCATATTTTGATTAAAGCACATAGAGGGGGAATTAGAGGTACAGAGACGATGTAAAGAAAGTAAGATGTAGCTTCTGTGAATGATTAATATTAACACTTTCTATGCGGCTATTAGTTTTACCATATCAAAACAGATTTGTCGGAAACCTTTCCCAATTTTCAAAGTCTATCTCAAGGATTACTGAGCCAATAGTAGGCATGTTTGCACTTATTTTAATGCATTTTTCAAGGTGATTCCAAATATGGTAATGAAATTCAATAATTTCAACATTTTTACTACATTTTGTGACATTTTTGAGTCGTCTGCAGACGCCTGCCGCGTGGAAAGTTTTAACAAAGAGTAACACCACGACCAAACGCAATATTGTTGTATACTTAGTTTTGAAAATAATAAGTTGTGTGTTGCCCTCAGTGACCGACCCTAAAATCGTAAAAACTAGGGTTGCATTTTTTTTTTTTAATTCTTTAAAAAAAAAAAAAGTCTAAATGTTACTATTGTTTGCTTGAAATGAATAAGTAAGCTTAAATAAATGTTTTTAGACTATTGTCACCCTAGAAACTTTAGTTAAATTGACATATGGGCCTATATCAATTTTGTCTTGACATAAACCATATATTTTTCAGCCCCAAAAAATAAATAATAATAATTGAAAAGAAAAAAAATGAAAAAAAATTCCGACCAACTGACCCAATTTTAAATTTTTGCCACTTGAGGGCAACACAACTTATTATTTTTCTTGGCCTTACCTGATATTAATCATGGATACGAAGACAATTTAATCAGGTGAATTTACTGGACATGTGACTAAGTCAAAAAGTGGAGGCGACCATGTTGTCATTGGTATTAAAATTAATATAACTTCGCTTTTTGTCAGCGAATTCTTATTTCCGCTAGTAAAAATCTGTCTATGTTGTAGTTCTGAGTCAAACAGTTTAAAGGCCGTCTTGAATGTAAATAATTTTGCCATAGGCTGTTTTCTTTCCATTACTTGTGTTCCCCTCATAAAAGGATTCACATCCCGAATCTTTCTAATTCGTTCACCAAACCAGATCAACAGGCGTCATGTGTCTAGTAGATTTACTCCGTTAAATTGTCTCTGTATAGGGCCTACCTGACTTAATAGGCTACTCTTTACCGATGACATTGCTATGACATAAGGCAAAAAAAAAATGTTTGGTTGCCCTTTCACCTCAATTTTTTTTTTGGTCGGTAGGTCGATTTTTTTTTTTTTTTTGATGTCAAAGAATGCCAAAAATACACTTTCAAGTGAATTAGATATGTTTTTATTTCGAAATATAAGTGTTTTTACAAATGTAAAATGGAAGATGAAAGGGATTTTACATGATTTTTGCATACATTACCAATCTTTTCTTACACAAACAATTCACACTCAGACAAATCAGATATCTATAAACTTGATGTAGTGCATATGGTGTTTTATTAAAATTGCCCGAGCGAAACATGTGAGGTGAAATGTTATGTTTACGATTGTCGTGTACCTGCTCTTTTAGCATCAGCCTAGAAGCACCTAGAGAGGAATAAAATATGTATGGCCTAAGAATATGTGTCTGCAATACATTTTAAATGAACAGCAACCATAATTCACCATCTCGTAAGCATTTATATTCATGAAATCAACTTTTTTTCTTCTTTTTCTTTTTGGAAAAAAAAAAAAAAAAAATGCGACTGAGATTTTTCAATATTTACGGTCGGTCGGGAAAGGGCAACCAAACAATTTTTTTTGTGCCTAATATCAGAATCCATGAATAAACAAGCTTTATCCTACACCCACGAACAGAGCATCAAATCAAAATCCTGTTTTCTCTTTTTCCTTTAAACCCCATCATTATCGTATCAGGAAATAGATATTGATTTTGCTGATTGTTTTCTTATTTTAATTTACAAAATATAATGAGAAAATGGATCCATACAGGGTGAGTCAAAAAGACTGCAATAGTGGAAAGAAGCCATTTTGTTTTCAAAACCAAAATGAATTTTGAAACTTTTTAAACGTTGCAAGAATGCTGTATTTAATCCAAACTTTGTGTGAAAAAATGAAGTCGATCGCATTTTTCGTTTGTATTTGGTGACCCTCTTTGCTGCACAACCAAATTTACCTGTTTGTCCACGAGCACAGTGATTTTCATTTGAAATGGCACACATTGCATTTTCATATTTGAATATCCCGCCAACAAAAAAATGGAAAATTTCAGTTTTTTATTAAAATTTAGAACATTATACGCTTTCATTGCATGGGTACGATTATAATTGATTATGCTAACTCACATGTAAACAAGAAAGGATGCATCAAATTCCAATAACATCACAAATGAACTCAAGTTTCCAAATTTGAATGAGAGACACATTTTGCGATCTGATGCATATTTTGGGTATCTCGTGGACAAACGTGTAAAATGGGTGCACTGGTCAAAATGTTCACCAAAGACAAACGGAAAATGCGATCGACTTCATTTTTGTACACAAAGTTAGGATTAAATACATCATTCGTGCAACGTTTAAAAAGTTTTAAAATTCATTTTGGTTTGAAAACAAAATGGCTTCTTTCCACTATTGCAGTCTTTTTGACTCACCCTGTATGTCACGAACCTATTTGTATTTGCTATTCCACTCTTAAAACTGTTAAGTTAGATTTAAAGCCCGGGGACTATGTGGGCATTTAATAGTTAGATATATCTCTACAAGTGTGTTAGTTTACTCAGGAAGGTGAATGCAGAAAAATGGGAGAGGTAGGGAGAGGGTTAACGACCTGCATGCTTTTAAGCATGACGGGTTTAAAGTTAAAACTTCTGTATTATGATGTTCAGGGAACACCACCCCCATAATCAGACAACTGGGTTTTTTTGCAGAGAGAGAAGAAAGGAGAATTCACACCAATACACTAAATGACCACAACAATATAACCAGACTTCTCATAAAGTGTAGAGCATGGCTTTTTGCAGACCGAGAGTCAGAAACCTTAAAACTTATAACTTTATAATGTTTTAGAAAAACAAAGTCATGCAAAGCACACTAATTACCATTTGTACCAAATAATTAAAGTCATGTGGTATAGGCATAGGTATTTTGTATTCTATACTCTTTTTTTGAGGTAAAAAAAACCAGTACAATATCCAAGTGACCATAGCATAATATCCTGAATCTAACTGCATGCAATGCATGCATATTTGCTTGCTCAATCAAACGGATGCATAAATGGTGCACCTTTGAATGGAATATTGGGATGATGTCATCCATTAGTTGGTAGAAAAATGGAATATAACCACTGAGTATGAACTTTAAACAGATCATGATACTTTTGTGGTGGATAGATAGGTACATTCGTCTGCCCGATATATTTCTATAGTTCATTTATCTGTCTCGCTATGCAATTAGCCTATATCCAATATGTGGTCCATTTTAATGTTGTGTTATGATATGATCCACCCTAGAGTTATTTGGGTTATCCATACCATCTCATCTAGCATAAGTGCAGGTGAAAGATGCTGTATACAGCATTGCCATCAAATGGATACGCTCTTGGTTGTTAACCTATTGTTTTCAATGCGTAGTCAGAGGCATCACCTTAATAGATTATCATCTGACAACCAGGTGCGTTGATGCATTCTTTAATAGTCCCTAAATGCAAAATATTTGTTCCGATTTTCTGACACTGTAGGCGTATCTATTGTTTGAGGCACACTCCAGGCATTCAATACGAGTGTGTGGGTGAATAAAATGCGTGCTTGGTCAATTATAAACTTGTGATGATGTTCCATACCGAGTAAAGACATCATTCATTCAAGTATGGGGGAGAGATGGAGCATCTCTGCTTTTGAATATGAAACGCTCATGATGAATAGTAAGCGGGAATGAATGAAGCACTGGGTATGGACAGGAAAGGTTTCTCTATAAGACCACCTGTTACTGGCATAGTATATGACATTAACCTATCATGTGTAGCCATGGTGAGCTGAGATTGAATGATTTTGTGACCAGATGATTGTAAAATATATGACGTTGCTTTTATACTTTGTTGATCTAGCATATTCTAGCGACCAGGGCAGCATTTAAATACAGGTCCGGATTTAAATACATATACTGCCGCGCAAAGTATTTTCCCCCTTAGCCCTAACCAGCCAGGCTATGTTTTTACGGTGTAGAAACCGGGGGAGGGGTACAAAGTATGAATTTGTTTTTCAAATGATCGCCGCGAAACCCCTGGGATGCGACCCATGGACCCTTCGATCACCGCGCCACATCCCTAATCACTCGGCTTACCTGCCAACACTCACCCGGGCAGCGATTTTGTACACACATATCAGCTTGGTTGATGACGTCATCAAATCGTATGCTGTGGCATGCACGTGGACATTGTTTTTTGCCGTAGTGAATCATAGTATAGGAAGGTTACTAGGAAGGAAAATCATGAAATTTCATATGATAAACGGCGAATGTTGGTAAACTGTTTTAGATGGGAGTTAGTATATATGCCTAAGTATTACTTTGATGCAAAAAACCTGATTTCCAGGATAATTGAGGGCGCACTCCCATACGTATCTCTCAATGCCCCTTTAAAATCAAATTGTATAGTATTTTTCTTCACTAAATGTGTCTATAGCCAAAAAAAAGAAAAGAAAAGGTAATCGACCTACCGACCCACTTTTTTCAACTCTTATTTGGGCAAACAAACCTTTTTTTTAGGCCTTAATATACAGCAGATTTTAGTGTAACATGTAGCCCAATGGGCTCAAGCTATACAGGACAATGTGATCAGATTTTTGGGCAACATCCAGACCAGTCCTGGCAGTTGCTGACCACCTGTGATTTTTATACCGCTGATATAGGGTCACGTTTTTTAACCTCGGCACCACAAAAAGGTGGTTTTGTTACATTTTAGAGATTTTTTTGTCTTTAGGCTATTGTATTTGAGTAACTCTCTATCAAATTGACTTGTGTTTGAGCTTATCTTAAAGACAATTTAATACCTTTTAATAATCTGAAGAGAGAAAAAATCTATCACTTTTACTTTAATTATTACAGCTCGTTAAGTATAATTAGTCAGGGTGGTTGAGGGAGCGGAGGAGGAGGGAGTGGAGGAGGAATAGGGATAATAAAAATGTTTTGTTTACAAATCCAAATATCTACTCACGACTAGACAGTTTCGTCTTCCCGTTCGGAAGACTTCCTCGGTAGTGACTTGATCCACTTGTTTTTCCCGCGAGAATTTCTTCCAATCTCGTTCCCAGGAAGCTCAGGTGTTGTTAACAGTGGATCGTATACATGATTTAGAGTATAAATACCCTCGTCGCGGTTGATGATTTTGGCCCCCTGCCTTCGTATCCAAATGGATTCTCTTATCTCTTAGGAAAAACGAATCAAAGAAGCATTGGGACGCTGTGGATACCCCAGCTGGACCTTCAAAAGAGTGCAACAACAGATGAAGGATAAGACCACGAAGAAAGCCAAGAAAAAGGATGACACCAAAGTGAGCAATGGCATGGTGGTTATCCCCTACATCCAAGGTGTGTCTGAAAGGCTACAAAGGTCCTTTAAGAAGTATGACATCCAGACTGCAATGAAACCCTATAACACACTTAAGCGACTGTTAGTGCATCCCAAGGACAAACGAGACAAGTTACAGACCAGCGACTGTGTTTACAAAATCCCTTGTCACTCTTGTGACAAAGCCTATGTTGGTGAGACAGGCCGTCTGTTTGGAACAAGGTTGAATGAACATAAGAAAGACGCCAAGAAAGTTAGCGACAAAAAGTTCACGAGAGCCAACAGAAAAGATTCCACGACGGAACAACATAAATCAGCGGTCACCGATCACATAGCACAAGAGAATCACACCATCGACTGGGAAGGGGCATCAATCCTCGACAAAGACTATGACAAACACAAACGATGGATAAGAGAATCCATTTGGATACGAAGGCAGGGGGCCAAAATCATCAACCGCGACGAGGGTATTTATACTCTAAATCATGTATACGATCCACTGTTAACAACACCTGAGCTTCCTGGGAACGAGATTGGAAGAAATTCTCGCGGGAAAAACAAGTGGATCAAGTCACTACCGAGGAAGTCTTCCGAACGGGAAGACGAAACTGTCTAGTCGTGAGTAGATATTTGGATTTGTAAACAAAACATTTTTATAATTTCAATCTACAATCCTGATGAACTTATTCAAAGAAAGAGGAATAGGGATAGCTGTGTAATATTAGGTGCAAATGGAATTTTTGTCTTTAGGCTTTGGTATTTTTGTAACCCTCTATCAGATTGACTTATGTTTGGGCTTATTTTAAAGATAATTTAATACCCTTTAATAATCTGAAGAGGATTTCTTGTTATCACTTTCGATTTGATTAATATAGCTCGTTAAGTATGATTAGTCGGGGTGGTTGAGGAGGAGGAAGGAATTGCTGTGTAATATATGGGTGAAAATGGAGTGCTGTCCTGTAATTTATAGCTTTCTTATACTTAGTCTTGATGTCATCTTGGTTCTAAATGATATAAGCATGCTTTACACCATTTACTTAAAGTATTAATTAAGCTAATTAATTAATTTTGAAATCTGTGAATGAACCACCCTGTATATTAAATTATCACGCGAAACAGTACTTTTTAATGTCATGGTGATGATTTACCTTAATGCTAACAGTCAAACCTGATCACAACTGTATCTCTTTTAGGCTCATTGCAATATATTTGATCACTTGTCTAATTTAGTGGGGGTTTTCAGTATTTGAAATGGCATATTTTGACCACCCTGTATATATATTTCCTAATAAGCTGGCCAATTAATGTTGCATATGGCTGGATGGGTAATTTACTCAAACACAATAAAAACATCCCTAGCCTTCATATAACTCCTGCATATAGACAGTGGAAGAAAAAAAGTAAATCATCATTTTGTATAAAACTTCAATTGTTACACCCTGTATAATGTTAGGTCACCCTGTATATTTGATTTCTAGTTCGCATATTTACAATCCTTAGGTTATAAGCATTCTAAATATATATGGTTTCATACCCTTTAGATGTAAACATTTTGATATATTCTACTGAAACTGCAAAAGGAGGAAATTTCATGAAATATACCCATGTAACACAAATGTACCCCAGGTTAAAAAACGTGACCATAGACTAAAAGGCCGGTAAATTGGGGATAGATCTATAAGGATTTGTAGGCATAATGATTGCCTACATGTAGTTTGAGAAGGTGCTGAAGTCTCACTTCTATCCTTCATACTGACTCTATTTGCATTGTCTATTTTGTGTATATTCTTTATTCATGGCGCTTTGATCAATTTGGAAAGGTGCCTTATAAATGTTGTTTATGTATGTATTTTTATGTATGTGTAATCCTTGTGTGTGTGATTATGCCAATGTAGCATTTACACGCAATGATGCAAGTGCCCATCCTTGATTATGCCGGTTCTTACACTATAGTCAGTTCCAAATTGGGGAGAAATATGCGGTTATTATCTTTCCGCCCGCAAAGTAATTTAAGCGTTTTGCTAGCCGTTTTTGTGCCAACGCTCTTTTGTATTAAGTAGTGCTTAAGGAGGTTCGCCAAATTGGAGCTGACTGAACTATAACACATTTCAATTATGCGCACAATAACTAATTGAGATCATTTTATTGCACTCTGATATAACTACACACAGTTGGATGAATCAAAGTATGGGCCATATGGTATCAAACCCTTAATTTTGGGAGGTATCTTATTCCGTGGATTTTAGCGAAAAAATTTGCAAATCTAAATCCCGGCAAAATAAACCATGCTAAAAGCTTAAAATCAGAGTAAAATTTTTCAAGTCACAAAATTGAATCCTCGCGAAAATGTTGGCTTTTGGTAATTTCGCGAAAGCGTTTGACAGTACATAGCAGCATTTAGTTTCAGTCACGGGATGCAGGCTGGCTTGTTCTTCAAATATCCAAATTACCTGAAAAAATCTTATGTTCTAAAGCTTTTTAAATATATTGTTTGCCACCAGACAATTGTCTGGTGGTGTTTATTTTTGTTTATGCAGTAAACAAAATATCTGCAGGTGATCAACGTGGCAAGTCGTGATGGCGCCAAATTGGGCACATTTTCCAGCTGTATTAAACTGCGTTATTGAAAGCCGTGTCATTTTGTTATCGTAAAGGTTTTGTCAACCATATTACACTAATCATTCATCAATGGGTTGTATTTATGAATTTAGTTTTGCTTACAGGAAGGCAGGTGTAATTCAGCCACTCCCACCCACACTATACTCTATTTGTCTTTCTCTGGACAGGTGACGTAACTTGACAGGCGCAGCTTTTACGTATACCTATGTATCTTCTGTCTTTCAACGCTCGTGTGTATTTCACTAAAAACAAGTCTCAGTGTCCAGATTATTTTGGCAGAGTGGTACATGCTCTTCACTGACAGGGGAGGTATCGTGGCCCCACAGTCCGTTGGCAAATCCAGGTCTGTCTGCAAACCTTCCGGGGAAGGGGAGTGTACTCAGATACTTATTTGGTAGGGATGTGCAGCCTGCAAATTGAAAAATTGACCATAAACATTTACCAATTTTTGAGTGGAAGTGGATCCATATATTTACCAGAGACCCATAATTTTCCTACATATTTGACAGATTTGGCTAAAATTACTGTGAAAAACAGCAAATTTAAGGATTTTAGACCCATAAATTTACCAAAAATGGCTATGAAAAGGGTCATTCAGTTACCAGACAGGTGAAAAATGGGACCTATTTGGCAGCACATCACCTTGACCTCATATCTACCCCCCCCCCCCCCCCCACACCGGGCAAACCTTAGATGGGGGAAGCGGGAGATGTGCCCCATCCCCTAAATTTGTTCGCTACCTCTGTATCTCCCCTCAAATATTCCTAGCCTCATAGAACATGTGTATTAACTATTTCCATGCGGCTATTAGTTTTACCATATCAAAAACAGATGTTTTAGAAACCTTTCCCAGCTGTCAAAGTCTTATTTCAAGAATTACAGAACAAATACTAAGCATGTTTGTACTTATTTTAATGCATTTCTAATGGAAGTTCCAATTATGGTGATGGAATTCAATAATTTTGACATCAACAAAAAAGAGAGACATTTTGGAACTGTCGTCTGCAGACTACTGCCACATGGAAGGTGTTAAATATATCTATGTCCCCCCCCCCCTAAATTCTGATGCTTCCACAGCTACTGATGCAATCCATTGGTGCTGAAAGGAGAGACAGTAGGAATATCACAAAATGAGAATAATAATAATAAATTACATTTGTTAAGCCCATAATACCAAAGTTTTGGTGCGCTGTAATGACACATGACTTGCATGCTTTACTAAACTTAACACCAGAATGTTAAGGATCCTAGGCTTCAGATTGCTAACGTAACTTGCACTTATGTTTTGAATTCTATGAAAATTATAGAAAATTGTATCAATTTTTATGATGTACTTTTAGGGAAATACTCGCATGGCGGAGAGGGGGACCAAAACACACAGAATAATTATAACGGACAAGCTTTTAAGTTTAACGTATATGCATTATTATTTATTCATAACTAGTGTACCTTCATTTTTTCGGGCAGGTAGCAAGTAAAAGTTACCAGCCCGACTGTAAACTTACCAGCCCAACAATTTATCTTTATATTTTAGACGAGATGAAAATAAAAGCTTATATTAAGTTTAAGACTCTTGAATCAGTAATCAGTATTATTGTGTGTGGTTTTGGTGTTTTTTTTTGGGGGGGGGGGGTGGGCGAAGCCACCCTTATAGCATGTTATTGCAAAAACTTACACATTTTGGTCTTTCTAGACATAAGTGGGGGCCGCCATGTTTGTAGTCTTTGTAAATTACATGTACCTATGCAGTTTATTTCAACAGTCCTGCAGTCTGTGATGGAGTCAAAGCTATATTTGTTTAGCCTTGATAATTCAATCAGAGAGATGTTATTAGACTCCCAACAGAGAGACATAATAGTTTATCTTGTTTGACTAAGGAGAAATCTCCCAATTGTTGTGGGGTTGTCTAATAAATCAGAAAATCTTTGAATAAATGGTGAGTTGTGGCTGTCATATATACCTAGATTGTTCTTCAGACGGTACCCCCCCCCCCCCCCCCCCCCCCCTTCCATGCACACAAATCAACTTGATTGGTTTCCTGTACTATTTTTAGACTGCGGTGTTTTGATTTGTTTTTGGTTTGAATTATCGAAAATTCATTTTTTGTTAGGTATGCAACAGAAAATGGTTACAAAACATGCTTCTTTCTCTTGGATCGCCCCATTCCATTTCAATGGAATTTTTATTATTTTCCCCACATACAATATAATTGGTTCAAGAAATGATACTATCCTAGCCATTTACATTTTGATAACTAGCCGAAAATAAACTTGAATATAAATAAATACTTTTGAAATCAATAATCTAATTTATGATGGGACATCCCTAATGGTAAATCTTTGTGATTTATTAAATTAATTTAAATGTACAAATCTAATTTGCCTGACTTGATTTAAAACCTTTTACATTATCACATCACACATGTGTACATACCAACAAAATCTTCATTGAATGTAAATACAATTTTCATTATGCTTTGTCTTAACAAGTAAACTCATCTTTCTTTACTTCAGTTTGTATATGGCCATGTGTTTTGAACTCACCACCCAAAAAGGGTGGCGGCGTTGCATTTTTGGTGACGAATCATCCATCTCTCTTTAATAACTCAACAACCAAATGAGGTAGTGCTATGGTTTAGGTGTCATTTGAAAGCCTATTTATCTAGCCACATTGTGTGAATAAATCAGGTATTTCTATAACTGTTTGGCTGAGATATGATTGATTATATTTCGAAAGTCAGAGGTGGAGGCGGTGGCGGTGGCGCTGTGTACAATCTCTATGGGGAATATAGAAAATGTTCCCAGTTCTACGTTCAATTTACAATAACTCCTCATCCCTGTATGGTACAAACATGATTTTGCTCTCATGTTATAGATTATTTGTGATTTGTACACAGTAGGTCTCCCTATGGCTGTCAATTTATTTGTAACCTTACAAAGAGCGCTGAGCTTCTGGCCAGCTTTGGTTGAGATAGCCGAGATGTGTTTGGATCAAGTCAGCTTGCTGTCAATATCAACACCCAGGATTACTAGGTGTTTTTTCTGCAGATGTTAGTTTTCATTCACCAAAGTAGAGTTCAAGCTTGGATGGGGTTCTATTCCTAGAGATTATCATGGTCTTGCACTTGGTAGGCTCAAAGGTTACTTTCCATTTGTCATTCCATACTTTCATATTGCTAAGATCACCGTTAAGGCTAGCCGCTACTGCATTGGAGTTGATTGAAGACTTAATAGATGCGAAGAGTGTTGAATCATCAACGTACATAATAATATAGCTCGTTGTCACAGACATCCACAAGGTCACCAATGAAGACAGAAAACAGGATAGATCCTTGTGGAACAGAAGCATTTATGTGTGCAGTGTTGGATGCTTGTCACGACATGACGACATTGATGGATCTATAGGATAAGTAGTTGTGTATCCATACATGCAGTCATCTGGTAACACCCTTTGACATCAGTTTTGAGCAGAGTCTTTTGTGCCATACTTTGTCGAAAGCTCCTTTTATGTCAAGGGCAATGACACAAACCTCATTACTAGGGAGTTGTTCCATTTCTGTGACAGGATGTTTAGGAGATCAGCTGTACTGTGGCCTTATCTAAATCCAAATTGTCTGCTGGAAATCAGATTATTGCTGAGAAGAAAGCGTTGAAGTTTTGTCTGCACAACAGCTTCCATGATCTTGCTGATATTGCTTAGCAGTGAGATAGGACAATCCATTCTAAAACAGTAGACAGCAATGCCGCCTCCAGAGGTTGTCTTTCTATCCTTGCGACAGCATATGGAGTATCCAAGAATAGGAATGCACTCAGCGCCGTCAGGTACAGTATCATCAAGGAAGGTCTCAACAACAATGACAATGGATGGCTTCTATATCGTGCAGAGATTGGCAAGCTCTCCAATGTTTTACGAAAGTCCACGTATGCTGACCTCCAATATTCACAATTCCATTTTTTGTGTAGTTGTTGGGCAGATGGTGACAGATGTTATGAAGAGGGAGTGTGTAGATGACAAACTTAAAAGGACCTAGGATAGAACCTTGTGGAAGTCCATATTCTAGATCAACAGGATGAGTTGTTGCCAATGGAAACACAGCTTTGTCTATCAGATAGATAGGATTTGATTAATTGAAGGATAGTACCTGATATTCCCAACTCCGTATTCATTCTCCTAAGTAGTACAGCATGGTCTATTGTGTCAAAGGCTGCAGACAGTTCCAATAACACCAGAAAAAACTATATGAAATTTGTTCATTGCCCTAAGTAAGTACATCATCTTTAACCCTAACCCTAACCCTGCTTGCCACTTTTTTCAGAATTTTTTTCCCCACAGGGAAAAGTGACCCAAAATATTGCCGCGTATGTTGACCTCCAATATTCACAATCCTTGAGCAAATGATGAATGATGTTACAAAGAGGGTGTGTGTAGATGACAAACTTAAAAGGACCTAGGATAGAACCTTGTGGCAGTCAATATTCTAGATCAATAGGATCAGAGTAGTTGTTGCCAATCGAAACACAGCTTTGTCTATCAGATAGATAGGATTTGATTAATTGAAGGGTAGTACCTGATATTCCCAACTCCGTATTCATTCTCCTAAGTAGTACACCATGGTCTATTGTGTCAAAGGCTGCAGACAGGTCCAATAACACCAGAAAAACTATATGAGATTTGTCCATTGCCCTAAGTAAGTACATCATCTTTAACCCTAACCCTGCTTGCCACTTTTTTCAGAATTTTTTTCCCCACAGTGAAAAGTGACCCAAAATATTGCCGCGTATGTTGACCTTCAATATTCACAATCCTTGAGCAAATGATGAATGATGTTACAAAGAGGGTGTGTGTAGATGACAAACTTAAAAGGACCTAGGATAGAACCTTGTGGCAGTCCATATTCTAGATCAACAGGATCAGAGTAGTTGTTGCCAATCGAAACACAGCTTTGTCTATAAGATAGATAGGATTTGATTAATTGAAGGGTAGTACCTGATATTCCCAACTCCGTATTCATTCTCCTAAGTAGTACACCATGGTCTATTGTGTCAAAGGCTGCAGACAGGTCCAATAACACCAGAAACACTATATGAGATTTGTCCATTGCCCTAATTAAGTACATCATCTTTAACCCTAATCCTGCCGGCCACTTTTTCAGATTTTTTTCCCCCATGGCCATGATTCCTTTTGTGATGGGGCGCACCGAAAGAAATGACAGCTAGTCTTATTCCCAGTCATTTGTGTTGACTCTTTTTTGTAACACTCGGCGGCATTGAAACAAGATTTGGATCAAAAATGACGTCATGATTACAATATCTTATTAGAATATTGCGCAGATCTCTGCCATTTTTTTAATTTCAAACCGACAGATTGAGTTCTGCGCATAGATGTAATGTAAATGGGCTTTTTAACTTTAATGAAAATAAAATATAAGCTGCCGATACTTGTGGATTTATCATACTGTTTTGAGGGCTAACTTTGTCGCGTGCGCGGTGCCCAGAACTTACGGGGAAATATTATTTTGAGCGCGCAGATGGGAAAATAGACGCTGTGCGCGTGAATTAGGCAGTGTTAGGGTTATCCTTCAAAAGTGCTGTCTCAGTACTGTTATGTGTCTTAAGTTATATGCAGACTGGTATAGCTCCTCGAGATTGTGCCGACACATAATTAGGTTGTTTCAATTGTGTGGCAGCAGCTTTTAAGATGAGCTTGGCAACAAAGTATAATGTTGGATACAGAACGATAACTACTTTAGGTCAAAAAAGAAAAATTGTTTGATTGTCCATAGATCACTTTTAAAAATTGGGTAGGTCGGTCGGGAAAGGTGTTTTTTTTTTCTCACTTGCCCTTTTTTCAGGTACCAAAAGTAAAATGAGATGTACTTGTTGTAGTAACCAAAACGGGGAACAACATCTTTAATATTTTGATGAGTATTTTTATTTCTCAACTTAAAAAAAAAATGAAAAATTTGATTTTCGACTAATATTTTAAATTTTCAAAAAAAAGAAGTTTTTGGGTCGGAATGATTAAGAGGGTCGGGCGGACGAGGACAATCAAACAATTCTTTTTTTGGGCCTTATAGTGCACATTGAGTTTATTCTGTTAAAGTACTTGGTCAAGCAAATGTAACATTATTAAATACATTTAAACTGCCACAATGATTGTATGTTCAGTATGTTTGAAGTATTCACACTTTCACCATTGCATATATCCTGATGTTAGTTCTGTATCACAATGGACGCTAAAAGAATTGAGCTTTTGTCACGAGGGGATACCTCGTCTCAATTGATAAGATAAACACTAGTTTCAAACATACCAGTCACACAGGCGCTTGCGAAACATATCGTCAGCCTGCTTCGATAATTGCCTAACTCACTTTTCAGCAAAATTGAGTTTTTTGCATAAATCATGACTTCATTACATTATGCACATGCTGTTATAATACCTAAGTCACTGACCAATCAAAAGTGTTGATAAATGAAGAGCTTTGTTGCAAAAGGGCCACCAGACCACTCCAACATGTTACTCATTTTGCATGATTGAATTTGTATTGACAAATCCATGGAATTAATCAAATTATTGTATGGCTGTGTTCATCTGTTTCTATATGACTTGGATTAGTGCATCCATGCACGCCAATTGAGGCATCAACAATACAAGCCTCATTCTACATAATGAATATCCATCCATCAATAATGCAAAATGAGTAACAGGTACACAGGTAACAGGTTTCATACTTTTGTTGTTTTCTAAGAACTAGAAAAAATGAGTTAGGCAATTATCGAAGCAGGCTGACGATATAGCCTTAGTCTTACATTGGGCTATTCCATTTGAAATTCATACACCCCCTGTCGAAGACATTTACCTTAATCTTCCGAGCAGGGAGTGTGAATTTCAAATGGGGTTACCTGCATGGGTGACTCCACTTGAAATCTACACTCCCTGTGTGGAAGATTAATGTCATGTGTTCTAGGGTGGGTGTATGTAATTCAACTGGAATATCAATATACAGTGAATCATACCCCATTGTGGAAATCTATGCCTCTTTAAATCAGTGATACTTTATGCTCCATGCCAAAACGCCATTCACTGAAAATATATGCTAGTTTTAATTTGTTCTGAAAGAGTGGAAAATCACTCCAAAGAGAGCGAACTTCACTCCTAAAATGAGCTGTCCCTCCCAAGCTCTCAAAGAGTGAGTTGTAGCTCTTTTACATTTAGAGAGTATAATATGGAAGTTACTGGTAACTTTCAAGTTAATCTTGATACTAATTGTTTCTCAATATTTTAGTTTTTATTTTGGCAAAGTGATGGAAACCATCAATAATCTTCCTTTCAGCCAAATGTACTGCACAGTATTGTTACCCTCTCTTTTTCAGTGCACATCGGTGAAGTGATCTTTGCATTGTGTAAAGCATTCTTTTTAAAGCGCCACCATTCTAAAAAATGATAATTTGAACAGCTATTGACTTCAACTGAATTCAATTTAAAGGCACATGGTATCCTTAACACTTCCACACGGCTATTAGCTTTATCATATAAAAACGGATTTTTAAAAAAACTTTCCCACTTTCTCAAGAATTACTGAACCAATACAAAAAATGTTTGTACTTTTTTAACGCACGGTGATTCCAAATATGGTAATGACATTTTATCATTTTGCCATTTTGAAACATTTTTTTGACATTTCGGAATGTCGTCTCCAGACGTCTGCCGCTTGGAAAGAGTTATGTCTAGTGTTTATGTTTTGACTGATGCAGTCTCGTCAATGTCAATGTCTCCCGATGTTGTGCTTCCCTTGTGATTTGGTGTTGAAGCAAAAAGTTGGCAATCCATTTTATCACTATCTTTAACAGTCGCCGGTCAACAAGTTTCAATCAGTACCTCAGAGGGTTTTGTTCACATGTTTTTGTTAAATATGTGACATCAAATCATCATTCTATCATTTCAATGTCTGAACTTATGAAGCACAATCTGTCAGACAACAGAAAAAACAAAATAACCCTTTATAAGAGAAATTTACTGAGCTGCAAACCGGGTCCAAGTGGGCAGTACTCAATATAGCAAGGCATTTAGGATTTACATGCATTAATATTCTGATGGTAAGAAATTGTGTTAATAGTGGATTTTCCTCTTTAATAAGGTGCCATTTTGGCAACATGTAAAAGCGTGTACTAGAAGTTAAAACGATCAATGTTGCTATACAGGGTGTCTCAAAAAAAATTACAACGCACCTTTAGAGGATTGTAACTTTCTGAATAAGTGTCAGAATAGAACAACTCAAACGACAAAATAAAGGCAAAATAGTTTGCTATACTTTAAAGAAAACCGGATGTGATTCGGTTCAGTAATGCCAGAGAAATGAGCAATTACGTAACATTAGTCTGGGAACACTTCCATCCAAGTTTGCTCATATTGAGTGATTCAGACAGCACATACATGAAATCAATACTTCTCTACAAAATGACATGGATTAACGTCTTTTTATGGTTCTAGATTTTATTTTACACCAAATAATATGCCAGATGAGACCAAAGTTTAACACAAAATATAAAATACAAGTTGTCTAGATTATTTTCATCACATTTTATACTTAAGAACAGTAAAATTTAAAGTTTGTACGATAAGTTCAATCTTTTTATAACAATTGGAAACAAATCGTTGTTATTGTTTACATTAAAAGAGTATGGACATTTCTCTCTCCTTACAATGAGTTGTATTGTTTTTGGTTTTCTGAATGTTATGAGTGTTATGATCGATTATTCAGTATTCTTAGATCACCAATTGAACTTTTTTTATCATAGTATTAGATAGTGCTGGCTAATTGAACATTAATAAGTAAGTAACCAGCCGCGCAAGTGAAAATCTGTCAAAATATGCAAACTTGGATGGAAGTGTTCCGTGACTACTCTTACGTAATCACAGATATCCCCGTAATTATTTAACAAAATTAAACGCTGTTTTCTTCCAATTGCAGAAAACTAATTTGGCCTCATTTTACCGTTTAAATTGTAAAATTCAAATACTTAATTAGGAAGTTATGATCGCCTAATGGTGCGTTGTAATTTTTTCTGAGACACCCTGTATATTGATATAAACCAGAATTTCAAACATTCAATTCAATAATTTCCTCTGTGCAACATATGGTAGATTCATCATATAAGCCATAACAAAATATAATTGCTTTAAATTCATACACAATTACAAACGATACCGAGCAAGACAGAAATGCGAATCACGTGGATTTATTCACCCAAGGTATATGACAATAATATACAACAGGAATGCCCAGTTTGGTGAGGTGCGCAATTTACATCGAAATAATTATGGCCTAGAACGCACCTCCCCCCTCCCCCTTTAGAAGACCTCTGTCCCAAAAAAGAGGCCTCATAGTTGAACTATAATTAAGCTGCTATCGTATTGTAGCGTAAACTTTCATAATAAGGTTTATGACAGGCCTACTTTCATAAACCAATTTATTTACTGGGGCAGACACCGTCTGGGCTTTCCCTTTTGCAGTGTGCGTCTGTGTGTCTTGGTTACCACTCAGTGGACCAATCAGCAGCCTTGTTTTCATGCCCGCGATTTCGTCCTTTGTTTTGGTTCTGAGAGAGGTTCCGTGCTTTTACCTTTCTATTATACTGTTCATATTTCTTATTGGCTTCATCGAGACGGGTCGCCTTCCTAAAAATTATTCCTTGGAATACTACAAGGTTTTACTTATGTTTTCTGCTACCGTTTTCTACTTAATACTGTGACTGATACTGATAGTGATATCTTCTTTGGATCCAGCAAATCGTCTGATCAACCTTGGAAAATTACGTGGTTGGTATTTTGCGTCCACTATCGCATCGTGACAGACTATAAATAGTATAACAATATACGGTAAATATTAAATCACCGATCTAAAAACATCGACATTTTATTATAACATGGGTCGGCCTGAGAAAGGTACTATTAACGATTAAACAGGAAAGCGACCACACAACTACAGTCTCGGCTAGAAATCCACGCTCGCAACGAATCCATTTGGCCACACCACCGCATCCGGTGAGGCAGTAGACAACAAACCGTCGAATCTCTAAGTATTAAATAATAATAATACTTTTCATATGTTGATCGCCGATCTATCATAACATTTTATACTGCTTGCGTACGAACCGAACCGGTTTGAAAACCCGACAGATCTATAAACAGAAACAGTGACACAAACGGCGGATAACAACAATTATCATCGATCACAATGGTACAATGCGACTGCCTTTGAATACACGTACGTTTCCAACAAGAAGAAACGCGAGAACATGATGCAGCACTGTTGTTTTGTTTGTACCAAGCTCAAGGAACGTAAAGAACATGAAATGGCTGCGATAACAGCGGTCGCAGCACCTACCGACAGACGTGTAACGGGTACCGTACTGGTGATAGAATCCGGGGGATAAAAATGTGAATTTCCAGGCAGAATTTGGCAGTCAACAAGCGACTATGTGATTTCCGATATATTCCGTCCATGGACCGGTCATCTAGTCCAGCAGAGCTTCATCCAAGCAGGAATTCAGATGTAAGAGTTTTAATTATAAGTATGCCTCATATTTCAGACCCCAGGCCCAATCGGCCGCTACAATGTTAATTAGTAGCCCAATTCACTGTCATTTATAATTCGTAATCCCCAGAACATTCATCATGATTGAGCAAAGCTTAGTTTTAGTATGAAATCCACACTTGAGTTAACACCAAGGCTTGTTATTCCCAAGCCATTCATGCCATAGAGCAAAGTTCTGTATTAAATCCACATTTGACAGCGTGGCATGTTATTCCATATAATTTCTCTTCCAGCACATGATGCAATTTAGATTATTCAACACATTCGGATTTTGAAGTAGTTTGAGCCCTGGTCATGCTGGTTGAGCCATAAATAAGTTGTTATAATAAATAGGGCTCATCCTTTTCACATAGCTAAAGTATTTGACCGACATTCCGAGACATGACCCTATGGTTATGTTGATGTGCCTCAGGATCAATGTACAACATTATTATAATATAATGTTGGGCGATTAGTTTATATACCTGCCATTACCTGTTATCCTAGGCTAAGTGCATTTTATATCCAGTACATTTTATATCCTTATAGCGAGTCACTATTTTAGGCCTGTTCTGACTTTAATCGTCTATCATTTTATGGTGGAGGTCATGATAGTCTGGGCCTTATATTAAAATACATGTCATGCATGTATGGATCATTTATTGATTGCCGCTATTCAACATTGTCATTTCAACACCTTGTTCAATTGCATAGGTTAACAATTTTAACTGGACTTCATTGCCAGTTTCGCTTTTTATAAAGCCATGCTTATAAAAAATTAAAAAATAGTGGATTGTGTACAACAATCAGTAGGAAAACCTTTAACCAAAAAGGAAAATTAGTGCCAAACTAATTTGCACACGACTAATACAATGTATTATAATTATACAATTATTCTCTAGCAGGTTCAGTTTAGCAATGCATTACTAATGATTTGGGTTTGTGCTTTTGTGTTGGACTTAAGTAAGTATACTATATTCTTGCCTGTTAGTCATCATTATTTATAATGAACCACTCGGCCCACCCCCTTTTTAACTCACCAAGGGGTAGCAACTCGCTCTCAAATACCCAGCAACGACAATGCAACTAACTACTCTTGCGAGTGTCAACTATTTTGTTCTACGGACAAAACTTTTCTTACCTTCGATATCACCATGATGTTCTCATATTTTCCATCCCAATTAGTTTTCACATCGTTGCATGCATAACATATGGTGCGAATCTTGCTGGTCAATATCATGTGATGGCAACATAATTATTAATTTTAGAATAACTTTATATAGGTATATGCAATCAGTCTACCATACTTGGGCAACTTCGAGCCATATTTCATATTGGGAACAAGGGAACAGATAAACAAACATGATGCGTAAGATGAATGGGTCACTTCATAACTCTAAAAATGCTGTATCAGAGCTAATTAGTCTCTGGCAATAGTATGCAAGGTATTTAATTATGCTGATGTTTTACGTCATCATCTCTTTTACTTTCTTTGCTGTTAGTTTTCTAGCTACAATAGTTGTATTTCACCGCAGCTTCTCCCCGTGTGATATTATATTATTCATTTCGCTGTATTGGGCGGCAATACCGGACACAACTTCTAGGTACTGTGTATGTATAGGGATATCCTACATGAATATCTGATACGTTTTATAGCTATAAGAGTTGCTGTTTTTCACACTGATTCTCTCCATATAATAGTATATTGTTCATTTTTTAATTGCAGTGCTTCACTAACACTCTGTATTGTGGAGTTTATACCGGACACACAACTTCATCAGTGAGGAGATGAATGGTCTACTTGAATGGCATAATCAGTCAATCCGCTACAAGTATCCTTATTAGGATGCCAAATTGGAAGACTGTATATTCCTGCATCCTTATATAGGCATGAAATGGTGTATACAACATGTTGCTGCACATGCATGGTCACGCTAAGATATGTATACCTCGGTTGTCTACTCATTTATTTAATGCATGCATACATGTATGTTATAGGAATGCTACATCAGTAGGACATCTTATGCCAGTTGGCCCTGACTCTCTGAATAATTGTGTGAAACTCTTTATCCATTCATAGACTAGACCTAAAAGGGACAACCATGTCTATTGAAATCCCATTGAAATGTTGTGTTGAGCTGATACTTTGTGCGTCTCACTCACACCTGTATAACTACAAACCATCTTGGACCAAGGGGTATAAGGTTCAGTTATTGATTTCATTATGAGTGATGGGTCCACCACCGCTACATTTATATGCCGTACACACATTCGTCATAAATGAGGAACACTCAGGCTGTATACCCTGGTTATCTTCTTCCAATAACCTATTTAGGTCATGAATTGGTGCATATAACATTGTTGCTGTTGTTGTGTTCTAAATCTACTCCAAAATCGTATACTGCTATACTGCTATGTTATACATGTATTTGATATGTCTTGGTGCTATACATGTAATGATATGCAAGGTATACATGCTGAAAAGCATATGTTATACATGTAGTTAATGCAATGTAAACATGATGAAACTGTGATACGTGAAAATTATGTGAACATGTATAACTATAACTTATTATTCAGCATTAGCATGAATACCTCTCGTATGTGTTTATAATGAACTTAAAGTTAGAAAACTCTGAATAAACATGCTAAAAAGCATATGAAAATATAATGAAAAGCAATGAAATGTAAAATATGTGAACATGTAATGAATGAGAAGCATATGAAAATGTGTTATACATGTAATTGATATAAAATGTAACCATGAAAAGTATATAGGTGAACATAAATGTAAACATGCCGAAAAGCATATAAAAATGTGTAAACATCCGTAAAGCATATGATATACAATGATATGAAATGTAACCATGAAAATCATGTTAATGTAAACATGCTGAAAAGCAAATGAAAATGTGTAAACATGCTGAAAAGCAAATGACAATTTGCTTATATGATTTGCAATGTAAACAGGCTGAAAAACATGAAAATGTTATGTAATGATATGCAATGAACATGATTGTAAACAGGCTGAAAAACATATGAAAACGTTATGTAATGATATGCAATGAACATGATTGTAAACATGCCAAAAATGCATACGAAAATGTATAAACTTGCTGAAAAGCATATGAAAATGTGCTATACATGATATACGATGTAATGTTATGCAATGATGTAAACATGATGAAAAGCATATGTGAATGTGTTATACATGTTTTTGATATGAAATGTAAACATGATGAAACTATGTAAAATGTGATAAACTATGTGTTATACATGTAACGATATACAATGAAACTATGTGAATGGTGAAAGTTATGATAGTAATAAACAATAAAAGATAAAAAACATGTATAACTTAACTGATAGTAATAAACAATAAAAGATTTAAAAAAATAAAATAATAAAATAATAAAAAAAAAAATAAAAAAAAAATAAAAAAAATAAAAAACTTGCTCCAACACTTAAGGGGGGAGGGGGGGGGGGGGGGGGGGGGCGGGGCGTTTGTTTGGGCAAGTGTTCATATGAAAACTTGAATGGTGTATATTTAGAGTCGGCAATTTATGTGCTCACTCTATTATTGCCATTAATTAATTAAATTGATACAATTAATTATGCAGATTAGACAGATAGGACATTAAAATATTTACATATGTTATCTTCCAGGGCATCTCCTAGGGGTAGGGATTTAGTTTCACAGAATCCTATCATATGTTGAATATCATAAATTTGAGGTTCCAATATACAATGTGTTTTAGCATAATGTTATCTCTCCGAGCATCTCTCTAAGGGTAGGGATTGGTAATCTACAGATCCCTGGAATCATGTGCTGAAAAAATGTATCTATGGCTCATCTAATATAATAATGGTCCTTAGTCAATTCATTAGTTCAACCATCATTGTGTCATCTTATGAGCATATCTCTCTTAGGTGTTTATACATTAGGTTTAGGTAATTTACTTTTCCAAAAAATTGATGGGTTGTTGATGAAGAGAACATGTCTGTTATCAATTTAAACAATTATATTTCCATGACATATTAATATTTTATTATGCAAATAAGCATCGTCAAATGGACGATCAGTTCAATCTAACTACATGTATGATAAATGTAATATCCAATGTATTATTAAGGTACTACTACATGTACTGAAATATCCTGAATAAATTGAAACTATGTTAAATGTAATTCTACAAATGAATGAGGTAATCAAAATTACCAGTATAAATTGTAGTGATTCAACATGTGATGGCATAGTTGGTAATGAAAACTATGTTAAATTTAATTCTACAAATGAATGATGTAATTAAAATTACCAGTATAAATTGTAGTGAATCCACATGTTGTGGCATAGTTGATAAATGAAAACTATGTTAATTTTAATTCTACAAATGAATGATGTAATTAAAATTACCAGTATAAATTGTAGTGAATCCACATGTTGTTGCATAGTTGATAAATGAAAACTATGCTAATTTTAATTCTACAAATTAATGATGTAATTAAAATTACCAGTATAAATTGTAGTGAATCCACATTTGTGGCATAGTTGATAAATGAAAATTATGCTAATTTTAATTCTACAAATTAATGATGTAATTAAAATTACCAGTATAAATTGTAGTGAATCCACATTTGTGGCATAGTTGATAAATGAAAACTATGTTAATTTTAATTCTACAAATGAATGATGTAATTCAAATTACCAGTATAAATTGTAGTGAATCTACATGTGGTGCATAGTTGTAATTGAAAAAGAGTGCCAATTTGGGTGCTCAGTAAAGGTTAATAAAACTCGATGTAGCCGATGAGCAATACCGTCAATTTTGTATCCTGTGTTTGTTATCCGTAAATAATAAGGTTTATGACAGGCCTACTTTCATAAACCAATTTATTTACTGGGGCAGACACCGTCTGGGCTTTCCCTTTTGCAGTGTGCGTCTGTGTGTCTTGGTTACCACTCAGTGGACCAATCAGCAGCCTTGTTTTCATGCCCGCGATTTCGTCCTTTGTTTTGGTTCTGAGAGAGGTTCCGTGCTTTTACCTTTCTATTATACTGTTCATATTTCTTATTGGCTTCATCGAGACGGGTCGCCTTCCTAAAAATTCCACTCCCACCCACCCATTTTATACTTTAGTAAATTGGTGTATATTTAGAGTCGGCAATTTATGTGCTCACTCTATTATTGCCATTAATTAATTAAATTGATACAATTAATTATGCAGATTAGACAGATAGGACATTAAAATATTTACATATGTTATCTTCCAGGGCATCTCCTAGGGGTAGGGATTTAGTTTCACAGAATCCTATCATATGTTGAATATCATAAATTTGAGGTTCCAATATACAATGTGTTTTAGCATAATGTTATCTCTCCGAGCATCTCTCTAAGGGTAGGGATTGGTAATCTACAGATCCCTGGAATCATGTGCTGAAAAAATGTATCTATGGCTCATCTAATATAATAATGGTCCTTAGTCAATTCATTAGTTCAACCATCATTGTGTCATCTTATGAGCATATCTCTCTTAGGTGTTTATACATTAGGTTTAGGTAATTTACTTTTCCAAAAAATTGATGGGTTGTTGATGAAGAGAACATGTCTGTTATCAATTTAAACAATTATATTTCCATGACATATTAATATTTTATTATGCAAATAAGCATCGTCAAATGGACGATCAGTTCAATCTAACTACATGTATGATAAATGTAATATCCAATGTATTATTAAGGTACTACTACATGTACTGAAATATCCTGAATAAATTGAAACTATGTTAAATGTAATTCTACAAATGAATGAGGTAATCAAAATTACCAGTATAAATTGTAGTGATTCAACATGTGATGGCATAGTTGGTAATGAAAACTATGTTAAATTTAATTCTACAAATGAATGATGTAATTAAAATTACCAGTATAAATTGTAGTGAATCCACATGTTGTGGCATAGTTGATAAATGAAAACTATGTTAATTTTAATTCTACAAATGAATGATGTAATTAAAATTACCAGTATAAATTGTAGTGAATCCACATGTTGTTGCATAGTTGATAAATGAAAACTATGCTAATTTTAATTCTACAAATTAATGATGTAATTAAAATTACCAGTATAAATTGTAGTGAATCCACATTTGTGGCATAGTTGATAAATGAAAATTATGCTAATTTTAATTCTACAAATTAATGATGTAATTAAAATTACCAGTATAAATTGTAGTGAATCCACATTTGTGGCATAGTTGATAAATGAAAACTATGTTAATTTTAATTCTACAAATGAATGATGTAATTCAAATTACCAGTATAAATTGTAGTGAATCTACATGTGGTGCATAGTTGTAATTGAAAAAGAGTGCCAATTTGGGTGCTCAGTAAAGGTTAATAAAACTCGATGTAGCCGATGAGCAATACCGTCAATTTTGTATCCTGTGTTTGTTATCCGTAAATAACAACATGTTATGTATCAGCATAATGATACATCCACACCTTACTGTAATCGCGAAAAATGTATCTACAGTCGGCACCATTCCCCTCGTAAAATAATGGGAAGGCGGTGTGCCAACACTTTTTAATTGCCTGATGGCTGGCAATGAATCTTTGATTTGTCCACTAAGCGGCCAATCGCGAAACTGTATCGGCAGCACACCATTGGCCATGTATTATATAGGCGAGGCGGTATATGTGACAAGCAATTGAGCCTGCGGGCTATTTATGAAATTTATCATAATCAACATAGTGAACTGCAAGGTGCGCAACTGTCCCGGCAGCGCGCATTTTCCTTCGTGGCATGAATGAGAAATGTTACAAGACTTTATTTTAATGCAGTTATTAATAATGACATATCACCCATATCACCCTACATGCAACTAAAGGTAAGTGGGTGGGTGGGAATAAAATTTACAAGATAGAACAGATTTAGGATGGACAAATTCAAACCTGTGTATTATAATAAACCCACACAAAGAAAAGGAACAACAAACAAGTGTTGTCATGCAATCAAGCAAGATGAACTTATGACCTCATGAATAAAATTAGCATAACCATCAAGTAGCCCCAGATGCCACAGGCCATGCAAATGCTGCCCTCACATGACTAAAGGAAATAAAATCACAATTCATAACTAGAGTAAAAAACCCAATGAGGAGAGAAGAGGGCAAACCAAGGGCAATAGTGATGAATTTAATACCAGTTTAAATTTGGAACTATGTCCCATTTAACTGAATTTAAATTCATACACAATTACAAACGATACCGAGCAAGACAGAAATGCGAATCACGTGGATTTATTCACCCAAGGTATATGACAATAATATACAACAGGAATGCCCAGTTTGGTGAGGTGCGCAATTTACATCGAAATAATTATGGCCTAGAACGCACCTCCCCCCTCCCCCTTTAGAAGACCTCTGTCCCAAAAAAGAGGCCTCATAATTGAACTATAATTAAGCTGCTATCGTATTGTAGCGTAAACTTTCATAACAACATGTTATGTATCAGCATAATGATACATCCACACCTTACTGTAATCGCGAAAAATGTATCTACAGTCGGCACCATTCCCCTCGTAAAATAATGGGAAGGCGGTGTGCCAACACTTTTTAATTGCCTGATGGCTGGCAATGAATCTTTGATTTGTCCACTAAGCGGCCAATCGCGAAACTGTATCGGCAGCACACCATTGGCCATGTATTATATAGGCGAGGCGGTATATGTGACAAGCAATTGAGCCTGCGGGCTATTTATGAAATTTATCATAATCAACATAGTGAACTGCAAGGTGCGCAACTGTCCCGGCAGCGCGCATTTCCCTTCGTGGCATGAATGAGAAATGTTACAAGACTTTATTTTAATGCAGTTATTAATAATGACATATCACCCAACGGAACCCTACAAGGGTTTCGCCCAAATTAATTAACTGCAGGGTGTGAAATAACCCGGCAAGTGCATCATACCTTGTGGCATAATTGAGAAATGTATAATACTATATATAATGAAGTTTAAAATATTGACAAAACCGCCCAACGGAACCCTAGCAAGGGTTTCGCCCACCAACACCGACCTCTGATGCGTTGATGAGGTAAAGGGAAGCTAATCCTGAACGGCATTGAAAGGTGGGTAGGCTGTCACAATTGGGAACCAGATAAAATAGACCAATACCTGCTATATAATGATAAACTGAAATAATCGTCATTTGCGTTCAATAGAATGCAATCATAATGAAAAAATTGAGAGATCGGCCGAGGTAAATTCAGGGAAGATGATGACCTGACCTCCTGCCCGCCAAAACAGATTCCGGGCCATACGGATGACATGAGCACGTTTCCTATGCATAGCCATCTGGGATTCGGCCCCTTGTAATAAAGACGGGGAGAATGCTAGACCAGATCAAAGTAACATGAGGCAAAAAATAGTTACAAGAGGAAAACAAATTATGCAAAGTTTTTGAGCCATATAACCTATAATATATGAAACAAATAAGAAATGATGACCATAGTCCTGAACAGACATACAGGGCACAATTTATACAAAGTCGAATGCAAAGTTAAATCCCATCGACGAAACACCGTGCTGGCGTATTCATAGGCCCATGCGTCCTATCACTCAATTCTAGTCTATCCGGGATAACATGATAAGGACTGTATTATATTATATAAAACAGATAGTGGATGAGGTAGACATCATTATATTGGATGATTGCCCGAAAATGAGCAATTTTTAGTTATGTTTTTTGCAATAACACGGATTGTTATTCAAATGCAAGATTTGTATGAGAAGCATGCTGAAACTTCCTGACATTAAGCCAGATCAGAAGCTGTGAAAAATTTGAAATAAAGAAGTATTAAACAAAATAAAATACCAGATAAGAGTGATGAAGACTTGCGACCTAAAAACATAAACTTAAAAAGGGATAAAAAGCTATCGCAATGAGTGCTGAAAAATAGAAATAGAACGAATTAATAATGTATACTATAATTATGGCAAAACAACCCAGCCCAGCATACATGACACATTAAAGAAGCCATGACGTGAGAACAAGACAATAAGCCCGAAACCCCAGAAACACAAACAATAAGTGAATAATAACATAAAATAGACGCAGACTGACAGCTCTAGGGACTGATGCCAAAAATGGTGGGATTCAGCTGAATTGCTTGAACGGTCTGTGCTCCAGCGACCCATCTACTCCATCTCTGATAGAAAAGTTATAAAGACATGATTAAATCAATAAGGCACTATGCCTAAAATTTTCACACTAATTGTGACCTAAAACATAATAAAATGATGGGGGTGATCTTTTATCGCAATGAGTGCTGTAACATAAAATTAGAAGGAAGGAATGAATGAATGCAACATATCTACAGAACCAATATACATGACAATGAGCACAAAACCCCTGTTAACGCAAACAATTGACTGTAGTAGCATTAAATGTTATAAACATAAAACATGCACTAACTGACAGCTGAAGAACTGAAGCAAATAGGAGGGAATCACTATAAATATCAATTGTTTCAAATGATCTAAAACATTGCTGTATTCAGCATATTGCTGCGATAAAGTATAAAGCTAAATTGAAAAGGCCTGGTGCCAGCGACATTTGCAAAATCTCTGTGACGGGCCTTCAAACGTGCAGTTACGGCTGCCCCAATTCGAACAGAATAGATCTAGAAAAATTCCATGTGAAAGCGGAAAATCCCTGCTATAGGCAAGCACAAGACAATCAACTCGTCTAGCATCATAGGAATTGCAAACAAACTGTTGGAACTAAGCAACAATCCTAATATTTATGTGGTGAGAATAACTAATGTGAATAATCCAGAATGCAGTTGTACACATTGAAACAAAATTGACACTTGAAATAAAAAGTGTCCGGTTACCTGGTGATCACCCATCCAAGTGCTAACCGGGCCCGACATTGCATAGGGTCAGAGATTGGACGAGAGCCGGTGTATCCATTAAGTTAAGGCCGCAGACAAGTTTATAAATAATTGAATGATAAGTCTCAACTCAAGTGCGGCCAATATTTTAATCAAGAACTGTGCGGCGATTTCTGAAACAGTAATTAATACAGATTAACAATATTAAATGCCTGCACATCGATCTTATACTATAATTTGACAAATTATGACACGGCGCCGTTGCAAACCATCACTTTTCAAAGCGAAATGCACAATATGCAACTGGAATGGAATGAAAATTAACGTGTCCTCCTAAAGCCGCAACACGTTATAAGTATGCTCCCGCCGATGTAAACAACCAAATACATACCCTTGTTGAATACATGCATGAAATAGAGTGGTGCATGCCTAGTTTATAAGACTAAATATATGCTTTTACACCGATCGCTGCTATGTATCATTGAAGTAATTACAGTGCAACACAACTGCTAAATTGTAAACAATCATAATTAATACTGAACATGAACAGGATTGTTATAAAACACCAATGAGTGCTGACGAAGGTATGATTGACGGTCCTAGTGCTGAGGTAATTAACCCCGAAAATATGGTGAATAATGACAAAAACATGCTATCTAGGTTGACTGTGCTACTCCTACAAACACATAGATATCAAAATTAATGTACCATATAAAGAAAATCAAAAGAAAAAGAGAAATTAAATGAACCGTGCGATCACGGCATACTATGAAGATCACACCAAACCACGTAGCATTATCGATGTACAGTTGAATTAGCCTAACCCTCATAGGACAAGTAAGGCATAAAATAATGCAGTCAGTAATATTAATTGGAATAGTGATCCTAAAACCTGACCTTGACGTGAAATCATCGAAAATTATGCATGTTGAACGAACGAAAGCGAATCTAGTAGTGGTTATAACAAGGAATTAGTATCATGCAATTGATAAATAAAACAATGAACCAGTTGCCCCTTAAGCTTGTAAGAGCTGGGGAATTTTTTTAATTTTTTTATTTTTTTATTTTTATTTTTTATTTTATTATATTTTTTATTTAAAAATAAATTAAAACAAATTAGTGACGAGAAAGTTGAAATTAATTAGCGTAAAAATCAAGGAATCAGAATCGTGCATTTATAATGATGAATAAATAATGAAAAGGTGTCCAATTATCAATGGCGCAATGCCTGCGCCCTTGAATAAGTTGTTGCGGCACACCAAGGGGTACTGAAAGAGGTTGGTGATCAATTACCCCGAGTCCGTCTTGAAAATCCCACTGCTACGCTGGCCTAGGCTGGTCGATTAAAACCTGTCTCTGTTGCGAACCCTGCGTCGAGGAGGCACGTTATAGTGAAAAAATAAAAAGCGACGAGAAAATCGAAATTAATTAGCGTAAAAATCAAGGAATCCGAATCATGCAATTATAATGAATAAATAATGAAAAAAGTGTCCACAATATGAGCAGTCCATTATCATTGGCGTAATGCCTGCGCCCTTGAATAAATTGAAGCGGTAAACCAAAAGGTGCTGGTATTGGTTGGTGTTGCCTACTCATAGTCCATCATGAAACTCGCCCCAGCTAGGCTGGCCTATTAAAACCTGTCTCTGTTGAGAACCCTGCGTCGCGGAGGCATGTTATAGTGAAAAATAATTGAGCGACGAGAAAGTCGAAATTCATTAGCTTACAAAACAAGGAAACCGAATCATGTAGTTATAATGATAAATAAATAATGAAAAAAGTTTCCACATTATGAGCAGTCAATTTTCGTTGGCGTAATGTCTGCGCCCTTGAATAAATTGTTGTGGAACACCAAAGGGTACTGGTAGGCCCACTGCATGTACTGTGGTTGGTGATGCCTACCCCTAGTACGTCTTGAACTCTCCCCTGCTAGGCTGGCTGCATAGGCTGGCCTATTAAAACCTGTCTCTAGAAACCCAGCATCGTGGTCCGCATGTTTTAATGAATCTGAAGATATAGCGCAGTAGAATAAAAAATAAAGAAGCCCGCATTAATATAGTGACGGACCATATTCATAAATTTGAGGCTGTCAACAATTAAAAACCATGAAAACACATGAAGACACCTAGAAATTAAATAGGTAAAATCCCCCTGAAAGGGGCAAAAGCCCTGCTAAACAACAGTAATGAAAGACTAAAGATGAAGTGAATGTACAAAAGATCCCCAATGGTACCCTAAGAAAAGCCAATTGAGCAATATGCCATCCCCACACACAAATTTATTTTAAGTAAGCTTAATAAGACCTGTCCAAAAATGTCTCAAAATCACACTAAATACCCAACAAATCCCCTCAATCTAAGAGAGAGGTAGAGAAAATTAGTTTATTTGGAATAAATGTGAATAAAATAGGACAGATGACAATAAAATTTACAAGATAGAACAGATTTAGGATGGACAAATTCAAACCTGTGTATTATAATAAACCCACACAAAGAAAAGGAACAACAAACAAGTGTTGTCATGCAATCAAGCAAGATGAACTTATGACCTCATGAATAAAATTAGCATAACCATCAAGTAGCCCCAGATGCCACAGGCCATGCAAATGCTGCCCTCACATGACTAAAGGAAATAAAATCACAATTCATAACTAGAGTAAAAAACCCAATGAGGAGAGAAGAGGGCAAACCAAGGGCAATAGTGATGAATTTAATACCAGTTTAAATTTGGAACTATGTCCCATTTAACTGAATTTAAATTAATTTTTCTTAACTTCTTTGTTTTAGTTTTATCTCATAAATATAAGAAGATTGAATTCACATAGCCCCCCCCCCCAAAAAAAAAAAACCACACAAAAACCAACAACCAACAACTGCAAACGTGAAGTACTTAAAGGGGCATTAAGAGGTGTGGTGGAGGCAGCGCCCTCAATTACAAAAATATATAATAAAAACTGGGATTTGTATATTTATACAATTGTATTACATGTAGTATGAACTTACACCTATAAGGATTAAGACAAATCAGCCCTCTTTGTACAACAAAACATTGATTCCAAAAATGGTGATCGGGCCCGATCAGCATTTTACTTCAGACAGTATCCCCCTGCAGTACGTGTGATAAATAACGTGAACCATATTTGCATAGAGGGCGTTTTTCAATAAATAGCAATGGTATTGTTTTAATCATGTTTTGCTGTGTTTTTGTTGGTAGAGACAACAATAATGGCATTTTTTAATGTTCATTTTGAATTCTGAAGTTAAATTTAACTCCCTCAACATCCCTCAAGGAACGCCCTCAACATCGAAAAAAATTGAAAGCAGATTTTCTTGAAGATTTACATTTCTGATCATAAATCGTACATACATTCCAAGTTACAGAGCGATACGATTCCTAATTATCTCAAAATCATGGTTTTAGAGTGAATTTAGACTAAAATAAAATAAGTTGTCGGATATCCGACAGTTTATTATCACTCTAAAACCATGATTTTGAAGTAATTACGAATCGTATCGCCCTGTAACTTGGAATGTATGTACGATTTATGATCAGAAATGTAAATCTTCAAGGAAATCTGCTTTCAATTTTTTTTCGATGTTGAGGGCGTTCCATGGAAAGATCACATAATATACATTGTACCTTCAAGCCTATTTGGCCAGACTTATTATATTAGAAAGCTAAACCAAACCAGTTTTGTTTTCCCTGATGATATAAAAAATACTTGGTGCCACCATGTCCGCCCATCAGGGCAAAGAGCTCTTATAAGCATTATGTAAGTTTCCTATGTCTGGTTGAATATTCCTTAAACAAATTGATCATTACCTCGATTAGGTCAAGTATGCCTCTCAGCCGGCTCCAACAGCCAAAATATATCATAGCGGAGATATTTAAAATATTATGTTTTGAATTTTGAAGAGCCACTAGGCCCGGAATGGGGCGGCAAAGTCTCTACGGATAGTAAATAAGGCCACAAAATTGTCATGTTGCCTTTTCTTGAAAATTTCAGATAGGGCCAGTTGAGCGAATTTTTCTTCTTCAAACTCAACCACATTTTAATTAAACCTACAATGAGCGGTCAATATATTTCCAAACTATAAAAAAAGGGGACAACACATTGTTGGCTGTTTTTTCTACCCAAAGCGTGAATACATTCGTCCAAGTAACAGCCAGGAAAAATATTTACCCCTGATTTCTGGAAATCTGCACGGCGACGCAAAATCACCAGAGAGGGTACAGGGCAGGGTTATGTTTGGTTGAAATATAAGTAGTTTCAGGTTGGTTTCAGCTCAAATTTATTAAAAATTGTGATTAGATTTTTTTACTGATATTTTTGCTAAATTTTCTAACTTCTGGTATAATAAATAAAAATCCTGACACAGGATTTTGCAAAAATTGAGTCAGTCGGGAAAAGGCAACACAACAACTAGTCTTGTTTGCCTTGAGCTCTGCTGGTACTTACTTATGAAGCAAGTAATTCTGAGAAGTAGCATTAAGTTGGCAGTAATGCTGAAGTCTCAATGGAGCTTATTTGAACCATTGATGAACTCTGATTGCATCACGCATTCAGCCCTGTCAAGGAAAGAGGCGACAATACCTTTTATTGTAAATTTGGACAAAAATGAGACTTTGACTTAATTTGCACTGATACATAGTATCCAAAATAAACCTGACAAAATCGTATACATCGAATCCAAAATAAACCCTCAGTCACCTTGTTTTCATAACATTTACTGACAAAACCTCATATTGTTATTAGTAATAGGTTAGGGACTTTATCTTTACAAATTTAAATTGTGTAACTCCTTGTGGCCTCAGATCTCCTTCTCCCCAAAAAATCAAATACTCCATGAATGAAACCTTGTATCAGTAATACTACCTAGAAGCTCGCACATATTTTTTAATAAAGAAGGGCTTGTTTTTCATTAAAATTTGGGAAGCTGTTGGTGCTAAATTTGGAAGATGGTGGTTGTTTTTTTCTCCTGAATTACCTTTTTGAGATACAAGGTTTAGTTGCATGAGTGACAATATTGCACGTTGGTGTGAGACAAGTGAGGTAGAGTTTAAAAGTACATTCAGTGATTTGGAAACAAGATTTGTATTATCAAATGTCCTTTAAACCATAAAATACACTACGAAATTCCCAAAGATTTTGATTATTTTTCGCTCTGAAAAAATTGAAAATAGGGGGAAACAGAAATTGTGTCAATATTTCAAAAAAATTCTGAACCATCCAGAAATGTCCAAAATTCAGGAAAATGTTTTTGGATCTACTTTACTGATGCATGCAAGCCCACATGGTGGGTAAACGCTGTTTCCCAACCATTCGAACAACGTTGTATGGGCAGCCATTGCGATTAATATATTAAATATAGTCTTGTAATTGTAAGAGATTAATAAATTATGATAATTTTTTTTGGAATGAATATTAATTAGTAAGACGAATATTCATGGTTAATTCAGGATCATCTTGGATCAGCTCGGTTCAACCTGGACCATTTCAGTTCAACCTGGATACTTTTGGTTTAAAACTGAGATAAAACAAGATGACCAGAATTAACCATGAATATTCATACAGGGTGTGTGTTAAGGATTTTTTTTGTGTGTAGCAAAACTGCTATGCAATTATCTTTTTGTATAGCAATTTACAAATTTTGCATAGCAGTTTTGTTTTACTTTTTTTAATTCTAATTTGCTGTTGATCCGTTAAATCTATTTTCAATTAGTACAACAATTTTACATACGTTTATGTAAGTGTGCCGCGGTACTGCCAGAAACTTTTAATATAATTAATATTAAGTCAATTTAAAAAAGGGGGGTGAACTTTGGTACAATTTTAAACATTTGTGATGTCCGAGTAAAGGTGCGTTCATACTTCCGTCGTTGTTCACGTGTTCATTATGCCACGTGTTCATTATGATTATTTACTGGTATCTTGATTAAACAATACGCCTAAAGTTATCAAATACATTTTACTTTAGGCATGAAAATATTAATAATGTTTTTCTGCAGTAGAATATGCCACGTGTTCATAACTATTCATAAACATTCATTATTTTCTAATAATGATTTAAAACGTAATTATTTTGTTTTATATCATAACTATTTACTGGTATTTTAATTAAACAAAATGCCTAAATTAAGTTATCAAATAGATTTTACTTTTTGCATGAAAACATTAATAATATTTTTCTGCAGTAAAAACTGACACGTGTTGATCTCATAACATGATGTCTTTTTAATTAAAACAAAACCCATCCAATCATTTCAATCATACCAAACACACACATTCCTCAAAACTTTATTTTCAATTATCATGATCAATAGCGTAAAACTCTCTTTCGTGACCCCACATTTTCTGTTAGTTTCGATTGAATTTAAACTTTAAAGTATATCATGAATACAGGGTGAGTAAAAAAGAACTTGATCAGGAATGAATATTTGTTTAAAAATATACCAAACAAATTTGACAAACCAATGAGGCACGTATTCAAAGAGCAACTTATTGCGCTCATATGACAAAAGAAATCATTGAAATCGATCAATTATATCAGGAGCTATGCCTGTTTTAATCAACGAAACCACTTTTTTAGCTGTCCATGGAACGCTTAATTCTACACAGTTGAGGCCAAACCGATCTCATGAAAATCAAAGTAGCGAATGACGATCACAGTCCCAAAAGCATGCAGCCACGCCAGGTGCAAGCTGCGCCGTGTACCACCAAACCACAAACCAAGCGCGTCGCGCAGCCTCGCGTTCAAAGGATGCCACCCGGAAAACAACGCACATATCCTCCCCCATCAGGACATGACCTATGCATGACCGGTCACCGACCGTGCTCAGAGTAAAGAACCTGAACTCGGTCGATGACCTTTGCTGCCTACCTACAGGTCATATGCTCTCACACAACTTGATTTACACGTGACAGGTGTAAATGTATTTTCTAATAATGATTTAAAATGTAATTATTTTTTTGTAGCATAAACCGTTCCGGTATACAGATGTTTGCTTCATGTTGATTTTTTCAAATATACGAGGAGGAAAACATGAAATTAATATAAATCATATATTAATTATATTTCGTGAAGTCATTCACGTTTAAAGAAAGCCATTGGTGTCACACATGCGTACTCTGTGGGTAATTAAAAGGTTTCAGTGGTTTTCCTTCAGGTTTTTCATTGAGTAATTTGTAACGTTTTTAAAATATTTCAAAAATCTTCAAACATTTTCAATATATATCTAAAATGTTTCATTTGTTTTTTTGGTCCTACAGTAAGCCTATGAAATTTGAAACTAGTGTTGCGGCCTCATGCATAGCATATTTGAGAAGTGATGACAGAATATACAACTAAAATCCCATATGAACTACAATATTTCTTGTTTTGCTTTTTGGTATTAGGTAGTAGTCCTAAAATCAGGATTTGATTCCAATCCATCATCTAGGGGAAATAATTGTCTTTTCTGACTTTTCTTTCCCCCCACACCCCACTCAGGATGAAGTCACAGTGTATGCGTTGAAAAATCTATATCCAGAATTGTTTATAGTGCATACAAGTTCTAAATTATTCAATCAACATTTTTCAACATTTCCATACCAAAAGCGGTAGGGGTTAACAGAGTCTCATTTATCTACCAAACAAGTTGTACTCTTTCCTTCTGGCTATTACATTTCGTCTATTTTGAATATATTTTATCATATTTTTAAATAAAACCCTTTATTGGAAAGAAAAGGCTACCTGAAATTGCAGGAATTTCACACACAAATGTTCTTTTGTGTGAGTTATTGCTGGTCGTACATGATCAGCTTATAGTCGCATCCGTGACTGACTGACTGACTGACTCACTCACTCACTCACTCACGGCATTTACGTTCCATGTTGCCTATGTTGGCTAATTTGGCGTGCAATTAGCCCAATGAGTATGGCAACACCTCTTGACGGATATATTTTGACCATGAGCCTGGTATAGACAATGGGGCATTCAATTGTAGCGTGGATTCCCACAGTTTTTGTACCCATATTATTTGTTTAAGTATTTGTTTATTTCTTTTTTATTTTGTTGTCATAAAGTACCCCAGTAAAACACCCACCAACATGATCTAAGTGCTAACACTTAGTAACAGTTTATAACAATACTGGTTTTGGTTACAACTCATATGCAATTAAAGTAAGCAGATTTCAATAGTCACTACTATAAAAATTTGGCTCTTCTGAAATGTTAATATCCGACCAGCTCTACTAGGCGTGCCTAGTCTTGTTTTCCTCTTACAGTAAATAACCAACCTTAATTTGAATTGTGTTTTCTTTATATATCATGAAACAAGTGTTTCATCTTTCTGAATATCGTAATAAACGTGATAATTCCCGACAAGATAGCTGTTAATCCAAAACATGGATATTGTGTGCAAGTACATGATACAGTTATGAATGGATCTTTATCAAAGACAATGACAAACAGGTTGGTAATATACGGTAAGGAACAAATGACAGGAAATGGATGGTTGACAGAGCACACAGTGATGGATAAGCTGGCAGATGAACGTAAGAGAACACATTACGGGTATGATTGAAGACTGATACCATTACAAAGGATAAAGATTGATGGTGTGGAAATGTTGACACTGTGAGCAAACCCTTGTTGTTACAAGAATATACATATATCAAGGGCACCTATTACCAGAATTTATAATGCTGTCAAATCAAAGAGAGAGTTAAAGAAACAAATTTCTACAAAGTTGTTTGTTGGTGAGAATAGATAATGTTTTTTTGTCTCGTGAATTACATCGTTGAGATGTAATATGACACCAAAACACTTTTGTACAAGGCAATGTCCGCACACCTGTTAGAGGAAGTGGCAAACATATTAATCGAAGCTAATATAAAACGAGCCACGCATTTTGATGAAATACAACACATCCAATCTTTACGACAAGTACAAAAATAGTGACTTCTACAAGTCTGCGTGTGGGGATTGACACTTGATCTTCTAGCAATATTGTTGTAGCCACGGCAACAAATTCTGGCTGGCGATATGAGAAGCCGAGAAGCCCGTTGTTTAATCCAGAGCTCAGTCTAGACTCGAGTCAGTGGAATGAAATGATGTAATTTAATCAAATAGTAGTGCATTGGTCTGATTAGGCAGATGCATCACTCATACATGCTACATTGACTTCAGGTGCATGAAATGCAAAATGATGTACACTCTTAAAAATACTGTGTCAACTATCATTGTCATCAGGAATTGTAGATATCAGTACCATACAACCTGAGGAGCGGTCTTTGTAGAAAAACTGGAGATATTTACTGGAAATAAAGATGAACATTTGTGCTACATTAGGCCGGGATTAATCCAACCAACACCGGGCCTTCTACCAAGTGTTTCCTATTCCTAGCCCTTTGCCACAGGTGTAGGTTACATCAATGAAAACAGTCATATTCTGTAATAAAAATTAAGTATAGTTTAAATTTTTCATTTTTTAACTTAACATATTAGCATGTGAATTAAAAACATTTTTCTGACATTGTCCTGGATTTTAGCAAACAAATTTTGTTTTATTTTACACTTCCAATAATTTTCAAAAATGTTAAGAGACAGGCCTTTATCATGTTCACGATACTGAAAGGAGCATTCTTATGTTTGGCCTATGTGTATAAGAGGGACAGAAGTATTATTCCAGATGTGGTAAAATACCACTTGTTGGAATAGTGGGCTATTATCATCATCATCTACCTATAGGCCTACTGTGCAAAAACCTCTTATTGAGTATACTCGCAAAATGTATCCCTGGAACCTAGGAATACAAACATGAGCGTACAGACACAGTCCGGGATGATCCCCTACTCTTTATGAAGGAGTATGTGACCTTTCAACGTGCTCGGGTATTGCTCTTCCGATGCACGGGACCATCATTTCTATGTGACTTCCGAACCACGAGGCAATTGAGACTAAGTACCTTGCCCAAAGATACCAACATGTTGGCCGTAGCAGGGCTAGGGGGCTAGAACTCACAACCTTTGTATTGTGAATCTTGCATGCTATCTTTTAGTCTCAGACCACATATGCTCTCATTTGCAATTCATACCCCCCCCCCCAACCCCCCGCTCTCATTTGCAATCCATACCCCACCCCCCTCCCCCATGGAAGATGTGACCTTGAAATTTGGAGTGTAGATTAACCCAAGTATAGATTTCACATAGCGTTACTCATGCAGGTAACCCCATAGGGGGTGTATGGATTTCAAATGGAATAGCCCATTTCTAACTTGGTCAAACAATTAGATTTATGCCATTGTTATCAAATTAAGCAGAATTTAGGTAAATGACAATGTTTTTACAATCCTACATGTATCTTTCTTATTCCTAGGCCATTTACTTGAATAAATATGATGGAATACCTTAGAGTGTATGTTCAGTAAATGCTACATTTGCCAATAACTTGCTGGCATTTAAGTATTAATCATGGATGTGATTTCTGCAGAAATTGTACTATTCAGTTGACTTCACATATAGAAATGTTGTTGTAGAAACTTGGATCTGTAGATGATTAATGTATAGTGCTGCTAATGGAGCCAATCTAAACGGAATGGTATACGCTATCTGGTGATATTCTTGTTATTATAAGGGGAAAAAAAGAGTTTGTTTCCAGTAGCAAGCCTGAAAAGTCAAATGCAAATTTTTCTTTTATTATTATTCTTTTCAAATCTGTGCATTTTGTTACTGTTATGCTCGCTAAAATGTGAATTTCGCGCGGATTTTCACTTCCGTGTTGGCCGTATGTCACCAATCGCCATCTTGAAACATGTTGGGCACAATTTTGGAAGAGAAAACACCTACGAGATCACCGGGACCTGCCAGGAATCGATCAGGGGACCCTCCGCTAAGCCACGACCCTCGGCTATACTCGTTCAGGCAGTATACCGCACTATTATAGGCTCAGTTTATTACGTCATCGAAAACCGTGCGCACATGCACATGGAGATAAGCTTAGAAATAGTTTTTATAGAGGGGGGGGGGGGGGGGGGGGGGTAAGGGTCAATAAAACAGAAAAAATTGTTTTTTTTGTTACCTTAATGTACATTTCCAGATACTTTAGAAAATGGAAAGAAGAAATAGTCCAAAATTGGTATCCAAATATAATTCTCAAGCCTATGACGAGAAACAGGGAAACATTTGGCTGTTTCTTATATCAGCAGATATGAATCCGAGACTATTTAAAGATTAAGATATTGAATTTCTAGATGGTGATGAGTACTGCAGAAGCGTTATCTTAAATAGATAGCAGATAGCTCTTTGTCACAATATAATTAGTATCTGCTGTAAAAATTCCCCTCTTTTTCCCCGCTGTTAAATTATTACACATCATTGATACAAGATATGAAACATGAGCTTTTTTAAATTCTGAATTATGATTAAATTGTAACAAGTCCATCTTTGTCCATCATTATAGATAGACCACTGAAGTGGGAGGAGGCCTGGTACATGCTATAACTTCAGAAGTCACGCCACTAAATGGTTTCCCCATAGGTTTACATGTTAAAATGGTTGTTACAAAAAGCCCATTTCCTCGCTTATAAAGCAACTGGGTTTTTCAATTTGACATTTTCCTTAAATTTCATGATATCTTTGATCATTTAATAAAAACAATTTCTATGGTATCCTTGAAAGTTCTGAGAAATTAGCTCCCAGAGTTGGACAACTGGTGTAGCGCCCTCATTTATCAGAAATAGTTGAGAAATGTTACCAGAACATTTACAATCAAAATGAATCCAAAAAACCTACAAAATGCATTAAAAATATTTATGTTTGCACTGTGGTATATGTAATTGTCCTAAAATCAGGATTAAACCACAACTTTAATCATTTGGGAGCAATAAGTATCATTTCTGATTAATTCTGTAATCATTGGGCCACAGGATGCCCAGTTGACAAAAAAAGTTTGATTGACTTGTATACCATTACACCACTATTGACACAACACTTTACTTTTGACAGATACAAATTTAAAGTATTTGCATAAAAGAAAACTAGAAATAGGGAACTAAGTTTGTTCCCTGTAGGTGGCCTTAAAACGTATATGCCAAATGCATTTTTTTTATTTTAACTTTTCATTTTGAAGTTATGACTTTAAAATCTGCGTCAATTCATCTATATTGATGGTGAAATCAATTGCAAATTACATTTTTAACAATAATTATCAATTTATACACACACAAAAGAAATTGATTTACTTACCTTTTTTTTAAATGGTAGCACCATTTTGCTTTACTTATAAAAGTACCGGTCATCCTTGGTCTCAAATCGCATTTAAGAGATGTTTTCCATGATTTTCAAATAAAAATAAATATAGTGAAATTGCTCAAAATATTGAAATGAACGCAACTTACAGGAAACAAAGTTGTTTTCTCAACTCAAGTTATAATGCACTTATCAATTGCATCCCTGGTCCCGGGGGACCCGGGGCATAGCGGGGACCGTACGCAATCGTACAAAAAACATTGCCCGGCTATGCGGGGGGGGGGGGGGTGTACCGGGGACGTACAAAACGTGCCCCCGCATAGCCGGGCGTGTAGCGGGGGCGTACACCACTAAAAAATAAGCCGGGGAGTGGCCGGGCAGTGTAGCGGGGGCGTGCGCTAGGGTACACAATGAACACCATGGGCCATAGCCGGGGTGTACACATACATAGCGGGGGCGTACGCTTTGGTACACAAGATGTATACACTGGAAGAGTAGCAGGGGTGTATACACTTTGTCCCGGCTATGGGGGGCCGGGACCGTACACCGCCGTACACTTTGTCCCGGCCACGGGGGGCCGGGACTGTAGCGGGGACGTACACAAAACGGTGCCCCGCCCTGCGGGGACCGTACACGACTATACCCGGGACGTCACATCGGCAATTTGTACGTCCCGGCCCTAATCCCGGCTATCCCCGAGTCCCCCGGGGCCAGGACTGCAATTGATAAGTGCATAAGCGTAACATTTGGATGATTATTTGAAATTAAGTGGCCGTTGTTTTGCCACAATTAATAGCATTGATTTCAGGATATTTGCATATTGACCCTTAATAACAGACGACCTGTATCAGGTTGGGTTTGTTGTTGAAGATTTCACATTTCATATTTTAATTGTTTTCAAAATCAAATTGTCAAAAATCACAAAATCTGTCTAAAGTTTCTTTCCATTATAGTCTTAAGTGTTGCATAAAAGTCTATCAAATTTTGTTTTTTCTTTGGTGAACCTTTATGCCGAGACACCAGTTCTACATGTTTGTTCACGAGACACTTAAAACATGCATTTAGAGTGCAAAATGTTGTCTCTTACTCAAATTTGAAAACTTGAGTAAATTTGTGACGTAATTGGAATTTAATGTACCGTTTCATGTTTACATTTGAAGTAACATAATCAATTTAGGTTATACTTGCTATGAAAGATTTCTTGACTGGATATTTAAATGTGAGAATGGAATGTGTGCAGTGGCAATTTCTTCTTCTTCTTCTTCCCGTTGCTACCTTCAAAATGGTTGAAGATAAATGCACTGTGACTCTCTTACACCTAGAGCGATGAGATTTTTGTGTACAGGTTAACAGACCCAGGATGATTCCCTACTCTTAACGATGAGGTCTGCAACTATTTTATGTGTTCAGGGTGAGCGTCTGAATACACAAAACCAACGGCTTTACGTGACTCTTCAAACCACGGCACAACTGAAATTATACACAGCGAATGGGGTAGAGGAGAAATTCTACAATTAAATCGATCATCAGCTAACCACGGAAAGAAGATCCGATAAACTAACCTAACTGAATTAAGACTTGATTGTAGAGTTTTCGACCTAGATAGGAACTTTTTGGGATGAACAAAGAATCCTGGTTTCAAGGCGACTTGAATCCACGATCCTGTGATTGAAAGAATATTCCCGACAGACGATCAGCACGCTAGACCGCTCGGCCACCTCTACCGTTATGCCTTGTGGAAGCGCATGTGATTTTGGGTTGTGCAGAATTAAGAAAATTCACCAAACACAAACGAAAAATGCAATTGACTTTTGTTCACACAAAGATAGTAACTATATTTCATTCTTGCAAACGTTTCAAACTTCAACTTGGTTTTAAAGACAAGATTGATTCTTTCCACTTTTGCAGTGTTTTGTTGTTGATTTTTACTCACCCTGTATTGACATCCCTTATTTGATTACACATTATTTGCAAAGTAAACTGGCACCTTTTTAAAAACAACTGAACAGTTCATACTTCTATTGAACTGGATGTAGGGATATTATTACCCATTGAAGATAGAATTAGAATAGTTCTAGATGAAAAACATATATCACATATATCAAATTTTGCAGATGATTTTGCAGATAATATGATCAAATTACATGATCACCTACACCCCTTATATCACATGATATCACAACAAGCATATTGTTAATCTTGTCACATATTTTTACAATATTATCAATCAATTCAATTGCTAGGTTGACATAGAAACTAGAGAATTATAATCAATGTTTACTTGAATAAATAAATACCTCACAAATTGAAATTTGTGAGTACAAGTTGGGTCAATATTCCATATTTGACATATTTTATTGAGTCAACATACAGAGTGACAAATAATAATGTTGACAATACAAGTACTGATAGCATCAATTTTGATTTTCAAACCAATATATCTTGAGGTTGTTACCTTAAAGATAAACCATGACTGTCACGCAAGCTTTCTCGTCAAAAGTAATCTCTTCCTCTAGAAAGTAACGTAAGTATACAGATGCACACTCCATGTACTGCAAAGCACTATAAATTTGCAGATTCTTTATTTCGTGAATTCAAAATTACTGCTATTTTAGTGGGCATTTAGAATCTGGACATTTTGTTTTTACTTTCAATATTGTCAGTTTTGCGAGTTTTAAATTTCGTGAATCCACATCCCTCGCGAAATTTAGTGGTTTTACAGTATGTATATAGTGTTTTTATGCGTGGGGTTAATACATTAGTATTAAAGTGAGGCTGTGCATGATTAGATTAAATATCACTCAATGACGCAATGATTTCACTGTCTAGTCATGCTAGTGGAAGTAAAATGAGAAAGAAAATTCACTCTAACTTGTGGGGTGGGGGTGTGTATGTTTCTGAAACAGTCTTGTTTTCTGAAACGTCCATACACAAAAGTTAGTTGTTAGTTCTTTTTTTCCTTGTAATTGATAGAAGAATCTCATCGACCAGTTTATATGTAACAGTCCCGATAAACTTTTTCAAGACATGTACTATATAAATATGTATCAAGATAATCAGTATGCCTTGCATGGGCGTCTATTTACACAGCAGAATGAAGTGCGGCATCATAGCGATGATGCCCTCCATTCCGTCAAATATATACTTGATACATGCCCAGGTTCTTAAGTACACTGTTATGCTATTTAGTTAGAAGTTGTTTCTCAAAATTGGGATGATGTGTTAAAAATGTGTTAATATATTCTCAAATGAAGTGATCACGTCACTAACTAAGTAACTATTTGCGGTATACTAATGCACTTTCTCTCATCATCATCCTTCGGCTGCGGAGCAGGCGACCACAGGTTTTCTCCAAGCACGGCGATATGTAGCAAGAGTGGCTATCTGACGTTCTTGAAACATGCCTTCATTGTCACCAAGTATTCAGCGCTGTATGTACTTCAAGTATGATGTGCTTGGACGACCAGGTCTCCTTGATTGGCCATGTGTTGGTATGTAAGTGGCATACATTCTAGCAGGCTCTTCATCAGGGAGACGGAGAATATGTCCAAGGAATCTCAGCTGGCGACTTTTTACACGGTTGATAAGAGGCTCTGTCTTGGTCATGTCATAAATGGTGGTGTTCGGGACATGATCCATGCGTTTGATGTTAAGCATTATCCTATAGCAAGAGGTAGCATAGGTATTTATTTTGCACTCAATATCTTGAGTTATGCACTTTCTCTACCACCAGCCAATATGCATGTATTTATAGGGGGAAGGTGTCTCTATAACGGGCTCTGTAAATTTACACTAACTTGTGTGTGTGTATGTTTCGGAAACAGTCTTGTTTTCTGAAACGTCCATAGTATAAGTCCTGGGTACCCCCGGGTATACCGGCATGTTTAAAAACTTATCCCTCTGGTATTTCATGAAAACAGCATGGGAAATGCAGCTGCAATTTATGACTTGCTATTGGCATCAGTCTTCCTTTATCTTGTTGTTATTTCCTGTAACTTGTGCTGTTATGGACGTGAAACATGGACCGTTACTCCCAAGTTAAAGAGATAGCTTGATAGTTTCGACACCAAAATGCTGAGAGCAATACTCCATGTCAACTGGAAACAACACATTTGAAATGCCCAATTGTACGTTGACTTCCCCAAAATAAGCCAGAAGATTCAGAAGAGATGAATAAGGTTTGCTGGCCGCTGTTTCAGAAGTGAGGAGCCACTGGAGCACCACTGGAAGATTCTGCCCTGAAGTTTATCGACATTCTCAAGCAAGACACTGGATTGGACACCTGTAACATCAAGACAGCAATGAAAGACAGAAATGTGTGGAGAGCCATTGTGGATCGGGGACAACACCCGAGTTAAGCAAGTTATGTGTTTGCTTCATAAGGAATGTCCATCCTCTGGTAATTCCATACCACCAAATAAATTTTATGACAAACAACCTTTTACGACAAACAATCAATAGTATACCTGTGGCCCTTACAATAATTGAAAGTACCCTGATCAGAAAAGGATGCTATTCAGAAATAGATATTTTAGATATTTTGTTCTTCGCTTCAGATTCTTTAGCCCTTATATGTAATTTTCAACAAGGGTTCTCAGAAAGGGTAAAATTATTAAATGTGATAACATTTAGTGATTAAAGGGACATTAAGTGGTGTTGAAAAGTTTAAATGTTTAAAAATTTACTTCAGAATTCAAGATGAACATTAAAAATCGCCATTATTGTTGTTTCTACTAACAAAAAACACAGCAAAACTAGATTTAAACAATATCATCGCTATTTATTGAAAAACGCCCTCTATGCAAATATGGTTCGCGTTATGCATCACGCGTACTGCACGGGGATACTGTCGGACGTAAAATGCTGGTCCCGCGGGATTAGCATTTTTTGAATCGACGTTTTCTTGTACAAAAAGAGCTGATTTTTCTTAATCCTTATAGGTGTAAGTTCATACATGTAATACAATTATAAAAATAAACTAATCTCAGTTTTTATCATAATTGAGGGCGCTGCCTCCAACACATCTCTTAGTGTCCCTTTAAAGGACTACTTTTTATCACCAAAGTGAAAAAAACACCCACAAAACTTTTAGTCCATGTAGGTTTTTGAGAGATTTTGATTTTGCAGGTTCCATCAATATTTTTTCGTCAACATTTTTTTCCTATCATCAAACATGCCTACATCTGTGCAGATGTTGATACCCTCAATTGGACTTGTGGAAATTGACTCATACTTGGGGTGGGTGGGGGGGGGGGGGGGGGGTACGTAGTGGATATGATGTTACGGGGATATGCTGCCAAATTGTGTCCCAATTTTCCCCCTCTGGTAAATGGATGGCTATTTTACAAAGCAATTTTTGTAGATTTATGGTTCTAAATGCTTAATTTTGCTGTTTTTCACAGAAATCAATATTTTGGTCAATATATAGGAAAAAGATGGTTTCCGGTAAACATATAAGTCCATTTTCCCCCCCAGAATTGGTAAATGTTTGGGTCCGATTTTCATCCCCCCCCCCCCCCCCCCCCCCCCACACCTAAAATTACCCCTTGGGTACAATGCTGTCGATACATTCGTGATTTTGACATGCAATTTCTTTGGCTGGTTTGAAGACAACCACATCGATGCAAACAAAATTGGTCAACCTTTTACCATTTTTTTGTCGGTACATCATGCCTTTCATCGGTACAACCCTCCCCTGGGTCTCATAAAGCTGGCTGAGCAATAAAAACACTCGATCCCTTTCCCCCATAACCAGTGAAATTTTCATTTTTTTGTCGGTACATTATGCCTTTCGTCGGTACAACTATGTCTTGCCTCCCCTGTTTCAAAAAGCTGGCTACGCCACTGAGAATATCTGAGTACCCCCCTCCCCTGGGTCTCATAACGCTGGCTGAGCAATAAAAACACTCGATCCCTTTCCCCCATAACCAGTGAAATTTTCCCGATCACCATATATTCCAACTATGTATGTAATGCATCTTCAAACATCAAACATCTCTTGTTCTATACTAACTAGATACTTAAATGTCGGCTGTGGCACCAGCGTGATGAATGATTAATGTACATAGTGCATTCATAGTTGCGCTCTCTAGACGTCAATCCGATCACATATCCCGCCCCATCAACTTACAATGTTGATTCAATCGGTTAAGTATACAGCTTGTTGCCACTCATTCTGAGCCAAATATGGGATTTTTTTCCGATTCCGCAACTTAGCGTGACGCTGCTGACTCGAAATTGGCTGTATCGTGGTTTTGTGCCAGAAAGACATGGTATGCTGGAGCTGCCTTGTGTTGTGTTGGTTGTTTGATAGTGTGTTTAAAAGCCTAAATGAAATAGCTGCCTTGAGTTGGTTGTTTGGTAGTGTGTTTAAAAGCCTAAATGAAATAGCTGCAAACATATTATTATCGTATATGGCAGCTATTTATTATTGGATGTATGGCATTGTAAGAGGTATAGTCATTGTACTCGTATGTGTAGAGCCAAGAAGGCTATGATCTGCTGAGTTTAATTCTTGGTTGTCAATATTAATATAATGCCATAACGATTCATGTAGGCATGTAGTGATTAGCATAAATATTGGATGTTGTAACATTTCAGGAAAATATAACAATATTTTAAAATGTTGTCACATTTAGGCACTTTTCTTGTATTTATGGCTTTTGTAGTGAATTTAGAGGGTAACAGATTGTGAGTGTATTTCATGGATTTGAAGCAAATTCTTGAAGACTTCAGAAAAAAATGTTTAAACATCCCTCAAGTACCTTTAAAACCCTGGTCACTTAACTATATTCTGTCACTAATAGAAACTCTGCCAAAGTGCTTGAGTGCTGAGTTTTTGCCATATAAAATGGGATGATTAATGTTGCGCTGACTTCTGTTTTCTCATTACACCTTGTAACATAAAGGGCGTTCTGACAAGGGACGCTAACCTAGAGGTTAGTGTCAAATTCGCTAACTTTGAGGTAAATGGCCATGTGAATCGTGTCATGGTTATCTAACCTCGAGTATAAGGCTGGAATTTTAACCCTAACAGATCTAACGGTTACTTACTTGCTTGCTTAATTCGGGTCGTGTCCCCGATCTACGATGTTTCTCCACACTCTTCTGTCGTTCATTGCTGTCTTTATGTCACTCGTCTCCAGTCCAGTATCTTGCTTGAGTAGATCGATAAATGTCAGGGCAGGTCGTCCCGGCTTTCTTTTGCCATGTTTGGGGATCCAGTGCACCAGTTTGGATACTGGCTCCTCACTTCTGTAACAGTGGCCAGCAAACCTTGTTCTTCTCTTCCGGATCTTCTGGCTTATTTTGGGGAGGTCACCATACAGTTGGGTGTTTGGTATATGTTGTTTCCAGTTGACATTGAGTACTACTCGCAGCATTCTGGTGTAGCAGCCATCTAGCTCTTTCTGTAGCTTGGGGGTAATGGTCCAAGCTTCGCATCCATATAGCAGAACTGACTCCACCGTTGAGGCAAACAGACGAAGTTTGAACTTCCGAGATAGAGTTGACTTCCATATTTTGTTCATTTTGCCGCACGCTCTCCATGCTGCTGCTTTGCGTTGCTTAATGTCTTTTACCGTACTCTCCATCCAGGCACCAAGATATTTAAAATCTTGAACTTCCTCCAGCTTGTTGCCATCATTTGTCTGTATGGATCCCTTCTGGCTCTGGTTATATGACATAAACTTGGTCTTCTTAGCATTCATTTTGAGACCGACCTTTGCTACTGATGTCTCAACTCTTTGCAGCAGATCTTGTGCTTGATGAAATTTCTCTGACAACAATGCAATGTCATCGGCGAAGTCAAAGTCTGTCACCACCTCTGGCCCGATCCGCCTACTTCTACGCCTGTCAAGATGAAAACCAAGCTCTTCTTCTCTCCCTTCTATGGCTATCCTCAGGGCAAAGTCCAGCACAATCACAAACAGATATGGGGCAAGTGTGTCTCCCTGTAGAACTCCAGCCAATATTTCAAACTGTGCAGTCTCTCCGTCAGGTGATATTACCTTAGCCATGGTATTCTCGTACATTCCTCCGATTGCTTCAACGACTTGTTTTGGTATTCCATAAGCTCGCAGAATTTTCAGCATTTTGCCACGATGGATTGTGTCGAAGGCCTTTCTGAAATCAATGTAGGTGATTACTGCTGCTAGGTTATTGGCTTTAACTCCTTCTATGAGCCTCCTCAGTGCCAGTATGTGGCCCGCTGTCGTCCTTCCAACCCTGAAGCCGTTTTGATTGGTTCTCAAATGCTGATCCAGCTCTGGTCTGATTCTGTTCAGGATCATTCTGTTGTATGTTTTGGCAACAATAGAACTTAGGCTGATACCTCGGTAGTTGCCTCCTAGGCTAAGATTCCCTGATTTTGGAATTGGAACAATGTTGAGCACAGACCATTGGCTTGGTTTTTTCCCTTTCAGTAATGCTTCATTGCAGAAGCTCAACACAATGTCGTCAAGGTCGCATCTTTTCAGAACTTCAGGTGGGATATTGTCTTCACCACTGCTTTTTCCTTCTACCAGTGACTTTTTAGCTTTGTCATATTCTTCCTGGTCGAAAGGCCCGGTTTTAATTTCCAGATCTTCTAGGATTGGTGTGATTTCCTCATCCTCATTACTGATGTCTGGTGGGCTCCCCAGAAGGTTTTTGAAGTGGTTATACCAGTTTGTGACCCGATCTTTCTGAGTTTCTCCCTCCAGCTGTCCTGTGGTGGATGCTTTTCTACCAGTGATCTCATTGATAAGCCTCCAGCTTAAAGCATGCTTGCAATTGGAATGTGCTGCTTCTACTTCCTTGATCTTGCTGTTCAGGTCTTCTACTATGGCTAGATTGTAGGCTTCATCAAGTCCTTGCTTTGCCTTCCTGTACTCAACTCTCTTCCCCTCAGTGACGTCCTGTTGATAGAGATTATATGTGACTTTGATTTGATCTCTTGCCGCAACTACCCTTGGATCGCTGGAGAAACGTGTTTTATGAGACCTTTTCCTGACTGGTATGATCTTCTCTGCTGCTTCATTATTTGCTTTGATAAATCTGTCATACTTGTCAGTGGCTGTTTCTTCCTCATCCTCTAGGACTTTAAACCTATTGCGTACTTCAACTGCATATTTCACTTGTAAGCTCCCGTCAGAACTCAGGGTTTTCCAGTCATATGGCTTCTTTCTTGGCGTTGTATTACTTTTCCTCAGGCTCAGCCTCATCTTAGCTGACACAATTCTGTGATCAGAGCCCACACTGGCAAAGGTGTTGTATGCTTCGGCATTCATGACACTATTCCTCCACTTACTCCTTACAAGAATATAGTCTAGCTGGTACTGATTTCCACCTGGGCTTGTATATGTCCACAGTTTTCCTTTTCTCTTTTGAAACTGTGTGTTTGCAATGATAAGGTTTTTCTCAGTGGCTAGATCCTTCAAGTGCTTTCCATTTATATTGGTTTCCTCGTGGTAAGTAAACTTGGCGTCCTCTGCTCCTATCCGGCCATTAAAGTCGCCAACTACTATCAGGACGTTGTGCGCTGGGATAGAGTCAATTGCCCTCCTCAGGTGGTCAAAGTGGCTCTCAATGATATCATCGTCTGCTACATTTGTGGGACAGTAGTTAACTATTATTGATGTTGCAGGGTTGCCCTGGAAGCTAGTGACTAGTATTCTGTCAGTATGTGCCTTGGCACTTGAAAGCGAACTTTTGGCTAGAGTGTTTAATAATATGCCAACTCCACCGACTGCTGCTCCTGCACTGTTTCTGGTTGCTGATGTTGTGATAAGCGTCTTTCCGAGGATGCTCTCGTATCTAACTGGTTCGTCATGTACAATGCGGTGCTCCTGAATACCCAGCACTTCGATGTTGTAGTCAATGAAGTTAGAAACAAGCTCCTCTCTGCACTGCTGTACTCTTATTGTTCTGACATTCATAGTAGATACTGTAGTAACATTCTTACATTTAATAAGGTTTCTCCTCATGCAGGCACCGTATTCAGGCTTGCCCCTTCCAGAAGGATTTAAGGACACGCCGTCATGGGATTTTTGTAAATTAATGTCTGCACCAGGAGATGTTGATTTAGTAGGGACTTTAACCCTAGTGTTGTGTAGTTGTAACATCATAGATTTTCTGTTGCTAAATAATACTGTGGCCGCAAATCCTACAGTATGGTTTGTAATCAAAGTTGTCCTTCTTCTAGAATACTTGCCGGCCAAGGCTATTGAGTATATTCTCCCCTTGTCTCAGTGATTAAGATTGAAACATAATTAAGCAAAGTTCAATAGATCTTCAAACTACTCCAATAGTCCTAGATCTATTGACCATTGTGGTTTTTGTTCAGGTATACCTTCCTTAGCTATTTTACCCATAGCTGGGTGGTTTATGTTCAGGTTTTCCTTCCTTAACTCAGAGCCCCGTTAGTGGAACAGGCCGCAAAGCCTGATCGTAACACTTAGCACCAACTGCCTAGCAGAGAGGGTGGGGATGGGTTGGATGTAAGGAGGCGATTATGGACAGATGGGCTGATGGAATTGCCAACTGTGCATACCAGCTGGGATAGTGTAGAATGAAGAATGAGCAGAAAGAAGAAGTGATAGTGTGCATGAAGGAATGCAAGGTGGGAAAGCAATAGATGAAAGGAAAGCTGAAAGTTGCGCATTTACACCCCTTTTCATATTAGTGGCTGATAGGACACTAAGCTAAGCAAACGGTTAACTAATCCCAAAACACCAACCGAGAGTGTGTGCGCCGTGTGAATCCATCCATCATGTTAACCGCGAGTGAGATTTTTTTTATCTGTGACCTATGTCTTCACGCAAAATTAAGAATTACACGACCTTGAGTTAACCTCGAAGCTACCGCAGTGGTATCGCTATACTCAAGGCTAAGTTTGTTGTCTGGACAGCCTCTCTGGGTTAGCAGATAACTATTCTCGAGTCTAGTGGCCGCCTGAACAGGCCTTATGTTTAATGGATTTGGTGCAGCAAAAAGATCTGTCCCAACTTTACTGCCCTACATGTGTGGAATTTGTCTTTAAATGTTGTTTGTAGTGTTTGTGCAATATAAATACATCTTTAGAGTCCTTTTCTTCCTATCTAAGCAATCATTTTACTTGAATTTAGGTGTATGGTACTGTAGGTAGTATTTTATCAAATTTGCTATCTACTGAAGATAGCAGCATATTGCTAGAAAATAGTATGCAGAAATGCAGAAATTTAGAGTTATTTCATTTGGAGTGCCCACATTTTTTTACTCAAAAAACTATGTAAATTGTAGGAAAGACAAGCCATAAACCTTCTTGGCTAAATGGTTCATCTCTTTGTATACCTCCCCCCCCCCCCCCCTCACAATTATTGGGACAAGTGGGAAATCGTTCTATAATTCAGATGTATGTGTCGAAAAAGGGATACCCAAAATAGTTTCTTGTGCACACAATTATTCCATGTTAAAACTTATTATGGATAGTAAACATGGGTCTCAAATCTAAGCTTATTTGAATAACATCTTCAACGTGTCTGGTTTGTCTTGGTACATGATACCGCAACCCCCTCTCCCTCCCCCGAAGTCCAGGACTCCAACCATCCAAACACTATGTAAATCTATAGCAGCTCAACATTAAATAAGCTTAGTTTTGATTCTGAATTTGATTATTGCACTTTTAAACTAGCCTAAATGTATCAAAACTTATGCCTTTCTTTGAAGCGGCAAGTTTTGTGTACTTGTTTTATGACAAAAAGAGCTGAAATGCCACTAAGTCCGCAGAAACCTTACAAAAAGGAGTCCCGCAGTTGTCAAATGTAGGAAGTCTCTCACTTTTAAGACTTATTTGGTAAGACTTGTTTTATGACAAAAAGAGCTGAAATGCCACTAAATCCGCAGAAACCTTACAAAAAGGAGTCCCGAAGTTGTCAAATGTAGGAAGTCTCTCACTTTTAAGACTTATTTACAACGTTAAGTTGTCCTGGGTATAACTACAGCCTGTATGCCATGTTTGGCAGGCTTAGGCGGTACCAAATCACAATTTATGAAAATCAGATGAGGTTAACTTAAAGGTCCCACACCACCAAATCAGTTCCCTATTGCTTTGTGTGGTTAAGAGGTCAAGTTTGTGTTAATTTTTTCCACTTTTAGTGCAAACTGGTTTATTCAAATCATTGTTTTTATTGAAGATCAAGATGTCTTCTGCTTAAAAACAATCATTTTTGTGAGGGGTAACCATCATTTGTCCCGCTATGGGCCAATGATATCTATCTTAGGTTACGACAGGCTGCCTATATCCTAAGATCATTTTAGCTCTAAATTGGTGGAAACAGTAAAATCGTTTTAAATGATATTATTCAAGAAAAAGCTAGAGATGTTGGGCCTAATGTGGAGGAAATAACCTACAAATGCCAAATTATGAAACATGTAGGTATGTTTACAGCACCTTTTCTAGGATGTTATACTTAGACTTATGGTGGGGTCTATCTTAATTTCAAACACTGCCAGTTATCGCCAGAATGCAAAATATTATTTGGTTGTGTGCACTCTTAAAGGGACATTAAGTGGTGTTAAAAATTTTAAATGTTTAAAACTTTACTTCAGAATTCAAGATGAGCATTAAAAATTGCCATTATTGTTGTTTCTATTAACAAAAACACAGCCAAACTTGATTAAAACAATACTATCGCTATTTATTGAAAAACGCCCTCTATGCAAATATGGTTCGCGTTATGTATCACGCATACTGCAGGGGGATACTGTCATACGTAAAATGCTGGTTGCGGCTCTACCAGCATTTTTGAATCAACGTTTTGTTGTACAAAGAGGGCTGATTTTTCTTAATCCTTATAGGTGTAAGTTCATACATGTAATACAATTACAAAAATATACAAATCCCAGTTGTTATCATATATTTTTGTAATTGAGGGCGCTGCCTCCACCACATCTCTTAATGCCCCTTTAAGGAGCTGGTGGACTCTCCTACCTTTTGGAGATTTTGAAATAGTTACACCTTTTTAAAGCTTTTAAAGAGATAAAGCTACAGTCGAGTGAATATGTTATGTATGCGCAACCAATCCATATTTTAAGTTCAACAATTTAGATTTTTCACCCAAATTGTATACTTTTTTCGAACAATTTTGAAATTATTTATAATTTTTAGAAATATTCCGGGATTTTATTGATGTTTTTGAAAATGTTTGCAAATTGAAGAAAAAAATGTATCTAGAAAATGCGGAAAAGAAACAAAAGGGCCCAACTCACTTAATAAGTCTACCTGAAAAGTCTACTTTCCAGTATAACAGTTTTTTCCCACAGACCAAATTCATGTTGCCTCTCATACCTCCCTTAAAGGTCTTATTTACCTGTTGTCCGTATTTAATCTAATACATAAAAGTGTTCTACTTAGCGTCTTTTCAGATCCAATAAGTCGTAGCACTGTTGTCCATAACATCGAAAAAAGACTAAATGGGATGGTAATTTGAGTAACAAATTTCCAAGTAGGCTGCTGCTGAAAGTACAATGTTTAGAATGGTGGGTAATTGGAGCCGGAGAGGTGCATGCTCTTGTTTGATGCCAACAATAAAATGGCAAATATATTGTATGTAACCTAACCAGACAATACTACAATTTTTTGTGCATTCATTGTTGGTGTCATCTTGTCATTTTTTTGTCTATTTTAACTGCCAATAAGGGACAACATTACACTAAATATAAAAGTCAAGTCTGAACTATTGTTTTCTGTTTACCTTTGAAAGTGCTCTTCCTCGAATGCATGTTTATTACAATAATTTTGACATTTGAGCCGAGGGTTGACTCTGATCATTTGTTATTAGAGATGCGCCACCAAACAAAATGAAAATTGACCCAATAGCGTTTTAGTCAAAATTAATAAATTTCCCTCAGTTGTTTGTTAGTGATTTTGCCAAGACATTTGCGAAACTGGCAAATTTCTAGAATTTAGACTCATTATTATATTTACCAACAACAACAAAATAAAAGAGGTCATTCATTTACCAGACATTTACCAGTACACCCCGCCCCCTCCCCCAGGAATTTGAAACCTATAGACCATTTCAAATCCGAAAATATACGATCGGTTCCGAATGTTTCCGATTAGCCGAGTGTTTGACACTCGTTCCATGACCTGTCAGCTCCTGACAGGTCATGGCCATGTGCCGGAGAAAAACAACGTGTTTTTCACCCGTCTGCCCGTGTGGTAGATTGCGCTGGTGTTGGTGATAGATTGTATCCCTCACAAAATTGATGTTGCGGCATTTCAGTTACAAAAACGAGTGAGATGAAAGAGATTTGGGGTAATATTTTCTCTTTTTACCGTCTGCTCGATACATTTGGAATTTGTCCGTCAGCGCCTTTGTTGATAAAAAAACAAAATAGTCTCGTTCCACGTTTTACTTCTCATGTGTGCACGCGTGTATGTAAACATAGGCGGACAATCAACTAGGGCAATGCTGTGAATGCGATCAACTGTTGCGAAGAACGCGCAACGCACCTACTCCATGTGACCTGTTTTTCCGAAGATTTCCGATCTCAATTTGAAATGGTCTATGGCTAAGGATTTTTCATACCAACTATAGGATTTATGTCTTCCGTCACTGGGCAGAACAAGAAGGGGCAGAGGGTACTCCAAGTTGGGGTACACATATTGTGATGCTGTACACTGTTATTACGGTTGTGTCAAATTTTACACAAGTTGTGTAAAATTTTACTACACAACATTGTAACATTAATTTACACAATTAAGTTGTGTTGTATAAATGGTTCACACAACAATTAGTTAATTTTCTACACAATAGTTTTGCATTACTATTGGGTTGTGGAATGGCCATTTAATATTTTACACAGCAATTGGTTAATTTTCTACACAATAGTTGTGCAATGGGTTTTGGAAAGTTAATTGAAGTATTTGACGGTAAGTATATGTTTCACTTGAAATATTTCAGTAAAAAATACGAAGTAATAAAAAGTAGTCAGTGTGATTCTATCAGTTGGATTTTTTGGGTAAATTAGTCCAAAATTATATCGTCATGTGTACTGTGAAGTGTAAACTGTAAAGTGTGTAGGCTTATAAGCTTAAGTTTAGTTATTATTATTTTGAACTGATAATTTACCAAAAAAGCCAACTGTTGTGTAAACAGTTGTAACTGTTGTGTAAACAGTTTACACAACCTAGTTGTGTAATAAAAATTAACTAATTGTTGTGTAAACCATTTACACAACTTAATTGTGTAAATTAATGTTACACAATATTGTTTAGAAATACTACTCAACTGTTGTGTAGGTATTACACAATTACACAACCTAGTTGTGTAATATCTACACAACAGTTGAGTAGTATTTCTAAACAATAATGTGTAACATTAATTTACACAATTAAGTTGTGTAAATGGTTTACACAACAATTAGTTAATTTTCTACACAATAGTTGTGCATTACAATTAGGTTGTCGAATGACCATTTTAATGGTTAACACAGAAATTGGTTAATTTTCTACACAAAAGTTGTTCATGGGGTTTTGGAGAGTTCATTGAAGTATATGACGGTAAGTATATGTTTCACTTGAAATATTTCAGTAAAAAATATGAAGTAGTAAAAAGTATTCAGTGTGTGTGATTCTATCAGTTGGCTTTTTTTGTTAAATTAGTGCCAAATTATATCGTCGTGTAACTGTAAATAGAAAACTGTAAAGTGTGTAAGCGTATATGCTTAAGTTTAGTTATTATAATTTTGAACTAATTTACTAAAAAAGCCAATTGATAAGAATCACACACACTGAATACTTTTACTACGTCATATTCTTTACTGAAATATTTAAAGTGAAACATATATTACCATCAAATACTTCAATCAACTCTCCGAAACCCCACTGGCTCAAGCAACAACGACACGTCCGCCATTTCGTTTCCAGTAATTTTGGTCACAACAAGGGTAATTTGTGATTGGTTAATTCTTATCATGTGCTTGTAAGTCTACACAACTGTTGTTTAAAATTCCGTTATCGCGGCAATTCAATTTTATATAATCAAATTACATTTTACACAACCTAGTAGTAACACAATTGGATATGATACACAACCTTGTTTAATAATCACACATGGGTATTAACAAATTCTTTTTACACAATGTTTTTTTGGTGGACAAGTTAACTTAGACACCTTAGTTTTCAAAAGTGGTTGTAATAAAATGCGAAAATACCGCCAAATTCAGTTATTCAGTGCGAAATTAATATTTTAATGATATTTTATATTAAATGTGTCTATTACCGTAAATAAAATGGTGCTTTAATTGACAATGTAGCCTTTAAATAATAAATATCACATTTAATTTTCGATTTAGTTTATTGAGTGGATAAACTAAAGAGTCTCAATGATGTATATTCGTTGTAACTCCTCAGAAAGTAATGAGAACGTATGGTCTAGCGGTTGCGTCCTTCGCTTGTCACGCGGAGAACCCAAGGTCAAATCTGATGGGGGGCCATATATTTTTTTGTATAATACATTGGTACTTTTTGATGTTCCATTATATTAATTACTTACAATATCATTAGTTTGTTTATTAACGAGACTCTTTTTTTATCTATTGATATTTTATACTTTTTTTGTTCAATGAATATAAATTATCACGATTTTCTTTTTTTGATTCGGCTGTTGTGTTGTGTTGTGTTGTGATGTTCGTGATTTATTTTTCATAACGATTGACTATTATAGTATTAATAATAATTATCCTGGCGCCCAGGAAAACCAAGTTATTTTGTTGCACTTTTGAATTTGTCATAAATTACGTTTTTCTCGTAATTAATAAACATTGGAATTTAAATTAAATTATAAATTATGATATTTTTTTCTTCTTTTTTTCCCATAAACTTTACCACACACGCTCACATATCGTCTCGGTGATTTCCTTCCAGAAACAACACACTAGTGATCCTTTTGCCGACTTCCACAAAAGTCAACAGATCATTCCAAGTCTTCTCATCCTTTTGACACTTGTCCACCCAGTTTTTTAGAAGACCTTGTTATACATGAGAATAACAGTGTACGGCTATGCGACCCCTTTATAAGCCTTGCTGTTAGACCCCCTCTTTAAGCCTTGCAATTATCCAAATATCCCTTTATTTCATTTGACCCCTGCTACCAAAAGAACTCTTATTTTAAAATGTGTGAATTACAGACATGTTGTTTGCACAAAACAGACAATCCTTAGGCCTTATCACTTAAATAAAATGTAGTCTTGATATCAATCTCCATATATCTTTGTAATTGATGATGATAAAAAAGAAAAAGTTCATATCTTGACAAATTTGAACTGTGCTATAAATTGATGGATACAATCCTTCAATGCTATCTAATAAAAATGGATATGATGACATTTAGTATCAAGAAGGGGATTTGTATTCATAAAGCCCTCTAAAGTGCAACTCAATCCATATATTTCACATTCACTACTTCTCAAGATCAGGATTATAATATACAGGGTGTCCCATTTGTGTGGATACCTTTTAAAGCTTCATATCTCTGATTGTTGGTATTGTGAGTTATGGGAATAAACCTTTCCACTCAGGCGTGTGTAGTCAAGGGGTGCAAAATAAAAATTCATTCCGGTTTTGGTAACTGTGGGAACACAATTCTGGTAGTCTCAGCATGTATTGTTTTTCTTCATTGTGGAAGACTAAAATGGATAAATAACCATCAGTGGCGGCACCAGCATCCTTTTTATTGTAAGGGCAAGACAAGATCTTGGGGGAAAGAACAATCTGATGGATAGGGCCAGGTGCGCGTGAAAATTCTGGCTTTTAATGTCAGAATTGCCTGAAATTAGCTTAATTTGGTATGAAATTATAGATATTTCAGACCTATTTTAAACTAATTTGGATGTAATTTTGACATGAATAGTCAGCATTTTCGATTGTTAGGGTGGGGCTGGCAAACTCCATTTCCCGGGCTGGCAAGCTCCATTTGTCCCCCTCTTACTACGCCACTGTTTCCACTCCTGTTGTATATATGGGCCTCAGACAAGTTTGGTATTAAAATAAACAAGTTTTCTCTATCCAAATAATTTTTTTTTTTCAGGTTATACAGCAACATTATTTTACCAGAGATTAGGATACCCTGTAGTTTGTGGTATAGTTGAACTGCTTGGGTTGAATGAAACATATGGAAAAACATATCTATAGCATTTTTAAATGCTATAAGGGACACACCATTATACTTCAAGGGGGGTAGGAAGTTGTGGTCGTATGGATTTTATTTTTTGCTGCCAAAGACGGCAAGGTTGGGGTTTTTTTGCTGCCAAAGGCGGCGAATATTTTTTAAATATGTACCTTTATATTGAGTTGGGTGGGCAAAGGTAGTATTTTTTTTAAAACTCATCAGTGGGTGAAGGTTTTTTTTGTTGGCCTGTATAGTGGGTGAAGTTTGTTTCTTCTTCCAAAAATTTCCTACCCACCCCTTGAAGTCAAATGGTGCGTCCCTAAATGCTTTAAAAAGCATTTCCATACAAAAGCGTTTCTTCCTCTTTTGGGGTAGGAGGGGGGAATGGGAGTTTGTTTTTCATTGGTAACGGTAACCGATAGCTAATTAATCCCTCACATTTCCTCAAGGGCGGGCGTTACGAGGTAAGGAAGGGAGTAGGCAGGTAAGCAAATCATTATGATTTAAGATCATTACTTCTCACCTCAAAGAAGAGGTTTAAAAGGTAAGGCAAAAAAAAAAAGTTTGCTTGGCCATAGATGCTCTCCAAAAGGTAGGGTCGGTCGGTCAGATTTTTTTTTTTTTTTTTTTTGCTTTTCCAAATTTAGGTACCTGAATATCTGAAATAAATGAAAAAATAAAAAAGTGTTACATTTTTTCATTGTCCATAACAAGACCTTAGGCGTCCCATAAAATTGGTAAACAAAATTCTTTTTTATTTTTTGCAAAAAAAAGAGAACAAAAGTACACTGTCGGGACTGTAATACACGGTCGGTCGGACGATGGCAAGCAAAAATAAATAAATTGGGGCCTAAGAGGAGGGAGGGAGTAGGCAGGTTAGCAGATACCTTAAAGCTGACTATGCTGGCAAATCATAACAATTTAAGGCAATGGCCATGGTTCTCATCTCAAAAATGTTGATGGTCCAAATCTAAGCGGAAAATGTTGGGTATTGGGATATTTCTATCAACTTACCGATAGATGCCTCAACCTTGGAAATTTGATTATTCCCATACTCTGCCACGATGAGTTTCATCAATGCAAACCTAGTGGTCCTTCATCATCCTCTGGAAATTCCTTCGAACTTCCAAAGAATAAACAAGACCCCCAGGTAGTGTCGGTAGATCCATCTTCTTCACCCTAATATCAGCCAGGATATCCTCGGTTAGTCCACTGGTGATTGCCCGCTGTAGCAAATCACGCCGTCTCTCTAAGTTGGCCAACTTCTTGAACCAGATGTCAATTTGGTCGGCTTGAGATTTGACAAGAATTTTCATCTCGTCATCTAAAGCTGTCCCATCAACTTCTGCTTGTGAAGAAAGCACAACTCCAATTATATCCATCATATCCATTTTCTCCTCAGCTATGCCCGAGGTGGATGCAGTAGAATTGTCCATTATTGGAGAGCGTGTCGACGGTATACGAAGAAGCTATGAGTGAAATCTGGATAATCATTACCTAATTGATTAGCTACATCAGTCTTGGGGATTTTCCTGTGGCACCAGAGTGATGAATTCCATTTAAAAAAAAGATATTTCATTTGATTTTTTGATTTTTTTTTAAATTAGGCATTTTCCCCTTTTCACAACTTTTTGTGAGGAGTTAAGTTTTTTCGGATTTATTCTTTATTCTTCTGGTTTTGAAGCAAATATTTAAATATCCAGGGATAAAATGTTGTCTTGAAATCACAGAATGTATTCTTAATCCTAATGTGCCATTTATTAATTAAGCTCTCATTTTAAACATACACCTGCTATAACCCTAACTCCCACGATCTTGCAGTGGCGATGGACCGAAGAACGGGGGAGGGAGGGGGTTAAATGGGGGGAACCAACAAAAATAGGTCCGCAGCCCTAGAGATCAACGCGTTGCATTGAGATGAAATCATGCAATCTTTTTGGGGGGCTCTCTGACAAAACAAAATTAGTCAGAGAGCTACAAAGTGTATTCAAAATAAGCTTTGCATGTCAATTGCTTTTAATCTAAGAGTATGAGTTCAATCCTTGCTGCTTTTAGAGTCCTTTGAATTGATTTTCCCCTTTTAAATACAGATTAATTATAAATTTTGCATGGTTCTGATTCAAACAGATATTGACAAAGATGACAAATTGCTGTCTATCATGCATGATTTCTGTTCATTATCCTTGCGGAACAAGAACTAGGCAAATAATCATAAATAAACACCAGTTTGCTGGTGATATCATATCCAAAATACAACAAAAGATTGCAATATTTATTAATGCATATGAGAAAAATTATATTATCTTGTATGATGATATAGAGGCCCCTGGTTCAAACCCAATGGGACTTCTTATTTAAACAAGTCTCAATTGATGCTATAGTTCATGGTCTTAAAAGAGAATTCCCATTGAGATTTGAAATAGGTTTGTTCAGTTATTGATGTGACAAGTTTATCCCTTACGAAAATGCAATCACCAAAATGTGGTTGCAGCAAGATGGCACAAGGTTGCGAAAGGTTGTTGCAAGGTTGCGCAAGCTTGGTGCAAGGTTGTGGATGATTGCTGCAAGGTTGCGCAACCTTTTTAGAAGGACCAAACTGGTTGCGCAAGCTCCTGCAACCTTCTCAGAAGAACTAAACTGGTTGCGCAAGCTTGTTGCAAGGTTGTGGATTGCTGCAAGATTGCGCAACCTTCTCAGAAGTACCAAACTGGTTGCGCAAGCTCCCTGCAACCTAACCTCTTCAGAAACACCAAACTGGTTGCGCAAGGTTTCTTCTTATGTTCAAAGGTCAGGTCAAAAGGTCAAACATGTGAAATAAATATTACTGTCATTGTAACCTTTACTAAAATTGTAGTGACTTTGATGATTATAATTGTACCAATACTTTTTAATCAATTTCATAATGAAAATAAATTTATGCTAGAAAAATGAGTTGTATCATATTCTAATCTTTGAAGGAAATTGATGTCGCAGATAAAAATGATGACAAAGAGTAAGTTTAAAACAGTAAGCTTATTTGGTATTTGGTTCCGAATTTTGAGGCACGTTTTTGGTGGAAAATTTAAGATCCTAGTTGTGCCAACCATCATGACCTTGCGCAATCTTGCAGGGCTGTTGCGAACAGGTTGTGCAAGCTTTAGATGTTTCTGCAAGCTTGTGGTTATACCACAAACATATATTACAAGGTTGCGCAAGCTCGTATTTTTCCAAATTTAACCTTGTGCTTGCGCAACCTTGCAGTGCAAGCTGGTTGCGAACAGGTTGTACAAGCTATAGGTGTTCCTGCAAATTTAAGGTTACACCGCAAACTGACGTTGCAAGGTTTTGCTGCAACCTCGTATTTTTCCAAAGTTAACCTTGCGCAAGCTTGCAGAATTGATTGCGATACAGGTTGCGATTTTCATAAGGGATGATTTATGTACACCAGTCAAGTTAAAAGTCATATTGTGCGATCTTTAGATTTTCTTGCAGATTTGCATTTATTATCATAAATCGTGAAGATCTCCTATGTTACGGAGCCATACAATTCCTACTTACTTGAAAATCAAATCAAACTTGTTGAGAAATATCTTAAATTGGAAGCAGATTTCCATTATGATTTTGTTTTAAGTTCTGTGATGGTTTTTCACAGAAAATACAGTCAAGATAGATCAGAAAAGATAATTTCAGGCAATTTTTACAATAAAAGCTGAAAGTTTTGCACACATTTTTCACCCCAATATTTTTCTTGCATCCCCTCCCCCACCCAGATTTTTCTTCCCCTCCCCCCTCATAAGGAATGCTAATAAAGCTTTGTTTTATTGGATTTGCCTATAATATATTTGATCACAGTTTGTTAATTTTACTGTAAAAGTGGAAATCTTCGCGGGTGTAATTTGTCGCGCTTTGCACATTTTTAACAATTTTGCTTATTTTTATTTTCACGATTTTCAGCTTCCTTGCATAGACCTACATACAAAATGAATATATTCGCGCGTTTTTATTTTTGTGCTAGCTGATTTTAGCCCGAAAAGCTCAAAAATAAATATAGCGCAAACATTTCCACTTTTTCAGTAGTATAAAGTGGACTTGGGCCAAAAAGAGTTGAATATCACTTATTCTTGCCACAATGTAACAACAGGATGTCTATTGTAAACACAGTGGGTTGGTAAACTGCTTTATATTTAATATATTTCAAGGGTTTTTTTAGTTCCTGGTATGAGTGCTCATCAAATTAGACATGTAATGATTAATGTACACAAAAGAAAGTGTAGGTGGGACTCCATACCACCAATCAATTACACCTTGATCTTCAGTTATGATCAGTAATGAAGATGTCAAGAGCTCAATGTGGGTGTAGGTATGTTACGTGCGTGCGCATGTGTATGATTAATTCAACATGATCAAAATCCAATTATTACGATAGTTATCTCGCTGTTATTAAAACATCATACATCAATGTCTTATCCCTGATTGATTATCCTGTTTTAATAACTAATAAGTTGGATTACTTACTACCCACACATTGGAGACATGGAAGATGTTCAATCTGAGTGTCACCTTGCTTTGATTTGCCTTGGGCCTCCATCAGTTGTGACAATCAAAATCATTATGGGGAGGTATGATAGTATTAATGTAAATCAAAAATGACATATATTACGTTAAACTCAGGTGTTATAAATATTGTAACATGAACCATCTTATTATGGTTGGGGAACAATATTTTTTGTGTATTTAACACTGTTTGTGTGAGTAGTCTCCTTTATCTACTTCTTTTCATGAAGTTATGGTGGCTCTGAAAAGAGCCGTTGAATAGGGAAAATAGGGTGGCTCTGAAATGAGCTGTTTGGTGGTAGTTATAAACTACCGGTGATGTTTATCACGACGGAAATCTTTCTGATGTCTGTCTCTTCTCTCGTAAGGCTTTTTACTAAACTTTGGTTGGTGTGACTCAGATAAATGCAGTTTTAGTTTGTTTCTGTAGTGACACATTTGGCCTTCTAACCGAGTCATTTGACACAATGGTAGTGAGTAATTTAACACAGTTGCAGTGAGTTAATTGACTCGTATCAAATAGAACTGTGTCAGAAGACTCAGTTAGTAGACTAATGAGTCAATAGATTTGTCTCTGTAGTGACACTTTCATGCCCAAAATACGTCATAAGACTCAACTTAAAGATATACAGGTCATTTGACTTACTTGATTGATTGTAGGTGAGTAAGTGGTCTCATTTTCTTAGTCATAATTTAGTATCCTTTAACAATGTTCAATCCACCAAACTTATAGAAATAATTGACAGGATGTTTTTGAGATCTTATTTACAACAGGTTGTCTATTGTAAACACCATGGGTTAAAAAACTGCTTTATATTTTAATACATTTCAAGTTTGTTTATAGTTCCTGGTATGAGTGCTCATCAAATTAGACATGTAATGATTAACGTACACAAAGGAAAGTGTAGGTGGGACTCCATACCACAAATCACTAATTACACCTTGATCTTCAGTTATGATCAGTAATGAAGATGTCAAGAGCTCAATGTGGGTGTAGGTATGTTGCTTGCGCATGTGTATGATTAATTCAACATGATAAAAATCCAATTATTACGATAGTTATCCCGCTGTTAATAAAACATTATACATCCCTGATTGATAATCTTGTTTTAATAACAAATAAGTTGGATTACTTACTACCCACACATTGGAGACATGGAAAGATGTGCAATCTGATTATCACCTTGCTTTGATTTGCCTTGGGCCTCTGCAGTTGTGACAATTGGCTGCCATATGTTCACATCTCTGGATCACCTTTCTCCAAGATGCTATGTCTTGTGCCAGATGCTTAGCCTTTATTAGACTCATACCGGTCCATTCCTTGATGCTATCGAACCATTGTTTCTTCCGAAGACCACTTTTCCTGCTGCATTCCACTTTCCCTTCTCTATGATGTGGAGTGCTAGTAAGCTACCACTTCCTCTTATGATGTACCCAAAGTCCCGGGGGGGGGGGGGGGTGGCACTGACATATGAAAAGGGTATAGGTATGTGCCGCGCTGAAGACCCCCTTTTTCACCCTCTGCTGCTAGCTCTTATGACCCCCTTTTGAGTCTGCTTCAGTTCTTATGACCCTAATTTTATTGAAAATTCAAAAATCACAAAATTTTGCGTTCCAAAGCCTCAATTCTTCGAAAATTTTGCGTTCGAAAACACAGACAAATAAAAAATGTGCGTTCTTGCTATTCAAAATTGAACTAAAGGCCAGTTCTCAAGACCTATTTTTTTGAAAAAATCAGTTCCTAAGACCCTATTTTCGTCATAAAATCCACTCAGTTCAGTTCTCTAGCCCCCCTTTTTGAGAACCTGGGCAGCACACCCCTACCCAAAAAAAAGTTGAGTGCCCCCCCCCCCCCCGGCCTAAAGTAGACCAGTTTCCTTTGGTTAGCTCTCCTAGCAGTTGCCTCTTCATGATGTCACCTTAGTATTAGCTTATCTTCCGTGTCTTGTAATTTTGTATTCCAAACTTTGTGGAAATAATCTTTGATAGGAAAATATGTTGATAGGTCTACCTGTTCAGGTAGGTATATGTTAGCTGGCATTTTAATTTAGTTAATTTCACTAGGACCTCTAGTCGCTAAATAAAAATGCAACTAATTATGATATTATACTTAGGTTAACATAACAAGATGATTCAATAAGTGAAATTAAAATGCCAATAAAAGAGGTGTTTTTTTCAAATTCACTAAATTTTCATGCTGTGAAATGTTAGTGTTTTATTAAAACCACGATGCACTGTTGTAGTACTAGTAGTGTAGAGATCTTACATCTTCTAGTCAATCTATAAATATAATTTTGTTTAATCAAAACATCAACTTAGCTAGTCCTGCGATATTAAATTAAATTGTGTCACATTTTTGTCTTTATCTTGTGAGTAATTATAACAATTTCTGCCTTTTTTATTTTTCTGACACCGCTAGTCAGCAGGGAGTCAGCATTCTTATATTGTATAATGCTGTAAATATTTTGCTGTGTCATCTTAATATGATATTTTGCCACCTTTAATATGAATGTGACTCCTGTTATGCTAATATCCTTCCAACCATTTCATTATCTTACATCAAGTTTTAAAATAAATTATCTTTAGTCAACAACAAAAAACAAACCCTGTTCTACATTTCCAACAGCCCATCTTTTTTCTTCTTTTTTTCCCCCTCTCAAATGCTTTTTATCAATTTTTTACATTTTAAAAATTAAACATTTTAAAAATGAAACATTTTAGAAATTTTGGAATTTATTTGATAATTGTTCAAAAATTTACCAATATTTTCATGAAAATATTGAGAGAAAAATAACACACTCAAAAGAACAGTTTTTGTGGCTTTTTGTCACCAGTCTATTTTTAGTGGACATTTGAGACCTGTCATCACAAAATAAGAGTTAGGTCGAAAAACAATGTAATTTTCAGGTTTGTCCAGATTAAAAATGCTCAGAAAACAAGCTTTAAAATGATATGCAACATGCCATAATTGCTTAATGGTTTTTTTGTCAGAATTCAAATTGAAGTTGCTCGATACTGGAACACAATTTGGTCTTCCAGAATCGACTGATACTGGAACAGTAAAATCGTACCAGTATCGAGCTATACTAGCAACTTTTATGTTCCATCCAGTATTGGACGATACTGGTATTACCGTATTTTTCCACATGTTCAAAATGTTTCTATAAACAATCAAGTTTATTTTAAATAAAAATAAAAATCACAAATTCAAGGAAATATGGGTCCTAAGGGCTGGGATTGAAAAACATGTGTTTTTTTCCTTAGTCTGGTTTCAATACACTACAAATAAAATGACACACACACAGAAAGAGTTTTTATTCAAATTGCAGATTTCAACCAATTTATTTAAGCACATATAGCGCCTTGAAGCAAGGCAAAAAATAATTTAATAGCTCTCTATATTTTGCTTTTAAACTGATCATAAATATATTACATTTTTTTTATCAGGATTTGACAAAAGAAGATACCATTTTGATTTGTAGTATGGATGGCAAAGTATTATTTTTATAGCTATACACATTCATCAACTTTGGTTTTGAAGCAAGTGTTTTTTGGTATCTAGTTGCAAAAAGGATGCAATAAATATACTAGTGGTAATCTAATCTCATCAGGCATTCTATATGCTATCCTCATTAAATTTGAATAGCAACCCTAATTTACAATATACACCTATTAGAATGCATAATGTATTGTTTAAATACTTCAAGATAGGTCTTAATTAAGGGTTATTGTGATTGTAATACGCATGGGGGTAATATTTCCACCTATTCTGTAATTTAAGATTATTTGCACAGAAACCTGTTGGAGTGACAGCGTAAATGAACTTAGTACTACTTTGAGTTTCAATTACAGATTATCTTCATACAGTGAGTGTTTTCAAGATTTCAAACCATCATATTTACTAAATAACACTGACAAATGTTGGCAAAATATCTCTGCAAGTCTGCACTGTCTCTTCAACCAGCATTACCAGTAAGAGTACACACACTATTATTAGGCGTTTGTTCATGGTTTGATTTTGGGTAATTTTTCTCCTTCAAAAGTTGTAGCATGTTTCAGGCAGTAGGAATTTGATTTTTGTAGGTTAGCACCATAATCTGTATCAGTGAGTTGTGGCCTGAGACAAAAACCTGATCATTTTAATATTTGGCTCATAAAGCCACATTTCACGCTCATAAAGCCTTCAGGCAGGCCTATTTAACTTTTTACTTTGTAATCGCATAAAAATTAGCATAAAATAGACAGAATAATTGGTGTATCCTTAACATAGATATTTGACCATTCAGCTACAATATCATCATTATTAACCACACAGTTCATTGACATAGGTGTAAATACATTGTGAAAGAGACCATAGTGTTCTGGGTACTATAATAAATACATCAGTTTGGGGAGTATATCTTTAAACTCAATATACGCCTTTCAAAGTGCTATCTTTCTATTTCTGATTCTACCATAATAGATGGAATGTGTTTGAATAAAATATATTTGACTTTAAGATGGTTTATGTTGTATATACAGCCATTGTGTGTGCTCACATGTATGTGTCATAGGGATGTACACTGTTAAAATGCTGCTAAGAAGAGTTTTAACACTTTCCACGCGGCTATTAGTTTTACCATATACAAAACAGATTTTTCAGAAAACTTTCCTAAATGGCAAGGTCTATCTGAAGTATTACTGAACCAATACTAGGCATGTTTGTACTTATGTCAATGCATTTCTCATGGTGGTTCCAAATATGGTAATGAAATTCAATAATTTTGACATTTTTTAAACATTTTGTGAAATTTTGGAATGTCGTCTGCAGCTGCCTGCCGCGTGGAAAGTGTTAAAAGTTATTTAAAACTGAAAACAACCCAGTGGATTGTTGAAACTGAATTAATAACAATCATCTTAACAACTCAGTTTGAGAAAATCAAGTTATTTAGCAGATGAGATGAAAAACCATGTAATGGTTGCTTAAAGATTTAAACCACTTTTAAGATAGCCTTTTAACACTGTACATTGTATTATTCTTCAATAATAACATTGTAAATACTTTTATTAAAATAATTGGTATCATCATAAGATAATTGGATGTTAATTATGCACTAAATGTGTATTTCCCTGTTCATTATATAATACAATGAGTGAATAAAACATATAAATTACATGTTTATATCTTCAATTAATGTAAATCTGACAAATCAATTTAAAACTAGGAGTTATTTTTACAACAACATTAATTAATGTGGCAGATGTCATTTGTATTAAAATACAATTTTCTTCAAGCAATCACTTGATCAATAAAGTGACAGTCCTTGTGAATGCTTTGAAAGCAAGGGCCAAAAAAGCATGCACATCTCAGCTTTTTTAGTTGCAAAATAACTATATTTGTGTTATGTATAACATAGCCTGTGTTGTGCACGTCAGTTTCTTCCTCTTTAGTAAGCTAGTATCAGCAAACAATAATTTTGCTCTGAATCAATGCATTCCGTAATACATTTTACACTGTATGATAAGCTACAAGCAAATAGATGATTTTCATAACTTCTTCAAATTCTCAGATCACTAGGGTTTTCTTTTAGATTACCCTACTATATTTGATTGTCCATTGTGTGCGTACGGATTGCAGTTTTGATTCTTTGGCACCATTGTGAAAACTTGCATGGTATTAAATAGGGTAATCTAAAGGAATTTTAGATCGCTATACTTACACATAATATCCATAAAAATAGGGAATTTCTTTCTTTCTGCAGCGTTGTCATACAACTGTGTCGAGCATTGATTTCTATGTCAAAATTCCACCAATGGATATCAACAACTCATGACTTTATATGGCATCTTTTAATTGTCAAAATTGAACAAACCATGTTAGAGTTAGTATCTTGCCATACACCAACACATAGATTGTTGTCTTACTTGGGGTTCAACCGGTACCCAAGTTCTTATTTTAGATGGTGATTATGTAGCTGGGTATGGACTTTGACTCTGGGTTGAGAATGTCCCATTGGTTAAGTCTATACAGTGTTCTGATAACACAGAAAATACACCTCCTTGGTATTTAACCTAATTATTGCGACCAGATGCACCTGTAGAAATGTGGTTGATTTGACATAGAAAGCATTGCTTACTTTAGGAATTTATTTACATTCTCTTTAAACATAAACCAAAAATGACATTCTCATTTAACATAAATAAAAACAAAAATAAGAGTACATTTCTTTTGGTAACAAAATGTGTGGTTCTGTGCCCAATGTTTCTATATTTAAACCCACACTATGAATTAAAATGGTCTTTCTCTTTATTGCACAGTTCTTATTTTTTGGTGTCATCTTTTAGTCCTCCTCATGGACCCCTTTTGGTGCATGTACACCCTGATGTCAAGTAAAAATGGTCCGTATTGTGCACAGCCTTAGCCAATATCACCAGGTTTCAACGCAATTTAGTTCATAGTGTGTTAGAGTTCGGAGTGACCCAAAAAATGAATATATTTCTTGCCAACCACCCACCACACCCCCAGCCCACACACTCAAATGATGAAAAACAAAATGACAAATAAAGAGTCCTTTCCATTTACTTTCTACGTTGAAGAGCCATAGAGCAGATACTCCACGTTTTTGACGCAGCACCTTTCGTTCCTTTGTTCGTACAACCACTGACGCATTGGCTGGGGTTTATTCTTGAGACCATTCGTGTGCAAGCAAAGCATTCTTTAAGACATATTTTGCTACCCCGTCTGTCTCTCATCATCTCAAAATCATTTTCAAGGGCTCCTAGGGCATCATTATTTTCCATATCCTCAGTGTCCAATACATTTTGTAAATATCCACCTGGAGCTGACATAACTGCTTCTATGAATAGAGCCAATACACACAGGCTGATGAGCGACTTCTGTATTGTGAGACAAAAATGGAAGATAATTTGTTTGTTAGTATTAGGTGACGACTACCTTAATCATCTACAGCCTCATCTTTTCCTTGTCTCTGCCACTGAAAAAAGTATTACAGATTTCATTCTTGTTGATATCATGATGCCTTATAACCTCAAGAAACCCTGGCCGATCACGGCGAGTGATAATTGCGTATTGAAAAGTTGATTTGGGTAGTGCAACTAAGGCATAGACTCCCATGCTGATAGACCTGGGTTTGAATCCCGCTGGTTCCCCACCCCCCCCCCCCCCCCCCCCAACACACTGAATTTCACTCCTTTCTTTCCCCTGATTATTATGATCCCCGATTTCACCCTTCGGGCGTTAGGGTTACTTTAGCAAGTGTTTTTTCATCATTTCTGATAATACAATGGCTACAGAAATGTTACATTATTTAACTGTTTACTATCGCAGAAAATTTGACATGCCATTTGATATAGCTAAATATTGATAGCAAAATGTCATAGACATATGTATATTACTTAAGGGTACTTTACCACCTCCATAAAATCACTTAGAATCATGACACACTGAACAATATCCGGGCTTGAATAGTCAAGTGTATATTCTGTGTAATTAAATCTCTGTATTAATTTATAGTTTAACAAGATAATACTGATGCAATTTGACCATTTTTTATGACATTTCAGGATTCTTTATCATGGGAAAGCTTGGATTAAAAAACCATTGCCGTGGTAATATTTCAACAACAAAATCAGCTCCAAAAAAAAGAAGAGCGGATCTGTAACAGAGGTAATGAACATGAGCATGATTGTATTTCAATTATGTCAGTTATGACACTTTGTTAGCGACATTTTGATACCATGTTATGTACCAAAGACTGTTAATAGTCCAAGATTGAAAGTAGTCGATGCAAATTGATGCAGCATAAAAGAAAATGAGGGTATATTCAAACACATAGGCCTTTGCATGCATGCTCAGATCTGAATCAGCCCGCATGCTCCCTTGCATATATGCACAATGCAATCGATATCACTGGTGTTCATTTGCGGCAGGCAGTATTACATTGTCACGCACCCACCCCTCATCTAATAATTGAGTAAAACAGTATACATCATTACAGGACACCTAGAGAAGATTCACATACACTGAGCCAAAAAAGAAACTTATAAAAAAAAGAAACTTATAAAATTTTAACAGATCACCAAATAAAATTCTGTGCATGAAAATGTACCAAATTTTGATACAATATTACTAATATTACTATTAATATTGTATCCAGATTTGGTACATTTTCATGCACGGAAATTTATTTGGTGATCTGTTAAAATTTTGTAAGTTTCTTTTTTTTTTATAAGTTTCTTTTTTGGCTCAGTGTAGTTATGCATAATACCTACAAAAAACCCTGAGCAATTTATGTTTTGTGCTGAGCTTGTGCGCAGATACAGGGTGATATCATGCATATGTATAAAAACAATGTTAAATACGAAGGATTTTAGAAACTGAATAAATGGTGCAAAACGTGTTCTAACTTCAATTCCTATTGAATCTTTTCTTCACTACATGCAAGTCAGCTCAGATCAAAAGGCCTGATTTTTTTTGTATTTGATCTGATGCACACAGGTGTTTAATCCAAATTGCCTAACAACATCACACTATCCATTAAGAGACCATGTTTAGCCATATTTGGAACTTTATTAACCAAATTAGGATGCCTTATTCACATCCATAGCCCACCTCAAAGAATTCTTTAACTTAAAGGATGACGATATTGATATTCAAACTGATATTCAATATTCGAGGAGAGCAATAATCTGCCCATTAAGACATCAATATCTAGGTTAATTTATGTCAGCATTTCTTTTTCTAATAATTACTCTTTTGAAATACTTCGACCCGTCCACCAAAATAATCAATGTATAAGTCGTGCCCAAGTCACATCTGGGTATATAGTGTAGTTACCAGCATGCTAGCTTCTCATATTTGGCAGGTGGGTAATTTCTTTTGTGATTTTACATATTTTATGCTTCAAAAGATATTATTAAAGCAGCAGGAAATTGTAGATGGGACCTTCTACTCTGCCTAAGCCGTTAGATAGACCCTGGGATCAATGTTTCAATCCCTGTAATACACTGTGCCATCAGTAGAGAGTATTTGTGCGTGCAGATGCAGAGGCCATATAGGCTAACAAATATAGTGTTGCCCTCAGCGACCAACCCTAATATCTAGAAAAATAGGGGTTTTATTATTTTTAATGTTACCCAAACTATCAAAATATTGCTATTTTCTGTTTGAAATGAATAGGTTTGCTTGAATATTATTATCATACTAGAAACATTTGGCATTACCAATTTTGTCTTGACATGAACCAAGACAGCCTGTCTGGAGTTGATTATATTTCAGCAATTAAAAAAAAAAAAAAGATCGACGAACCGACCTCAAAATAGTTGGCACTTGAGGGCAACACAACCAATTGTTTTTTGCCTATAGTAAAGATGCAATACTAATGCTTAATACTCATAAGCTAGCATATCTTTTTGCAATTTTGCTCATTAATCTTGTTTACTGGCTTATTTAAAATAATGCATATTATTGTGTACATATTTAGATACGTGTATATTTTATGAAGAACTAGAGTTAACATTCCAGAGATTTACCACTTTATTTAAAAATGATACATATCTCATCTTAAGATTTTACTTAAATGATTTTATTTTATGAATAATGGTGTTTTATTTTATGATGAATAAGGGTTTACATTCCAGAGATTTACCAATTCATTAAAAATGATGCATATTTCATTATGTTACCAAGAAATACAGTATATCTAATTTATGGTGATTAATGGTGTAGGTTACAGAGATTTAACGCCTTACTTAAAATAATATGTATATCAAATAGATAATTAGATCCATATACTGTTATGATGAATAATGGTTTAAGAGATTTCTCTGTATCTCTAATGCAGTATTGAAAAATTAGGAAATCTCTAATGGTGCCTGTTGAGCTCTCCAAAAGGAATTTTGCAGCTGCTTGTGGGGGTGTATTTATGTGTGTTTGCTTCTTAGTTCTTGTATCGTAATGCATTGCTTTTGATATAATGCACTTATCAATTGCAGCCCCGGCCCCGGGGATAGCGGGGATTAGGGCCGGGGCGTACAAATTGCCGATGTGACGTCCCGGCTACAGTCGTGTACGGTCCCCGCAGTGCGGGGCACCACTTTTTGTACGCCCCCGCTACAGTCCCGGCCCCCCATGGCCGGGACAAAGTGTACGCCGGCGTACGGTCCCGGCCCCCCATAGCCGGGACAAAGTGTACGACGGCGTACGGTCCTGGCCCCCATAGCCGGGGCATAGTGTACGCCCCGGCTACAGACAGCCGGGCCAATATTAGCGAATCGTTATAATGTTACACGGTTCACTGCGAGCATTTTCATGATTTACCGTTCACTATATGGTTTTGTGAATAGTTTAGTTTATACAGTGCTCCACAACAAAACTTACCAGAGGCCTAAAACTAAAAATACTATAATGTTGGCATGATCTATCTCAGTCTGTTGTCAACCAGAAATAAATCGAGTCAAACAAAAATCACTTTATGGATATCATATTGTGTAGCTTTATTTTTGATAGATCATGCGTACCCACCGGCAACATTGGAAAGTTTTGATCCAATTTATTTATTATGAACAAACAGTAGTTAAGTTTTAAAATGGAACGACAACATGATGATTGATCTAATTGACTTGGGAGGGGGATTTTGGACCTTCTTGGGGACTTGGGAGGGGGAATTGAGGGGGGGGGGGTGGGCTCCCCCTCCCTGACTTACGGGCCTGCAAGTATAGGTGTTGTCTATCTGTCCGGGCCCTCCGTGTACATTATTCCAGGCAAAAGCACTATATGGTAAAATTGTACTAAGTTTACCGTAGTCATGGTAGTGAAAATCCAGGCATTGATCAACCGCGGTGACTAATTTTAAAGTTTAATATTAGTACATGTCTGTATTTTATATCTCTATGCCCCGGTGTGGATGATATGTACCTTAGCGTACATCCCCGCTATGCCCCGGCTATGCCCCGGGGTGTACATTCGTGTACCCTAGCGTACGCCCCCGCTACAATGCCCGGCCTATTTTTTCAGCAATGTACGTCCCCGCTATGCCCCGGCTACACGCCCCGGCTAGCGGGGGCACGTTTTGTACGCCCCGGGTACACGCCCCCGCATAGCTGGGCCATGTTTTTTGTATGTTTGCGTACGGTCCCCGCATAGTCCCCGCCATGCCCCGGGTCCCCCGGGGCCGGGACTGCAATTGATAAGTGCATAAGACTCAAGGGGAGAGGGATAATTTAACACTTTCCATGGGCAGGCGTCTGCAGACAACATTCCAACATTTCACAGAATGTTTCAAAAATGTCAAAGTTATTGAATTTCATTACCATATTTGGAATTACCATGAGAAATGCATAAAAATAAGTACAAACATGCCTAGCATTGGTTCAGTATTCCTTGATATAGACCTTGATAGTTGGGAAAGGTTTCTGACAAATCTGTTTTGTAAATGGTAAAACTAATAGCCACGTGTAAAGTATTTTAATAACAAATAAAACAAATAAAACTTAAAAGTTTTATTTGGTTAGGGATGTGCAATCAGATAAATTTCAAGTTTTTTCAACAACAACATTACCCATTGCAAAAGTTGACTCCAGTTTACACAGAATTTAACTACATTACATCAGTTGTCAATCAAATGTCTTCATTTTTAAGAAATCCTTTGACAAGTTATATTCAGAAACCGGATCATAAGGACATGGGGATATGAAAGAATTTTTCTTAAAAAAATGTAAATAATTGAATTAACATTGAAAAGGGGGATCATTCAATGATTTTGCTACACATTTTTGAGTGACATTTCTATACCCTCTTTTGTACCAACTACCGAGTACCCTCCCCCATTAGAAAACTGTAAAAAGTTAAAACACTGTTTTAATCAACTGCTGTTGTTCAAGTACAGGCTGCTTAAACAACTATTTGAATAATCACAAGTTATCAATTTAAAGCAGGGTACCACCCTGGTTGTTTCACACTTGCAAACAACATTTTGGCTGTGTAATACGCATCAATATTCGTCATGATAAACACCCTTGAAAGATTTGGCAAACTTTTATATATTTTAACACCCTTGAAAGATTTGGCAAACTTTTATATATTTTTCTGAACACAAAGATCAAGAAATCATTTGCTCAACTTAGTTTCTGTCGTCATAAAGTTAATAATTAATGCGTTACAGTTTAAGCAGCCTGGCAGGTAGTGGTGTCGTACTTGGTTAGTAAAACTTGAGCAGATTATTTTTTGGAAGAACACATGTTTTTCCATTGGCGATTAATGTTACCATACTTCCATGATGTTACACAATTTAGATTCTAGAATATTTTGTGTCCTTTGTGGATAGGCAGTTATTATTATGGGATGGTCAAAACATAAATATGACCAGTCGCATAAAAAAGGACATGTTGTCGGCAAACACAGTTTTAAAATAGAAGCCAATAAAGTTGGTGAAAAAAGAAGAAATATAATAGTAAAAAATGTGGTTATTGAAATTATATCTCGTGATTCGAAAGTCCACTTTCTCTCAACGAGGCATTTTAAAGCTTAGAATGTGCTCTATCAGCTGATACATGAAACTCACATTGGAGTCTTGCCTCCAACATGCCCATTTTGATGTGACGGGTCACAAATACTTTCCAGTATTTATGGTCAAAGTTAATTATTATGGGATACGGAAAAGCACATGTGTGTGGTTTGAGTGAAGGAAGTTCTCTTTGCTTGTAGCCTTTGTACGATGAGATGCGTAGGTTACCAGTGCTCAGAATTCAAAACTTAATAAATGGATTGGTGATAAGCTAATATTTCACATTAGTGTCTCCATTAGAGATGTATTCAATCATACACTAGCTTTAAGCATTATGACAGATTCATAGAAAAAGATTTGGGAAGCAGGAAGCATCCATAATGAATTCCATGGTTACAATATTCAGATACTCAGATAAGTGATTATGAGGAGATATGCCCTTCACGGTGTTCTTGATTTTGTCAAATATGTAGTGGCAGATGAAGATAAATTACGTAGGTGGATCATTGGAGTGAGATGAGTAAATCACTTGAGTTATCATTAAGCACAACACCAAATATTAGCTTACAGGTATACAGTGACAAAAATTGAATAGTTTTGTACAGAAATTTGTATAATTGTGAGTGATTGATTTTTTAAAAAAAGAAGAAGTTAATATCATAATTATTTACATAATTCAATGAAACATGGGACGAGCTTTGAATTTCGCAAAGTTTCTTATTTTGAATTAAACTAGCGCTCACAATTCTGCAATGAGGGTATAGTTAGGGATAAGGTAGGAGAAACAAGTTCAGGTTTGGAATAATGAATAATAACAGCTTCCCAATCATTTAAATGTCATGTAAACAGACGCTTTCTCTCCAACTCTTCAGAGTATGTTGGCTAAGCTCTCTCGATGTATCAATGACCTCCAGATATTATTTTCGTCTTATTTTTTGATGTTCTCTATATTTGGGTGTTTATCCTATTCCTGTCCCACGCCACTTTCATTGGCTTTTTTACTCGCCTAATTGTGTTTACTTGTATTTTTGATTATTTTTCTGAGTTGCAGTGAACCAATTGATTGGCCCATCAGAGCTCTCTGTTGAGAGTTACCCGTTTGATTTGTAATCACTCAGTTCATTAACGTTGTTAATGTCTGTTGGGCGTGTTCATATTTGCTCTTTATATACAAAAAAACCCCCCAAAACAGTTAAACTCAATTCAGAATTACAAACCTTATACTTCAATAATTAAATGGGGGGGGGGGGGGGGGGGTGACCCAATCACATTTACATATCCACATTGAGAGTTTGGTATCAGAAAAAAAACTATATTTTTGCAAAATGTTAGGCCTGAGAGCCGCTTCCTTTAGATACTTTAAGTGTGTATTATTTTTTTTTTTATGTATCAACTCCAAAACTGGTATGCCACCAAGAATCTGTATATGTCCTATGTCAAATGAATTTTGCTTTTATCATAAAACCACTAGAACAATTTAACTCAAAATTTGGAATATGGCTGTATTTATGATGCAACTTCATGTATAATAGTAAGCACCATCAGAAAGAAATTGGTCCAAAAAGTGGGTAACCCACCTTGAGTTCAGAATACAGAATCCTAGGAGTAATACACAGAAAATATTAATTCATCAAAAATGTGGTCATATTTGACAAATTAAACATTTGTCATGGAAGGTTTGTCAGTTAAGAAATATCTTGTAATGCTAAACAATTATTTTTTTAATGATAAATGACCAATTAGTAGTATTTCTAATTAATTTTCAACATAGCAAATATTTTCACAACTCATAAATATTTGACTTTCAATGACAAATGAATGAATGACAAATTAAATGACAAATTAAAAGAATATTTTTTTACTCAATAATTCGTCATTTAATATGAATGACAAATTAAAATGACTAATCTTAATTTGTCATTTCATTGATAATTTGTCATTTCAATTTGTCTTTTATTAATTTGTCATTAAAAGGTAAATATATTTCGGTCATGGAAATGTTTGTTACAATGAAAATTAACTAAAAACACTTTAAGTTGTTATTTTGGCATCATAAATAAATGTGCACCATTACAGAATATTTCTTGAATCACAAACCTGCCATTTCTTATAACAAGTTTTTAATTTGTCAAATAAGACCCCTTTTTTATGAATTAATATTCTCTGTGTACACTTCGGATTATTAATCGTCGGCCACCAAATTACCAATCACTGTATAGCTTACCATTGTTATATTTGGTGTGTGGGCACTCGGTATGAGTTTGGAAGCAGAAAAATATCAGAGCCTTGCTGGCTTCTGGCAGTAGAGTATAGCAACACTTGGTTCCCTGTAAGACCTGTACAAAAGATAAGACAAAAAAAATAAAATTGGTTATTGAATTGTTTTAATCATATTAAAGAAGTCAGTAAAGATATGTTACATTGTCTACCACTACCAAATCAATATGACTATCTGAAAATGTGATGTGGGATACATTTGTTGGTATGGTCCAATTACAAAATTCACAAAATCTTAACACTTCTCACTCTGCAGACGACATTCTCAAATTTCACAAAATGTTTCAAATATGCCAAAATTATTAAATTGCATTACCATATTTGGAATCACCATGAGAAATGCATCACAATAAGTACAAACATGACTAATATTGGTTCAGTAATTCTTGAGATAGATCTTTAACGTTGAGAAAGGTTTCTGAAAAGAAAATCTGTTTTGTATAATGTTAAAACATAGCGGTGTGGAAAGTGTTTAACAATCAATAACATCATGTAAAGATGAGGTGACCTATGATGTCATGTATTTACAAATGGGACACCCTCTGTTGTTTCCCTCCAGGCAGACAGTAAAGTTAATGAAGACAACATGAAATTTCTTTCTAATGAATTGTAAAACTCATTTAGTTTTAGTTTTTTTTGTTGGTGAAATGCGATAGCTTATAGCATTCCTAAGCAAGTTTAAAGACAGTTTTGATAACAATTTGCTGTGACACCACAATCTAGTTAGAAAACCTGATATGGCCTATGTAAACTATAGGAACTCTTGCCCGGTGTGTTTTGTCTCAAACCAACAGAGGGCGTCCTAAATGTCAACAAATGTCACCTCATCTATACATAAGGAGTTTTCAGCCCATTGCAGAGTGGGACTGTCTACCATTTTTAAGAATTTTGTGAACTTTCCAAATGAAAAAAATACCTATTTTTGGTTGAAACTTTGCAACTTTGAGCGAAATTATTTGTGGAAGACACCCTTTTTTCTCAAAGTTTTACCCAAGCCACGTTGAGAGCCTGTGGTTGAGAGTAATAGTACCGGGCCCTTCCCAGATGAGGATGGACATGATTGGCTGTATTTCATATTGGTTTAAACATAATCCTATATCCATCTAATACTGCTAAATATCACATGTCATTGTATAACAACATTATTTCATCCTCAAACTTCCGGGTTGGAAAACCAACTCTGAAGTATGTGTTTTGATGTTTTTCATTTGGAATAATTCTGCAAAGGTAGCGTTAGTAAATGGTATTTTCCGAAAATAATTGCTACAGTGTGAAAAGGGTGCGACGGGTATAACATTGATAACAATTATATTGATTACCATCAATGCATCATTTTGATAATTATTATGATTACCATCAATATGTATATTTTCAGATTTGAAAATCAGCATTGCCAGACTGTTTTACTTGCATCTGTTGCCTGACTGAAAAAACTGCAGCCATCTGATCCCTTCCTTGGCAACAGGACACTATCTGGGAGGCAGAAGTTCATCATCATTCTGAGGATGTGCTTCAATCAGGATGCATGTAACTTGTCAAGGTCAGTCAATGTTTTTGTTTTGAAAAAATAATTCTTCTCCGTACAAATTGTCTGAGATCTTTCATGCACATATGTGACCATCCAGCATAAAGGGCCGTAAAGTCGGCAAAGCATTTATTGAGATACGGCCTAAGGAACACTTTAATAAAAAAAGGGGAAAAAAGGAATTGTCAAGTGAATTATTGATTTTGCACTTTGTAACAAGTAATATGAACATGCAATCTATCATTGTAATGCTGATTATCAGGAGAATATATGCTCCAGAAGATTGCATAATATGTGTTGGGTAAGTCTTAAGTATCCTATCGTCAGAAGATGGCTTAGAAAATCACACAATTTCTAGACAGCCGACTGCCATAATATGTGTCGGGTAAGTCTTCAGCCACATCCTGTCTTCAGAAGATGGCTTAGAAAATCACACAATTTCTAGACAGCCGACTGCATTAATATTGTGTCGGGTAAGTCGTCAACTATCCTATCTTCAGAAGATAGCTTTGTTTAATCTAAAAATGTTTTAGCCTACTTTACACGCCATTTGCAGTGGGTGGATGGTCACATATTTGCATATTGGTAGTTGGCTGTAATTTGGTCAGACTTTGTAAACAAATTAATCTATTTGAACTTTGCAGATGAAAATCACTCTCGTTGTTCAAACACACAATTTCTAGGAAATTTATGGAAGATCATGCTTCCACATGTTTGACTCTATGTAGATGCACGTCAGAGTTTATTTAATGGCGCCCGTATGACACGCTAATTGCCCATAACTGTAATTCTTGTGTCAAAGATCACTACAGGAGTTAGGATTAATGGTTGAATCTGTGTACACTCCCTAGGTTTTCTGTGCTGGAGCCTGTCAGTAACAATCGCAAACTGTTGCTTTTTATACATGCTACCATCATAATACTGTAAAAGTGGACATTTTTGTGTTACATATATCAGAAAAATCAGCTCCCGCGCAAAGCAATAGGACACAAATGTACACTGAGCCAAAAAAGAAACTTATAAAAAAAAAGAAACTTATAACATTTTAACAGATCACCAAATAAAATTCTGTGCATGAAAATGTACCAAATTTGGATACAATATTACTGCAAATAACAGTAATATTGTATCCAAATTTGGTACATTTCCATGCACAGAATTTTATTTGGTGATCTGTTAAAATGTTATAAGTTTCTTTTTTTTTATAAGTTTCTTTTTTGGCTCAGTGTATTTGCTTTGTGTATAGGTCTATGGGATGAAGCTACAACATATGAATTAAAAAACACACAACACAATTACAAATCGGCGAAGCACGAACAATTTATCACACACAAATTACCACTTTTACAGAAATGATTTGTCAATGGCAATATTTATCATGTTTGAACATGTGTTTTAAACGTCCAACCTTAAAGATAAACTTGCGTTTAACCCTAACACCCCCACCCCAATGCTAAAAAATACTACTTCTAAGCCTATCTATAAACGTATGTGCAGGCGGTTTTCTATGACGTAATCAATGGAGCCGATATACTGTGTGAACGAGTAGCTGAGAGTCGTGGGTGGGATGACGGGCCTGTGATTTAGTAATGTGAGTTCTCTTCCAAAATTGTGATCCCGGTTAAAAACCCGGTTAGGGGGTTAGGGTTATCCCCAGGGTTATGCATGAATTTCGTTAGTGACAATTTTAGGCTAAAAGCATGTTTAGAATACGGCCCAGTGTTTTCAACCATGAGTCTCTAATGTTTTGGATGGATCCAATCCACTGGCGTAACAACAGGGGGGGATGGGGGGGATATATCCCCCCCAGATTTTTACCTGGGGGGGATGCCTAATGTAATCATCCCCCCCAGATTTTTCATAACCAATAATTTTAAAAGTGACGTATTTAAACAAATAGGTGGGCGTAAAGGGTGATAGCTCAGGCCCGTAGGAAGGGGGGGGGCGATGGTGGCGATCGCCCCCCTTTGAAAATCTTCCCCGGAAAATTTGTACACAGATGAAAAAAATTTGCGCGCTACGCACGCATTTGTCCTCCCAAAATGCAATATTCATTGCTACAAGCTTGTTTAGAGCCAAAATGTACCTCGATCGTGCAAAAAATAGGTGCAAATTCGAAATTTTTCGCGCGCTACGCGCGCATATTTGACTCACAAAAATCTTCCCGTGATTTTTTGGAGAAAACGCCCCCCACCTTTGAAAAAATTGTCTTACGGCCCTGTATAATTTGTTTGTTCAACTTGATTATCCTTTGTAGGCACACTCATATTATAGCAATCTGGTTGCAAGGGAAAAGAAAGTCACAATAGGCTAGTGTATATAAGAGAATACATAGTTGGTCCAAAGTCCTAAATCCGATGGCATAAAATGACAATTGACAAGTGCATTATTCCTGAGTTTTTGGGCTACAAAATGAGCCCAATCTGTAAAAAGTGTATTATTTGGGTTACAAAAGGCGGGCAATAGTTTTACGAGCGTAGCGAGTAAAAAAATATTTTGAGGTTAAAAAAGTCTCACTCTGAACATTACTCTGAACTTGACAGCCCTGCCGTATTTGAGTCTGATAATTTTCATCCCCCCCACTCAAAAAAAGTAGTTACGCCCCTGATCCAATCAGGGTACTGTTCACCTGTTCACTACACAGAGAACCTCACAATTTTTGATTTGGGAAGTAATCTATCGCACCCACTCATCACAGTGATTAATAATATCATACATCAAGGGAATTGAATATTACACCAAATCCCTCGAATCCACGCACCAAATCTATTCAAATGCATGAGCTGAATAGATTGACTGGGTAGTTAGTTCTTGTTGTGTATGCAGAAGTAAGATCAAAGAAGATCAGATAATATTAGAATTGTCATAGGAGATAGAATTGGTCGATGTAGAATTCAAAAATAAAGTTGATTAGTTCAGTTCAAATGCTGAGTGACCCAGTTCATATTCTGTATAACATTTCCCCAGGGTTTATTATACGAGGGTCATTCAACAAGTTCTACCTCTTTTCCCTCATAAGCTAGTCATACAAAATGTTCCATGATGCAGAGCTACAATCTGAGGTGGGGGGTCACTCAGATATTTTTTGGTAGGGATGTGCCACCAGCAAAATCAAAATTGACCCAAACATTTACCAATTTTCGGTGGAAAATGGACCTATATGTTTACCAGCGACCCATAATTTTACTACATATTTGACAGATTTTGCTCAAATTTCTGTGAAAAACAGCAAATTTAAGGATATTTAGACCCATTAATTTACCAAAAAGGGCTATGAAAAGGGGTAATTTATTTTCCAGACAGGTGAAAATGAGATGTCCCCATGACCTCATATCCACTAAATGCCTCCCCCAGGCTACATTAATGGACAATAATTATAAATAGCTAGCTTATACAATAGTGGAATTTTAGGAAAGGAGGGAGAACTTATTGAATGACCCTCATACAAATGAGCAGTGACAGTATTGTCTTGTCTTACCAATCAAATACCCCAAATGGTGGCAGAGATGATCAATCAAACCCAACAATGGCATCAATTGGTTTCTAATCTGACTCGCTTTCTATTATAGGAGTGACTCAGCAAGCAATATTCATTTTTGCACATGTTCTAAGTCTATCTGTATTATAGACAATTCATTATTGTATATTTATCACAGAGCTCGCATGTTTATTTCGGTTTCGGACACAACTACCGGTTTAGCCATTCTGCCATTGTCATCAACAATTTTGGTAATGCAATCTTACAGTATAGGCCTATAATACACCACGTTTTTGATGATCTTAGAAACACATTTTTGATTCTCTTAATTGACTTAGAACAACTTGGCTGTGCCTCATTGTCCTTAAAATAATGCTTTTGCCCATATGAGTTGACACAAGGGCTACAAGACAGGCTAAACACAATACCTCTGCTCTCTGAATCTGTTTGAAACATTTCATCTGATTTCAAACATTTTTTTCTCAAATCTGTTATATTTTTCTGTGTAAATAAAAAATCACATCAAAATGAACAATGTTCAAGTATTAATTGAATGCAATCAGTCTGTTAATTCTAACGCAATCACTATTGTATCTCATACACACGCAAATGCTTATTGATGTAATATGTGCATGACACCATCAAGTAATGTTGTTCAATTTCTAGCACCTTAGTAATTGTCTTTACATAAAGAACAGTCTGGATAAATGTTGTTACAATTTGGTGTGAAATAATCATTCTGTGTCAAAAAGACGATGAAGTGCTATTTGATTGAACACTTGGAAGTGTGCTTGCCATTTGAAAGCTGTTTTAAGTAGGAGAGATTACTCAACAGAGTGAGACCGCTGGATTTTGACCGCTGTTATTTGAGACATGAGTTAAATCAAATAAAAACCAACCAACCAACCAATCAACCAACCAACCAAACATATATTTATATTCGTTTTAGCTTTCCTGTATGCATTGCTTTTCAAATAACCACATCGTTTTTTCATGAAACATCTATATGTTTCCTTTTATATCTGTTTAAAAAAAGACATTAGAGGTTCATAGAATAGAGTTTACTGCCTCAAGTATTTAATGGAACTTCTTGTAACAAAAATAACAGGGTAGTATTTGAAATGTTTCTATATTTTTCACTCTCAGAAATAATGCATTATGGGAAAAATGAAATGGATATTTGAAAGCTATCAGATAACTCAATATAGCAAGATGGTATAATTTTGACCTGTTCTATATTATGTAATAGTGGAATTAAAAGTTCCTAAAACAAGACATGATATTGTTACTAATACATACATAGTTCTTGTTTTTTCTGCCACCTGAATATCTATGTATTTATCTTTTTTAGCTTGTTTTTGGCCCAGTTTCATCTATACTTCTTTTTTAATATGTGTCCTGCTTTATCAGCAAATTTCATTCTCATGTCTGTATAAATATATTTCACTGCTTCCAGTTTTCAATTGGATGTCAGAAGAAAGAATAAATACACCCCCATACATATAGCAGGGAAAATTTTGTTTTCTCTTCAAATAAACCATTGCGGTGAAAAATGGATATGGTGGTGAATGAAATTTGAGCCAGTCATATACCAAGTAACCACTTCACACCAAATACAAATGTATTTTTAAAAACTGCTTGAAAACAGGTGTATATCCTTATATACAATATCAATGGCTTTCTATTCTCCTCGAAATGTAATGGTGACCATTTGAGGGAGGAGAGTCGCAAGCATCCAAATGAATGGTCGGCAAAAGGGAGGGAATGACCGTATGGATATCATACGATATATTATTTACTTCGCCAAGTATCGAATGTGCGTCACCACTTGCTTTAGACATAACACATTGGTATTGAGGCAACATTCTAGGGGGATTGGACACTATTTCATCTAACTCTTAGCAGTGACGTCAGAGTGTATCCTCATAATCGCAAACATGTGACCACCCACCACAAACAGACACTATGAAAGTGTTAAGATACGTTCCGTTCAACCTTTCAACAAGCAATAGGAAACAAGACGCTCTTCAACTCTTTTATTGAATTGCTAATATGAACAATCATGTTAAAACCTCAAACATGACTATGCAGTCTTCACAATAAAAGATTTTCAACAAATTATTAAAAAGAAAAAGTAAACTTTAAAGGGGCATTGAGAGATGTATCGATATACTAAATGAGCAAATAACGTAAAGATAATCATCAACATAGCCCAAATCCAAAATATCATACAATTCCGACATCGCCTTCATGCCAAACTAAGCAAATAACGGCACTTCCGGGTTGAGATTTGCCGGTAAAGTCTGTGAGTAAAACTTAGCATAACTTCCGAATTCAGCACCTTAGTTTCGATATGATCATATCGAAACTAAGAAAATCATGAAATTTTATATGAAAACGGCGAATGTTGGTGAACTGTTTCAGATGGTAGTTAGTATATGCCAAAGTATTACTTTGATGCAAAAAAACTGATTTCCAGGATAATTGAGGGCGCACTCCCATACGTATCTCTCAATGCCCCTTTAAGGAAATGCTTTGAATTTTGTATAAAGTTTAAAAAACATGACAAGGTGGACTTTGCATCCTATTGGTTTAATAACGGGCCTCATTTGTCAATAATATGGTAGCAATGAATAATCAAAAGAAACATATATGTAACATTCAATATTGACATTTAAAATTTGTCAAAAGGTATTCTAACATTTCGTCGCTGTTTTGTCAAAACCTTGTATATATCTCAATCTGGCCTTTCAGCATGTATAAAGTAAATACTGTGTGTGTATAACATTTGGGAAATCTGCTCTAAACATTTTCGAGGGCCAAAATGCATGTATCAAAACCTCAACTCTTACCCCTGAACAAGTATAAAGCAACACTTTGTATTCGTAATCATTGGGCAGTTTTACTTTAAACATGCTGAAGGGCCTGAAAAAAACATACAAGGTTTTGACAGAAAAAAATACTCTTTCTTGAAATCAATTGTTTCTGTTGACAAATTATTGCCTTGCGCCATAATGTAAGAAAGAAATAGGTGACTATATATGTACCCTTATTGCTAATTGATATGTCACTGTCACAGACTGAGATGCTTGGGATTCCTATACATGTACACACTTGTCATTCCAAGTAATTTACCTTGACATAGACTCCTACATTAAATGCATCCGTGAAGGTTATCAGACTGTATAGTCATAAGATATGATTTCAAGGAGCATACTTTCTGTATCTTCTCTTTACATTACACCAACTTATTAGTGGGCTCTATCTAAATATTGTGTTTGCTTAAACCTTTTTATGTGACTGGTCATATCATTGAATAGATAATGCAATCTTCAGTAGATATCAATGAATGAAATCATGCAATGTGTTGCTATCTTCAGTAGAAAGCAATGAACCTTCATAGCAATTATAGGTCAATAAATGCGTATGTGTTGTTTCGAGAGAAATTAGACAAAACAATGGACGCGCGCTGATGTTGATGAGTGAATAAATTGTGAGCATATCAACATTTGCGCAAGTGCATTGATTTTTCTAATTTTCGAGAAACGAAACATACGCATGTATTGACTTAATTCATACTCGACACTAAACAAATTAAAATTCACAATTTGAGCATAATTTTGATGCATGTAAAAACAAATAAAACATGTTTAACAACTTTGCTTACACCCGCAGTGAAAATCGGCGAATCCACGATGCCTAAACAATGAATCAAAACAAATCGTGTGGTGCACGCATTGAACGGCGCATACACAGAGTGCATTAGACACTTTCAATGCACTCCACATACTTTAGTTTCTTGCTTTCTGATTGGCTCGACACTACAAAGAGTGTATGAATAAATGTCAATGAATTCTGCTGTTTTCCATTGTATAATGCAATATGTCAATGAACTTTGTTTCCTGAACAAGTTATGACCCAGACTGTTTACCCATGTCAAATTGTCATTTATTAAGTATTTTGTTAGATAATCATGTCACATGTTGTATGTCAAGTTCATGAATGGGGCTCATTTGCCAAAAAATATAATACTATAGAATTATAAAAACAAACATGTGTAGCATTCAATATTGAGAAATATCAAGAGTGACATATAACTAACAGGAAAATTTTCTCTTTTTTGACAGGTATTGGTTACGTTGACAAGTTATTGCCTTGCGCTATAATTTATGAAAGAAATAGGTGACTTAGTAACCTTGCTGCTATGTTTGATATTTCCCCATCAAACATTGTGATGTTGTTGAGTCCCTCCCATGCATTCTAAGTAATTTGCCTTGACGTAGAATTATAAAATCCACTTTAAATCCTAAAGCAACAGTGATGTCAGTTTAAGTACGTAAATGTCAAAAATGCCTTGCGTCAGATTTACAGTCATGTTTTTTACATCCACTTGAAGTTGTGACAAATTTTACCTACATCTTGAAGAGAGAGAGATTAACTATGTGATGTTGTTTATCTGTTAATGGAAAGATCCACAAAGCTCTGTATGTATGTTGTGATAAGCATTATTAGCAAGAAAGGAGGAAATGGAAGTTGGCATAATAATGTTGAGAATTAACGCTTCAAAGTATGTTGTATTTTGCCATGAGCTGTATGTGCATTTAGTCACACACTCACAGAAATGGTTTTGTCATAGCTTAACATTACATAGTAGATTATTTTAGTAATCATCAAAAGTCACCCAAAGTTTTGACTTTCGTAGCTGTTTTAAATTTGTACATATCAATCAGATATGAATTTATATTAAAATAGATATATTCATATCAATATATTAACCCTTTTTTTTTAAGAAAAAATTCTCAGATTCCCACCTTGCATATTGCTATGTAAAATAATATTTTTGAGAAGCTTTTCATAAAATTATATTGTTCAAATTTTTAAGTAGATTTCTTTAACATAAAACACAATTTTACATTTTACAATTTTTATCACCAATGTTTATACCTTTTGTATCTTAGGAAGATATCAAGATAAACTCTATTTTTGCCATATTCAAGTACCGATACAAAAAGTTATTTAACGGATGAGCTGCACAGTCTATCACAAATTGAATTTAAGTTTTGATTGAAAGCAAAGCAAAATGTTACACATTAACCCTTATATTCTAGGCATGTTTTGGGGGAATACAACTATTAGGGGAGAAAAATTGTCAAATTCTGGGGGGAAAGTCTGGCTGTGCCGGCACCAAAAATAGAACCTGGTTGCCTGCATGGAATTCCTGCCCCTACCTGATTGCGCCATGCAGTCAGCTTGAAAATCTTAACACTTTCCACGGCTGCAGACGACATTCCAAAATGTCACAAAATGTTTCAAAAATGTCTCAATTATTGAATTTCATTACCATATTTGGAATCACCACAAGAAATGCATTGTAATAAGACCAAACATGCCTAGTATTGGTTCAGTAATCCTTGAGATATATTTTGAAAATTGGCAAAGGTTTCTGAAAAATTTGTTTTGTATATGGTAAAACTAATAGCAGTATGGAAAGTGTTAAGATTTTCTTCAGCATATGATAGCTTGTTTGATCCATCACAAGATAGACCGGGGAAGCGCATGCTACCAGCACCTGGTAGTGTCAATTGGTAGTGTAGTGTTTTGTAGTGATAAGGAAGGTTAGGGTTTTAAGAGATGAATAATATTAAAGGTAGATGACCCGATCACATTTTCGTAACACATAATTATTTCAAACATACAGAGATTTTCATATCATATGAAAGCTCGTATTTCTCATCATCATACTGAAATTTGACGGCCTAAATCGGTATAATTACGGAGAAATCGATGAAATAACGTCGAATTACCGCGAAAGGTGGTAACCACCAATATCGTTTGTGTACAACTCAATGGGTACATTTCACGGCATCTTTTGCGTCTAAAATAGAACTATTAGAGTTATGCAACTCAAACTTTGGAATACGACTTTTTTAAGGATGACCTTTCATGTAGAATAGTAAACTTCAAGTTTAAAATCGAAACATCTACCTTTAAGGAACATCTTTGAATGAATGGAAATATTCTAAGTGGGTCTATCCATCAAGTCAGCTTAATATTATGAGCTAAACTATCCTATTAGATTACATTCATTATAACGTTATGAATTAATTAGCACTATAATAACACTGGCTTCCCTATAAGATATATAAGCTTTGTATCAGGTATTTGCTGTGAAGAAGAGCCATGGAAAAAGATTGAGCGGCACAGCTTATCTGGGCTGTTTTAATTGAAAAATTGCTTGTAAAATGGTAACTTCACTGATTATATTGCAGTAAAATCTGACGTATAATATATCAACTTGATTTGTTTTGATCTTCATCAAATTACACCAACTAGTATCCGATTGTTGAATGGCAGGTGAAAGAACCGTAAATCATTGTCGATAAAATAAATCTTGGAAGTTTATTTTGAGATTTCACAGTATACGGTTTGATGCCTCTGTGATCCATGGATTATACACTGTACGCTGGCACGCACACTTCATAAATCACATGATGCTGTTGTCTGCTGCAACAACGATTCCACATAATCTGGAGAAATCCTTAACACACTGAGCACTCTACCTGTCTAGCGGAAAGTATTTTTTATGTATCCATCTCTCTGACCAATCGGCAAGTAGTTCTTAAGGGGTTAAGCTTGTGAAGTTACTTTGAAACATTACTGTTCATATTGTACATGAAGTTCCGCAGTTTCAGCTTGGATAGACATTCGTTTGAACATTTTCATTTCCATCGCTCAAATTGATTGCTCGAGCTAGAAGATGATCAATTTTGGAATTTTTTAATAAGACATTGTACCGTCTTTGGTTTCTTCTTAAATAAGACATTTGGGAAGTTTGGGGAGGGGGTCGAAGTGCAATCTATCAATTGACCAATATGATGTCAACTGTATAAGTATGTATGCACTTCAGGCATTATACTCAAAATTACATGTCAATAAAAATAGATGTGAAAAACGTCCAGATTGCATTGAATGTTATATCTTTGAGATTGCATTGAATATTATATCTTTGAGATTGCATTAAATATCATATCTTCATTGGCCATTGTACCCACTTGACTTGGCCGTAATGACGTAGTAGATATAGGTGTTAGATTGCGGACACAGGAGATGCAAGACAAAATGTACACTTCCTGCCTGCGTTCTTTAGTTAGTCTTTTTTGTATTTTGTGACGGTGTCTTATTTCATGGCACTGCGCTGCAGTTGTCTTTGAGGTAAATGAACTAGTGCCCAGCCATTTGTCTTGTTATCATTTGTAAGGATTGTCCAGCTGAATGCTGCAAGGTGTTTGGAACTGTGTCAGTGTTATACAATCCTTCCTATTTGATACAAATGGTTGACAGGAAATAATATTTCTGTTCGGGTATAATGAGAGAAAATAATACTAGAAGTTTGTGACGGTGAAGGACATTACTGGAGGATATGATATATAGCTGAATGATTGATTGGATGATTGAATTTCAGAGTAAAAAGGCATCTTGGACTGTGTCTACCCCGCCAAAAGGTTGGTTGCTGTTGTATCAGTAAACTTTAAAGGAGGTGTCCCGCAAGCATATAATTGTGCACTTTATGTTAGAAACGTAATTATCAAGCCCAACTTTTGTTATTATATAGAACAAAACACCAAAAACAAATAAAAACCACAATCTCTTAACATGCACTTTTTAAAATTCGCGGCGATCGAAAGTCCCGGTGTCGATGAAGTCATAGTTATACAATGCACATGCGCAAATTTGAGCACCAATACCCATGACGTCATCGACACTGGGACTTTCGATCGCCGCAAATTTTAAAAATTGCATGATGAGTGATGGTAGTTTTTATAACTCTCTAGCCGAAATACACTCTGGGAGTTGAATTTGTCATTGTTTTATATTGTTGGGAGTCAGGAGATTTTGAAGAATTCTTTAATCCCAACTACTCATGGTAGTAAACATCACATTTAACTCTTTACCTGACATAGACGCATTAATGCGTCAAAACGACCTTTTTACGGTTTACCCTATAACTCGTTAACCAAACATCGGAAGTATGGCAAACTATACCTTTTTGGAATCCTTGTGCTCAGCCGAACAATTTGGTATGCCTTTTAGTGTAATTGAAGGCATTTGAATTTTTGTGCCCCTGTATGGCGGCCATTTTGGATTTTGGGCTTACGGTATATTTGTCGTGCTGATCGTACACGATTCTGGTCGTTGCGCCATAACCGAATAACCCACTACAGCAAATTTGGTATCAAAATGTTCAGAATTATAATGCCCATCTCTTGAAAGCATTTTGAAGGGCTCAAGTAGTATAGTTTTCATACAGGACTACTAAATATTTGTAAAAAAAGATGTTACAAAAATTGCATGCTGGGTAACGGTTACCATGGCAACCGCCACGATCGTCCGGTATCGTTGAAATTTTCACAGAAGTGTCCGGCCATTCATAAGCTTTCAGAATATATATAGTTTTACTACCTTACAGAGTCTCATATTCAAATTATAAGTTGATATTTACATGCATGTGCAAATTCACAATTTCTTCAAAAATTAATTTGTCAGGGAAAGAGTTAAGTATGTACCTTTAACTATCTCTAAAAAGCTAACAGATGGATATGGGGCTATAATATCAGGTTCATTGTATGTATATAAGGTTTTTAATTGTTTGTCTAACTTTGACTTATTTAATGAGGTTTGTGGTAGCATTAATATCCCCAAGCTTGACTACTCAGGTAAAGAGAGGTCTGAACACTGTTTTGTCAGTACTATAGTGTCTCTAATTTGTCAGCATATAGTGTATTCGATAAACCAACACTCCCGCCTTTGGCCAGTGATGGTAAATGCCTTCTTAACTCAAAGTTTGCTGCTTTTGTTGGACAATGACCAAGATGACATATGTGGCATGCACAAATTGCCGTAAGGAAAGAATTTATAAGATGAGGAAACAAAAGATTATCTTACAGTTTGAATATGAACTTTGAATTCATGGATATTGGCTAATGGCATATGCTTGCTAATATTTCCTTCCTATATGCTGATTGCCCAGAGACAGTATTTGCAACAAGCGGAATGTTATTGATTTTGTTTGTTAACGCTTTCCATGCGGCAGGCGGCTGCAGACGACATTCCAAATGTTGACAGAATGATTCAAAAATGTCAAAATTATTGAATTTCATTACCATATTTGGAGTCACCATGAAAAATGCATTGAAATAAGTACAAACATGCCTAGTATTGGTACAGTAATCGTTGAGGTAGACCTTGAAAGTTGGGAAAGGTTTCTGAAAAATCTGTTTTGTATATGGTAAACTAATAGCCGCGTGGAAAGTGTTAAACTAAGATGTACACAAGAGATTCTGTCTGGCCCTCCTTCATGCTCCTGGACCAGATTTACAGTAAGAATTTTGAAACAGAATGTATATATATATATATATTATTGCTCTCCGAAAGGATTGAGCACTCTACGTGACGAAAGAAGACATTTTTTATCTACGATATATATTTGCAGTAATGGAAATACCCGCATGACTATCAACCCGGGGGTTGACAATCATGTGTGTAGCAGCTCTATTAATAATATTGTGTGTACTGATCATATTGGTAGTATTGCTTTATTCCGTAATATTAACAGGGATTAAAATTATGTCTTGTCCAGTTCACCCCTCGCTAGTGGTTGAGATACATGCCTTGCAATGCAGAGGTCCATAGTTTGATTCACACTAGGACCACTTTTTCAACTGATTTATTTTCTTTTGTAAAGGTTAGGGTTCGAAATATTATAAGTCAACAAAGTGTGTAGATTCTACCTAGTCAACCCCGGGTAGACAGTCATGTGAGTATTTCCATTGCTGCATATATATATACAACAACTACGACAGCAAATATACATTATTAGCTTTCTTGGAAATCTATTCACTTTTTAACCTATATCTAAAATTGATTAAGTTAATTATTTAGTATATCATGATGATAAATTTGTATCAAGTCAAATATAATTTTTATGATATGCAGCGGGGCAGAGCCGCTGCTTTTTCTTAAACCTCGCCTGCAGACAGCAGACAGTTTTGATAGATTTCCCATTGGAGACCAAAACATTGATCACAAATGCATGGTCACAGGTTAGGGGAGTCTGCCATGGGCATTAATAATTCACTATGACACTTTGTCAAAAGTCACTAAGTATTAAACTTGGCTTTAACTAGAGGAAGCACCTGCCTTGTGAATTAAGACAATCTGTGTCAAAAACAGGGATGGAATAGAAAGGTTGATCTGAAATGTTCTACACGTGATTAATTGAAATACTATGATGCCAATGGCCTCTATACCGAGCTTCAATGAATGCTTTTTCAATGTTCCCTGTGACAGATATTTCTTGTTATAAATTTAGTTAAACTCAACTATCCTCAGTACAGTAAATACAAGTGAGGAATATATGGGGATTAGCTCAACTCTTGCTATCTTCTGTATAGATAGAAATAAATAACACATGTAATATGTTGGTGGATATTGCCAGACAATCAATAGGTTTTGGTTTATTTTTAGTATGTACTTATATTGATTGTATATTTTTCAGCATATGTTGTGTTGTAGTTTTTAATATAGTCTGTAGTTTTTAAGATGTCTGTGCAGCGCCTTGAGGCTGTTTACATCATAAGGCGCTTAAGAAGTCCCATGTATTATTTTATTATTATTATTATTATTTGTAAACGCAGGAGCCATAGATCATTGCATGTGGCTATCTTCAGTAGATAGCACTGGGTTGTATAAGTATGTAAGTTAATTTTGCTGTAATAAATCAATGTTGCTATCTTTAGAAGATAGAATCTTTAGAAGATAGCAATTCATAGCAATTCATAGCAATTCAATATTTCAATAAATTGTGCTATATGCTGTATATGGAAAATGTTGTATCATATCATTGAACCTGGTGATTTTTTCTATATTTATGGCAATGCAGTATTTCAATGGATCTTGCTATCATAAGCTAATAAATGTAAAAGTTTCGCCAAATGATTAAATTGTCTCATATAAATGTCGCCAACTTCTCTGAGAATCAATGGAATGGCTAAAACTTTCTTAGCTGTTCATGAACGGATAAATGAATTTTGCTATCATTAGTGAGATAGCAATGTATAGGAATGGGATTTGTAAATTAATATTGAGATCTCTAGTAGATAGCAAAGGATAATGCCATACTATATCATATCGGAATCTGTCTATCTTCATTAGATAGTATAGATAGCAATGAATAATCCTGTATCATATCGGTCCATTTTGCTATCTTCAGTAGATAGTAATGAATAACACAATGCAAGATATCAATCAGTAGATGGTTATAGGCATCATGATAATCACTATCTTGTCTTTTACAAACAAACATATTGTTACTGGTATTGCTGTAGTTTAATCACATCCACATTGGCGAGAAATATTAGGTTTTTATCTCTCCACACACAAAAGTAATCCAAGCGCTATTATGGCCACACTCACATGGTTTGGGCCGCATGCAAGCATCACGCATATGATGCACAGTGTGTTTGTTGCATTCATGTGCGCCTGTGTCCTTCACTGCTGTAAGGAGGCTTCGACAATTTGGAACTGATTAAACTATAGTACTTCAGTGCTACCACACCTGTTGTTGTATATTGCACCTGTAGTATAGCCATCTACCCTTGGCTCTCTAGCTAATAGATAGATAATGGACAAACGTAATAAGCCCAATATAAAGATACAGGTGAAACTAACTAGTGACCCAGTTCCAACTTTAAGGGTGCACTACCACTTAATAATACATCAGATTGCGTTTGAAATAGGTATGAAATCATCTAAATTGTGCGCCCCTAACCCTAACCGCCATGGCGTGTTTTGGGAAATCAAATTAACATGGATATCAAATTATGTCAAATCAGGGGAGAGAGACCGGCCATGAATTGAACCCAGGTCGCCTGCGTGGAAGTCCTGCCCCTATACCTGATTGTGCCACGGAGTCAGCTTTGGAAAATTATAAGTTTTCCTTCCCTTACGAAAATGCAATCACCAAAATTTGGTTGCAGCAAGGTGGTACCAGGTTGCGCAAGGTTGTCGCAAGGTTGCAGACGTTTGTCGCAAGGTTGCGCAAGGTTGTGGATGATTGCTGCAAGGTTGCGCAACCTTCTCAGAAAAACCAAACTGGTTGTGCAAGGTTGCTGCAACCAGTTCAGAAGAACCAAACTGGTTGCGCAAGGTTGCGGATGGTTGCTGCAAGGTTGCGCAACCTTCTCAGAATTACCAAACTGGTTGCGCAAGCTCCTGCAACCAGTTCAGAAGAACCAAACTGGTTGCGGATGGTTGCGCAACCTTCTCAGAATTCCCAAACTGGTTGCGCAAGCTCCTGCAACCAGTTCAGAAGAACCAAACTGGTTGCGGATGGTTGCGCAACCTTCTCAGAATTACCAAACTGGTTGCGCAACCTCCTGCAACCAGCTCAGAAGAACCAAACTGGTTGCGGATGGTTGCGCAACCTTTTCAGAGTACTAAACTGGTTGCGCAAGCTCCCGCAACCAACTGGTTGCGCAAGCTCCCGCAACCTCTTCAGAAACACCAAACTGGTTGCGCAAGGTTTCTTCTTATGTTCAAAGGTCAGGTCAAAAGGTCAAACATGTGAAATAAACATTGCTGTCATTGTAACCTTTACTAAAATTGTAGTGACTTTGATGATTAATTGTACCCATACTTTGTAATCAATTTCATAATGAAAATGAGGTATGCTAGAAAAACAAGTTGTGAATCATATTCTAATCTTTGAAGGAAACTGATGTTGCAGATAAAAATGCTGAAGAATAGTAAGTTTAAAACATATAAGCTTATTTTGGTATTGGTTCCGAATTTTGATGCATGTTTTTGGTGGTTGCTAGCTGGTTGCAAACAGGTTGCACAAGGTTGCGCAAGGTTATATTTTTCCAAATTTAACCAGTTGCTTGCGCAACCTTGCGCAACCTTGCACCACTAGCTGGTTGCGGCAGGTTGCGCAAGCTTTAGATGTTTCTGCAAGGTTGCGCAAGGTTGTAATGTTCCAAATGTAACCAGTTGCTTGCGCAACCTTGCACCACTAGCTGGTTGCGGCAGGTTGCGCAAGCTTTAGATGTTTCTGCAAGGTTGCGCAAGGTTGTAATGTTCCAAATTTAACCAGTTGCTTGCGCAACCTTGTGCAACCTTGCACCACTAGCTGGTTCTGCAAGGTTGCGCAAGGTTGTAATGTTCCAAATTTAACCAGTTGCTTGCGCAACCTTGCACCACTAGCTGGTTGCGGCAGGTTGCGCAAGCTTTAGATGTTTCTGCAAGGTTGCGCAAGGTTGTAATGTTCCAAATTTAACCAGTTGCTTGCGCAACCTTGTGCAACCTTGCACCACTAGCTGGTTGTGGCAGGTTGCGCAAGCTTTAGATGTTTCTGCAAGGTTGCGCAAGGTTGTAATGTTCCAAATTTAACCAGTTGCTTGCGCAACCTTGTGCTTGGTTGAGATACAAACTTAAGGTTATACCGCCAACTGACATTGCAAGGTTGCGCAAGGTTGCGCAAGGTTGTAATGTTCCAAATTTAACCTTGCGCAAGGTTGCGCAAGGTTGTAATGTTCCAAATTTAACCTTGCGCAAGGTTGCGCAAGGTTGTATTTTTCCACATTTAAGGTTGCGCAAGGTTATCTTGGGCAAGGTTGCGCAAGGTTGCAGAATTGGTTGCGATTTTCATAAGGGTTAACACATGATAGATTGCCAACTAGAAGTGTACTGTTTTGTAGTGAAGTAAAAGGTTGGGATTAATAACAATGTTTTGAGAACAAGGCTTGTACTTTTAATTAACATAACATATAACATAAATGCATTTATATAGCGCCACTACATCAAGAACGCAGCGCATGTGAAAAACAGAAAAAGCAAACAATGTAAAAAAATTAAAAACAATAATTTCTAGTTTCATGTTTTACATCAAAATCAAACTGTTAATTAGTGTTGTGTTTTCTGACGATCATAATGGGTGTTGCTATTGACAACAGGTACAGCTACTTTCTTACTAATTCTTATTACAGTCAGTAAGTTCGAATTAAAATATGCGAATTTTTAAATTTGTGTCCGACTATGGGAGCCGCCATTTTGTTTTAAAAGTATATTAGTGTCCCGGATGTACACAGTTAAGTACATAGCAATTAAAGTGTTTTTTGGCTGCGGGGAAATTCTATTAATTTGGGGTATGTTTAAACTTGTGAATCGGATAGTTCAATGTATTTACAAACTTTTCACCTACGGCAAGCAAAATCTATCGAAGGAAAAAGGAGTAAAAAGTGATTTTAAACCAAAAAAAAGTAACAAATTCGTTGGTGTAAGAGGTGGTTTTGTCATTAAAAATAACGTCATTTGTTTTTCGGGGTCAATTGAACGCACAAAATATCATCTGGAATCGAGTTTAAGTCAAATTTAGTTTATTTAATGATAAACTGGGCACTCCATTCAAGTAAAGGCGTTATTAGCAGCAACTATATAATGACGTAATTTTAAAAATGGCGGCCTCCATGAATTCGCCGCACGAATTTAAAAATTCGTATTTTTTTATTCGATCTTACTAACTGTATTAAGGATGTCTGCACATTGCCTATTCTCTTTATTGAATCAAAGTGTTCAGTATAAGACACTCTCTTTCATTTGAATTATAATGTGCTTCTGTACCCATGCACCCATATACACAACTGATTCCCGCAGTTAAACCATCACAAAATCAGCTTATGATTTTCACAGATTTAAAGCCATTATACTATTGTGCATAGAGTGACTTAGTGTATAGTGCATCCTTAAATCCCCAGAGGATAGTAAAGACTTGAGAAAAAGAGCGAGGGAGAGAGAGACAGAGAGCCACACATCCAGCGGCTCTCCCTATATACAGGTATTATGGGATGTATTAAGAAGTTGATCTTGACCAGTTCCGTGCAAGTACTCCCAGAACAACATAGACTCATATTTATCTTTGTTTTTTTTACCCATTAACACACACTGACAGGATGTTGACAGGATGTTGAAGTGTAGTGGAGAGGGGGAAAAGGAAGAAGAAAGTACAACTATTATAAGGTATGTTTGTCTGGTCACATTTTATGCTCTTTGTCTAATACCGTAATCTAAAGGTTTTTAAAAAATATGTGCTTTGATGTTGAAATATCAAAGCAAATAGTTTCTATGTGCTTCAATGTTAAACACTTAGATTATTAGAAAGTGTTTAAATGCTAAACATTGATCTACCTAAACACTAATCTTGTCTCCGTTTTCTAAACGCTGTATTTACAGTGTAGTCAAAGATGGTCAAAGATGTCCAGTCAAAACACCAAAACAAAGTTGCGATAGATAGTTTACAAAACTTTAAAAGATAAAAATTGGCGTCACACATTGGTAAGGATAAACCTTTTGTAATTACTATCAAGCACCGTTGTACACACTTTCAACCAGGATTAAATATCACTCAGGTAATCAACGCTTGCAAATTTAACACTTTCCATGCGGCAGGTAACTGCAGACGACATTCCAAAAGTTCACAAAATGTTTCAAATATGTAAAAACTATTTCATTACCATATTTGGAAACACCATGAGAAATGCATTAAGATAAGTACAAACATGCCTAATTTTGGTTCAGTAATCCTTGAGATAGACCTTGAAAGTTGAGAAAGGTTTCTGAAAAATCTGTTTTGAATATGGTAAAACCAATAGCCGTGTGGAAAGTGTAAACGCTTTCCACGCGGCTATTATTTTTACCATACACAAAACAGATTTTTCAGAAACCTTTCATAATTTTCAAAGTCTGTCTTAAAGATTACTGACCAAACATTAGGCATGTTTGTACTTATTTCGATGCATTTCTCATGGTGATTCCAAATATGGCAATGAAATACAGTAATTTTGACATTTTTGAAACATTTGGTGACATTTTGGAATGTCGTCTGCAGCTGCCTGCCGCGTGGAAAGTGTTAAGATAATAGCAATCACTGGGATTAATATCAACACCCATTGTACTCAACCGATGATGTTTGGAGAAACAACGGTGTCTTATTTACAATAAAAAGACACCCGTGCTGCCTCGCTGTTGTTGCAAATAACCGACTCGTTACTGTTTCCATTAACGAGGCGATGCTGATGAGAGTGAAGTGGTAGAGCTCAGTATTGTTACAAATAATTGATTGTGATTTGTGTGAGATGGCTTGTTATTATAGGCTCATTTGACAGTTTGATAAGTTGATTTGCCTATTTGATGAGTTGTTGCTCGTAATGAATACGTCGATGTGGATTAGCTAGGATTGTGTAAATTTACAAGTTTATTTATTCAGCAAAAAGAGGCCTTGCACATATTCATCGATCAGCTTTAAAGAAAGTAAGTGTCCATCAAGCCCAACATTGTGCATTATATGTAAGAAAAATATTTATTGTGACATGGTATCCTAAAAACTGGCACGAACAAATGAGCATTCGATAACAGGCGATAACACTTTTACATCGATAAACAACCAACAGTGCCTCCCTCTTCTGGCTAACCCACTGCTTCAGCAGCAATTGTGCTAAAAATATTTCATAACGACATCAAAGTGTTAAAGCCAATTAGTAAAAGTTGTTTTGTTGAAACAAGAAACATTCAAGTATCAACACCTTCCTGCTTTATCAAACATAGCTTTGTTGTTGGTAGCAAGGGGTAAGTACTTCATGGCCCTATATCTTATTAAATTACATCCATTGGAAATGCTCGTCTCTATTTTGTCAAAATTTGATCCATTTCTTAAGTTGGGTGCATGGTTAATGTGTCATGCTGTCGTTAGTATCAAGTGTACCCATCATTTTAAGAGTGTAGAAGAGTGGTCAAAATTTGATCCCATTGTTTTAAGAGTGTACATGGCTCTAAGAAGAGTAAGATCAGGTTGATTTCTATGCGAATCCTTCACAGGGTGTAAAGAAAATCATTGTAAAATTGCCAGATTTCGATCAGGACATTGGATCTGCTTCCTTACTTTATTGTTGAAATAGACAAAATGAGGGTGTAAGAAATTGCTATGCTGGTAGTCAGAATAGAACCCAGGTCCTCCTGCATGGGAGACACATTTCTACCTAGCCACGTCTTATAGGGTTGAGCTCTGAGAAAGGTACGTTTTTCATCACTAATAGCCTTCAATGATGAGGCAATGAGATAAAACAGGGCTATCAGCTTAGACTTGAAGTAATTTGTACTTCTCAGATGGATAGGTTCGGGCCCATAACCATGATCAAGTAATTTGTACTTCTCAGTTGGATAGGTTCGGGCCCATACCATGATCAAGTAATTTGTACTTCTCAGTTGGATAGGTTCGGGCCCATACCATGATCAAGTAATTTGTACTTCTCAGTTGGATAGGTTCGGGCCCATAACCATGATCAAGTAATTTGTACTTCTCAGTTGGATAGGTTCGGGCCCATAATCATGATGAAGTAATTTGTGCTTCTCAGTTGGATAGGTTCGGGCCCATAACCATGATGAAGTAATTTGTACTTCTCAGTTGGATAGGTTCGGGCCCATAACCATGATCAAGTAATTTGTACTTCTCAGTTGGATAGGTTCGGGCCCATAACCATGATCAAGTAATTTGTACTTCTCAGTTGGATAGGTTCGGGCCCATACCATGATCAAGTAATTTGTACTTCTCAGTTGGATAAAGGTTCGGGCCCATACCATGATCAAGTAATTTGTACTTCTCAGTTGGATAGGTTCGGGCCCATAACCATGATGAAGTAATTTGTACTTCTCAGTTGGATAGGTTCGGGCCCATAACCATGATATCTTCTGTGGGTGGATTTTTTCAAAAGTGAACTTTTTTCCCAAAATGTGGACCTTTTAACAATGGGTTGGAGTTGCAAAAAGGGGACCTTTTTTCAACAAAAAAGTGTTTTCAGAATGCACAATTTGTTGTTGTTGTTGTAACTTCAAAGTGTTACCTTAATTTAATATCCTAATATTCTCTGATTCTTTGGATTTCCATGATACTCTTTGGATTTAACTCCCTAGATTTAAGTATTTCACTCTCCATCAATTACAAATTAATATACTATATAGAGATGAGATTTGTAACCGAATATATGGATGTATATTCATATCCAGTATCAAGTTACAAGTTGTAATAACACAATAAAGAGAAATGCATAAACCAATGCGTAAGTTGGGCAATGTAGATATGGGTTAATTCAAGGCTAACTTACTAAGATAACAGCGTGCTTTATCGAGGAGAAGACTTTTTTCTTCTTCTTTTCCAATAACTAATATTATAAAAGTGTCTATGGATCCTGGGGGTACCCACACAAGGTAAGCATCCCCTAATATACCTGGATAAAGATCAATGAAAATGAGGGCTACATCTTCAATTCTAACTTCTTTTTAATATGCAATGCTGTATTTTGATTTGGGAGAATGGCTGGTTTAGATGGTTTGCTGCCTTGCCGGACCTGTCCACTACAGATTTACTATACTTTATATCATCTAAAACAGGCTTTCTAAACTGGCGGCGCGCGTGCCACTTGTGACACATCAAGGCATCCTAAGCGGCGCGAGAGTGGTTAAAATAAAAAAAATAAAAAATAATAATAATATCAAGATAACAGCCAGATTTCATAGGCATACTAAAATCAACCACTGACCGTCCGCGAGAAAAAAACTTGCCCCTCCACCACACCAACCCCAAGTGGAGCTTCAACAAGTATATTACTAAAATGTGGAGCATCAATTAATCTAGTTGAGAAAGCCCTCTTTGTGCCTTTCAGCATTTACAGTATATGGTTGCAAAATGTTTAATAAGTACTGTTGTCTTTTGTGGGAGATCTCTAATGATGTTGTTGTGGAGTCCAACAGTTTGGCTGTTTGGCATTTCTGGACTTTATGAGCTTAGGCCACAAAAAATCAAACCTGTGCTACGTGCAAATGGACTTCTGAAGTAGAGTCTGTCAGTCCGGCACCGTTTTGGGGGAGAGACGTTTCAACAATTTGCAAGAATTGTTGGTGAATTTTCAAAAACAATTGTCAACATATTTCAAAAATGAAAAACAAAACTAAAAATCCAAACATTTCCCAATTAAAAAAAAAGAAAAAAGAAGATCATTGTCTGATTGTTTGGAAATTGTTTGAAAATTTGAGAAAAACAAGTATAGTCAATAAGAAATGTCATACAAGTAATACAATAAATATAAATATCTAAATATCTCAATTTAATGGGGGATCATGGTAAGGGCTTTCATTCAGCTTGGTTTCATCCGGTATCTTTCATATAGGCAGGTCATCTCAAACGCAGCCTGTTTTCATCATCTTATGAGTCTATGTTCAGAGCTGTGAGCCAGAATAGTATAGACATTATGGTTGAATGCAGCTTCATTTTAGTCTAAACGGAAATCTCTTTGGAGTCCCATATGTCGTGGGGATTATGTCGGGCGTCTAGTGTCTTCTTTGCTCTAAATTGAATGTCTTTTGAGCCTGATTCTTTAACTTATATTTTACCGCCAAGATAGCATTAAATACTAATATATGATTTTACTTACAGTCATTCAAAGAACAGAATACTTGAATTATTATGTTTTACAAATCTGATTTGATATTCAAACACTTATCTGTGAACCTCTTTAGATCATCGCAATGGTCATTAAAATTCATGTTTATGCGTAATTTGGTGAGAAAGTCGGCGCGTCGGTAAAATAAACATCCCCGTAAGTGATTTGTGTACTTATAGCGGTTATGGAATTTAAATCTCATCAAAAATCACTTAAAGTGACGTGCCACACATCTTAAGAGATGAAATGTCTTCCTTATAAATATTCTCCATGAGGATGAATTTATTCAGGTCTTTTTAATATTGATAAAATCTGATATCCTTGTTTATTTAATACAGATATTACTTAGACTTATGAGTCTATGTTCAGAGCTGTGAGCCAGAATAGTATAGACATTATGGTTGAATGCAGCTTCATTTTAGTCTAAACGGAAATCTCTTTAGAGTCCCATATGTCGTGAGGATTATGTCAGGCGTCTAGTGTCTTCTTTGCTCTAAATTGAATGTCTTTTGAGCATGATTCTTTAACTTATATTTTACCGCCAAGATAGCATTAAATACTAATATATGATTTTACTTACAGTCATTCAAAGAACAGAATACTTGAATTATTATGTTTTACAAATCTGATTTGATATTCAAACACTTATCTGTGAACCTTTTTAGATCATCGCAATGGTCATTAAAATTCATGTTTATGCGTAATTTGGTGAGAAAGTCGGCGCGTCGGTAAAATAAACATCCCCGTAAGTGATTTGTGTACTTATAGCGGTTATGGAATTTAAATCTCATCAAAAATCACTTAAAGTGACGTGCCACACATCTTAAGAGATGAAATGTCTTCCTTATAAATATTCTCCATGAGGATGAATTTATTCAGGTCTTTTTAATATTGATAAAATCTGATATCCTTGTTTATTTAATACAGATATTCATGTCTATGCATTGAGCAAGCTATAATCATCCAGATGGCAACTTTTAGGTTAGGCGACACACAAAACACCCACCCCTACAATCAGAATGGCTGTAAAACAAACACAAATCTGTACAAATCTTATCATTTTTGACAAGCCAAAATACTTTTAGGTGGATAGTGATATGCACGTGAACATTTTGTCACCAAAAAATAAATGGTCAGTCGTGCCACAGACCTGGTTGACTTTTGTTGAATATTTTCTTCTCTAGTCAGAATACAAATTATTTGGTTACTCCATTATCTTATGACGGACGTACATCTATGAATATGATGGATTATGTGGAGCTTGAATTGGGTTTCCTGACAAAGGTGTCTATTTATGTATTCTTGGGTATTCTGTCACCTTAGTTTGCCTTTGTTTGCTTACAATCTCCATCTGCATACCGTTTCAATCAGCACCTTATGAACGGCGACGAGGGGGCCTACCAACTTGGTCACTTGTACGATCAATTGATCCAGATTACATCATCAAATATATCCCATAAAGTCGCTAGAAAGTCAACATCTTCTGACTATTCTGGTTCAGCAGTCATACACCATTGATAAAGACATCTGATCTAATGTCAAAACTGTCTGAAACAGTAAGTTCAAATTTGAAATTGTTTCTGTGAAATGTTCTTATTTTGTAAACCCAATTTCTTTTTTACTGCCAAATCAACTTTCTCCAAGATTTCTTGTGGTTAATGGACTTTGTCCGCTACTGTACAAGAGTGATTTGAGGTTTGGGATTTGAATACAAATTTAATAGTTTTGTATAATAATGAATGATAATTCAAGTCAAGATTCAGACTATCAAAACTTTCAAGAGTAAGTTTGTCATCTTTTTTTGTTTTTACACCGGCAATACCCGTCAAGTAGCGTCAGGTGTAATAGGAATACTTGTATAACCAATTATTGGTTAGAATATATGTTAGTTACCACTTTCCACACAGCTATTAGTTTAACCATTTCAAAACAGTGTTTTCAAAAACCTTTTCCAACTTTCAAAGCCTATCTCAAGAATGACTGAACCAAAACTAGGTATGTTTGTACTTCTTCTAATGCATTTTTCATGGTAATGCAAATATGGTAATGACATTGAATTATTTTGAAATGTTTTGAAATTTTGGAGTGTCGTTTGAAGACGCCTGCCGAGTGGAAAGTGTGTCCATTTTAATTAAAACACTGTGGGTTAGTAATAACTGCTTTATGATTATTATACAATTATTGGTTGTTGATGAATTTTTTTAAAAGAAAGTAATGTTTGTCCGAAGACTTGAGTAAATGTATTCATTCACATTGTGGTATGCATTTATGGATACTTGAAATGTGAAAAGTGATATAAAGCCTTTCAAAAGCAGTTACACAATTTCTTTAATTGACCATTGATTATACGTCTACAAGTTTTAACAAATGAGTGTGTTCAATATGTTTGGTACAACTATTTTCTGTTGTTGATGTTAATTAAAATGGACTCAAAGTCTGATATAACACATATATGCATTCTGTAAGCTAAGCACACTTCTGGATGAACTGACTTTTGTGTGAACCATAGATCCTGAACATGGCCAACAACTTTATGTGAGCTGGAGTGACGTCTTGCGGCCAGAACTTCCTGCAGACTTCATGATGCGTTCTGCATTTCATGAGGATGTGGTTAACATTCTCCTCATCAGCATTGCAGTCATAAGTTGCTGAGTTTCTTATTCTAGACATCTTGTGAAGGAAGATGTTTAATCAATGACTTATGGTAAGAGTGATTGATTAAGAACATGCTCCTTCCTTGACAAGTGTTGTTAAGGTCAATGTTCATAATTTAACCCCAAAGGTACTAACTGTAAAAACTAAAATTATTTTCATCAAATATGTGAGTCATGACTAAGATTTGAATACCCTACCAAGTTATTTTATCCTTACTGTGGAAGTGTATGGGTCATTCTTTAAAGGTCCCCAGTAAAGACATGCAGTGGTAGGGTATTCTAAAGGAACTCCGAGTCACATACATGATATAGGTGGCTACTTATAGGAATGTTTCAAAATAAACAGGATAACCAGAAGATGTGCACATTTTTTTTGCCATTTTGCACTAAAATAGTCAAATTTGGTTTAAGTCTAAGAAATTTGGTATGAAATTGCACGCTTGTGCGCAAAATTAGCTGTTTTGTACCAAATTTGTCAAATTTGGTATAGTTTAACCTAATTTCACACTCAAACAAATGCCATTTTACACTCAAATTGTCAAATGTTGTCTAATTTTAAAATTGAAATATTTTTGAAGTGGGGGGGGGGGGGGGGAGGCAATATTTTATTTTATTTTATTTTTTAGGGGGTAGGCAAATGCCCCTGTGCCCCCACTCCAGGTGCCGCCACTGATTAGCCATGGAAGTGTTTAGCCCAATGTACGCCCCTATTTACATGATAATGTGTACTACATGTAGCTTATGCTCACCAGTTGAACAAGCTGTTTGAAACCCTCTCAAGACAAACATTCCTTATCACAGTGTATTGCCCATAGACTAAATACAACAAGGAGTAATCAGTTCAATCATCACAGATGAAAATAGTTCCCATGTCACAGATACAGAAATCGATGTATGATGACGGCGTCAGCGAGGCTTATTGTAGAATTTTGATTTTCTATTATTTCCCTTGAATTCAATCCGATTTATAAACACTTAGTCAAGTACCATAGTGGGATGCATGAGCTTCTCATTTTGTTAATAATCCTGGCACTTAAACTATGTATCGCACTTCTGCGTTCCAAAAAAACCTAACCGACTTAAGCCTTCCATGTTACCTATAGGAGCAATATATTGAATGAGCTTTCACTCTCTTTGTTATCGATGAAAACAAATTCAAGACCAGGTTAACATTGCGGTACATAGAAACTGGGCCACTATAGTCTTCAGTTTGACTATCTGTGTGGAGTGCAAGCATTTAATAGGGTTGTAAAGTGGATCTTTTAGTGCCATCAAATCCGGATGGATTTACACTGAAGCTATCACTTGATACGAGACAAGAATGCTGAAAGCCAAGGAGCAGGCGAGGATAGGCTATATTAACTGTACACAATTGTGTCTTGTTGAATTCTCTTATTAATGTGTGTGATCTGTTTGAGTGCAACAACTATTCCTCCCAATTCTGGATTGGTGCCTTTCTTAACGCTTTCCATGCGGCAGGCAGCTGCAGACGACATTCCAATTGTTCACAAAATGTCAAATTTATTGAATTTTATTTCCATATTTGGAACCACCATGAGAAATGCATTGAAATAAGTACAAACATGCCTAGTATTGGTTTAGTAATCCTTGAGCTAGACTTTGAAAATTGGGAAAGGTTCACAGTTTTTGTATAAGGTAAAACAAATAGCCGCATGGAAATTGTTAAGGACTCTGGTGAAAGTATAATGCAGATCCAATATATATTCAGGTATCTATCGATAACAAGTGTTAGTAGAATAAGTTGGTGGGGTGGGGGAGGGGCTCTCAAGTATGAAATGGATATGGGTGCATAAACTTGAAGATTGGTTGAGAGAGAACAACAAATGAGTGATCGGATGAGAGGTTGCCAAAACGGGGTCTTTGGGTGGGACAATTTACAAAGTATTTCCATTTGGGTGAGAGAATTAATGTTTACATTTTCCAAAAATATGTTGAACTGGTTTTGTGCCTGCTTCACCCATCAGCACTGGTATATGAGCGTTAACTGCTTGTAGCGTTCCATCGTCCAAGTTATGCTATTTCTATTCCAAGCTGCACTGCTATGTCACTACGCTCGTTCTGGATTCGCAGATGGCACCACAGAACTAGTGCTAATAATATGGGGTCATTTGGAGAGGTGCACAAATATTGAGCAGCCAAATATCCTGAATATGTAACTTTGCTTCGTTGTTTCAGATACGGTTGAGTGAGTAGGGGTATTCAGGTTAAATAATTCCAACGCATATCGTATTCATCTCATAGACATGAAGCCAGACAGCCAGATAATAATTAAACATTTAACATCAAGATTTTGTAACATTCAATAAGACAAAAATACTAGATATTTATATCAGATTGGGATGTTTAATAATGCAAATCCAATCAAAGATTCCTATCAGTTAGTGTTTTGATATATTCAGAATAATTTCCTAATCCTTTTATTAAACCATTCGTTGCTCGTCTGCATTGGTCTGATCTATACAAGTGCCAGTGGCAAATAACACTCGGTAATATTTACAGACCTGAAACTCAAACAGATTCATATGCTCCTGTACATTAAAGGTAGATGACCCGATCACATTTTCGTAACACAGAATTATTTCAAACATACGGAGATTTTCATATCATATGAAAGCTCGTATTTTTCTCATCATCATACTGAAATTTGACGGCCTAAATCGGTATAATTACGGAGACATCGATGAAATAACGTTGAATTACCGCGAATGGTGGTAACCACCGATATAGTTTGTGTACTACTCAATGGGTACAGTTCACAGCATCTTGTGCGTCTAAAATAAGAACCATTAGAGCTATGCAACTCAAACTTTGGAACACGACTTTTTTAAGGATGACCTTTCATGTAGAATAGAAAACTTCAAGTTGAAAATCGGAACATCTACCTTTAAAACAATACCCGAAGCAAATCTATAATTTCGGAATTCATAAACGATAAATATGGAGAATTCCAAGGAACTATTTCCGTAAGATATTGAATTCCTTATGATATGTGTGTGTGTCAATTGATAGCCTTCCTATCTTGTACTTCGTAATATCTTGCTTCAGGGTTTCAAGAAATTTAAACCAAATACATCATGGTACCAGGTAATCAGTCAGCTGTAGAACGGGGCCCCGTTTCAATTGAGGGCGCTCTAAAACGACGGGTGTACGTAACCAAGGTAACACACACCCGTCCATTTGCGCAATGATTGAATTTTCGCCTTTTACCCCCAATTTTCTTCATAAAAAGTAACTATCCATCGAGTTTAGGGCAGTATAAGGTACCAGAACTCCTTTCGACGTCCAGTTCGATGATTTAATTTAACCTTTGACCCCAACATCACACGACACAAGCTAAGAAATGTCTTTTTTGACCGGTTTGCTGCGATGAGACCACCATTTTCTAGACGAGATTGAAACCATTTTATAGAATTTTTAGAATAAGTGTGATAATTTTTACATTAAAAAAAAGCCTTATAGTATTCAGAAGTGATGCCTTTGTAACGGTTATCTCTGTGATAAGAGAGTTATTTCGTTGTTTAAAATCGGAAAAATCGGCTTTTTATGAATTCTGAAAATTACTGTGACGTGAGGCCGTTCCCTTGGATACGCCGTCCCGTTCCCAAGCCCGCCCTCTATTGAAAAGTGTTTTTTGTTCGTATTCCGTCAATTCAATTACCCTCTGCCCCTTTCTTCCTGGTCAATTTAGGGTGTTTGTTCTTCCTTCAAAATGTTGTTATTTTTATTTAACTTTGCCCATTAGATCTGTATTTGCCTTAGTTATAATTCTAAAAGTATTTTGAAAACTGTGCTTAAAATTATGGTTTGTTATGGAAGAATTGATAACAAAATTGGTTCTCAGTACTAATGTGTCCAAAACACATGGCTTAACAAAACGTAATCTTGACAATTTATTTAACTTAAACATGTGTCCAACTCATTAAAAAAAACTAACGTTTAATTTAGATTCAAGTTTAGTTAGACACAGTTTTAAGCCCGTGTTTAGTACAAGAATACAACTGAATATGGCACATAGTCTCTACTTTGATAGAATCTTTGTAGTTAACTGGCTATATGGATATGCCTATACCCATTGAGCATGATCAAAGTAGATCAAATGTTACTGTACAATTGAGATAGATTTGCGTGATATATAATTTACATTTCAATGTTTGAAATAGAATACAATTGAATTGTATTCTAGTTGTACACCATGAGACCTTGATACCTGGATCGTTGTTTGTTATGGTGATGTGACACAGAGTGATTGGATAAGCTCTGGGAGATGATTTATAATACATGAACTGTGATTGGTTGTGACATTGATAAGCCATGCCCATTGGCTCATTCGAAATTAGACCAGAGAGGCCTGTGAGAAATACATGACAAAAATTGTTTCATTTCAAATGTTGTAATGGGATTTAATACATAGTAAATGCCTTGAAATTGGTTGTTTCAAATTAAACCTTTAGATTTGTGAACGTATATGACTTTAGATGAATTCTCTCATTTCAAAGTTGTGATGCGCAGCTGCATCATGGGATATAATACATAAAACATGGCCTGCACTCAGCTATCGTGATGTAGGGAAAGCCTGCCCATTGGCATATTTAGGAGTGAACTGATTTTGTGTAAGATAATTTGTCTGATTTAAAAGTTATAATGAACAATTGCATCATGGGATATAATACATAATACATGGCCTGCAATTGGTTATGGTGATGTTGATAAAGCCTGCCCATTGGCACATTTTGGATCGGGCATGATTCTGGTCGAGATATTTATACCAAAGTTGGAATGTACTATTGCATCATGGGATATAATAAATAATGTATGTGCTATTTGCTTCGAAAACATGCCCTACAGTTGGTTGTGAGGATATCATAGAATTATTTGTTAAATCTCGCTGATGGCCAAATTCAAATACCACCGGATATCGCTGAGCCACCTGGCTTTAGATTCATTGTCTGATAGCGAACATCATACACATCAGGAGAATCACGAATAACAAAACACTAACAATCCTTAACTTGTGAATTCCATCAAGGTATTTGGTGTAAAATGATTTCACAAATACCTTGTATGCCGATCAATTCATCATATAATCCAGTCCATCAAACCTATTATGCCAGAGGTACCCAAGTTGTGTGTGACCCTTAAATTTGCCTCATATTACATCAGATCAGACCTCCTGTCAGGGAGATTGCGATAAAAGCACGCTCGGAGGATGTTCTGACATTCTACCCTCTTTTTCCTTATTAGATACCCATTTGTACTTGGTATGCTTTGTCTGATCGTAAACAAAACATGCCTCATTGTATATGACGCAAAACATTTGTCAAAACATTCAAAGCTACTGCAGAGGCATGAGTACCAAGTACTAAGAGGCCTAGTCATAGAGTGTGGTTCTACCAATCAATCCATGTTATTTGATTTCACCAATAATACACCTTGACATATGGAACTGAGATTGGTTAAAAGAGTTAAAAAAGCCGGCTTACAGGCACTTATGGGATTCATCGAAGCCGCTCAGGCAGCGTTGCTTCTGGCGCTACAGGGGATTGCTTCACAGAAATTGGATGCAATAAGTTTACCAGCTCAAGTATTAGCACTGTTTAGCAAATATGAACTGTAAGTGCTCCCATTACACTATGGGAAGGAAAAACAAGGACATTTGAGAGTCTCAGCTAGATGCATCAGCATCAAACAACTGTTGATATTGCTTTAACAGCGTCATAGCTTTAATTTGTAAATTGCTGGTATATTTTGAAGTGTCTACGCAGTACACACACTGTTTGCAAGAATATCAAGACTTGGTGAATGGGGAGTATAAACACTTAAGTATTTCTTGTGCTATAAAATTTCATCTACCAATTTGTTTTGAAATCTGTGCCGTTTATATTACAGATTTGGTTTATCAACATCTGCAGTAACTAAGTTTAATTGGAGTTTTTAATTTAATCTTACACTTTTTTCAAGAGAAAATGGATTATGTATCTGATTAATGATTATGTAGGGTAATCTGATCAATCTTATGAGATTCATGTTGAATTAATTAGAATAATTGAAAGTTTATGTTAGTTGTGTCCCATAAAATGGTTTAATAAATCAAAAAGAGTCAACCTTATGTGATTTGTACACCCCATGCTATCTACTGAAGATAGCAATATTGGAAACGTATACACATACTGGTAGTAAAGAAATCCTTGAAGAAGTTCACCATATTTGGATGTAGTTAATCATATCAATATTAATTCAATCAAATACATTACGGAAAAGACAGGTTTTCCCTTTAGTTTAAGCTATACCATATATATATTCTGGTCAAAATACTTTTTTCCCAGTCATCCTAGAAGTGTGCTGAATAGAATGCAATGATTATGTTCATTAAATCACATTTGCATGAGTTTAATCAAATTGATGTTGTATTTTAATCATCAAATTCTTACTTCTATTATATAGTATTATGTGAATGCTTGTGTATGCTATGTCCTTCAAGAAGCATTTGTATACGCTCCTTCCTCTTATTATATGACAAAATATACATGTATGAAGTTGAGAGAAAATAGGGGCTGATTCATGAGGTTCGTAGCACTGAATATTAGGCTAAGATTGTATCTGGTATAGGACTACATTGACATTAAATCAAGGTTTATTAGTCCCTAAATACTCTGGCCGATCCCCATCTTAGGCCAGTTATTAAATTCATTTCACTTAAATGTACACAGAGCTGTTTACATGTGGACACTTTAACTGTTGTTTTCATCGCATAATCATCCATAGATATTAAATGAAACATCTCAACTGACCAAATAACAGGTGTAATTTATTAAAGGTATATTATGTGATCTTTCCAGGGTACGCCCTCAACATCGAAAAAAAAATAGAAAGCAGATTTTCTTGCAGATTTACATTTCTGATCATAAATCATGCATACATTCCAAGTTACAGGGCGATACGATTCTTAATTACTTCAAAATCATGGTTTTAGAGTGAAAATAAACTGTCGGAATCCCGACACTTTATATTTTTCACTCTAAATTCACTCTAAAACCATGATTTTGAGGTAATTAGGAATCGTATCGCTCTGTAACTTGGAATGTATGTATGATTTATGATCGGAAATGGAAATCTGCAAGAAAATCTACTTTCTAAAAAAAATAATGAATAGAGGGCGCTCTCTGGAAAAGATCACATAATATGCCTTTAATCTGGAGCATGCGTGCACAAACAGTGATATTTAATTGTCAAACATTCAATTTAGTGGATTTTAGGAGTCTGAAAGAAATCAAATGACAATTAGGAAGAAGAAAAAAAAGAAAAAAAATACAATCATGTTTTTTAGTGTTGTGTTTTTTCCGGTCTGTGTTTCCCACATTGTTTGCACAGTTCATACTTTAACGGTTTAGTGTACCATTTTTTTCTTCAAATTTGAAGTAGCATTTTCCTTTAAGAATGGTTTGACTCTACCAAATTCCATGTTCTCCATAAAAATTAAGATTTTTGTATCAAAAGAGAACCAATATTTTTCTGATACAGACAGCTCTGCAGGCCTGAAAGATGTTTTGTTTGCTGCTTCAATTCCATGTTTTTGCCGTATATCGCCATCTTGAAATATGTTGGACAAAATTTTGACAAAAGATGGTGCCCTAACAACAATGTCCCCGTCTTTTTATTAAAAAAATGAAATGCATAAGAATTAAGCATTTCAATGAAATGCGAGCGCACTATTGGATTTTTTGTTTGGCCTTACCACCATGTAATTTAACTCAAAATTAGTAAGAATCTATTAATGGTTACATGCAACACAAAATTGAATTCAAATTGAGTCACCTGCCTTTAAATAATCATGTTTGCGCCTGTTTGAAAATCATGAACATTAATGTAGCATGAAAATAAGGTTCACTTCATTAGCACTTAACAATAATACTTACTTTACTAATGATAGCATTAATACAATTTATACATTTCAGACCGCAGTCATTAATAATGGTTGCGACAAAACACTATATATCAATGTCTAACTGGCAAAGTGCTTTTACTGTAACAACACAAGTAGATTTATACAGAATATTGATGGTCATTAATCTCTCTCTGTTGAAGTACTTTATACTTCATAGACAACTTCTGCCCACATTAATATGTGGGCAGAAGTTAAGTTGTCTGGAAAGTATAAAGTTATAGTATAATTGCTACAAGAGATGGATGTATGTGTTCACTATTCAGATTTCCGTTTATCTTGTCTTGTCCTGTCATGTCTTGATTGAGTCAATATCCCATCAGTACGCATCCTGTCATGTCTTGATTGAGTCAATATCCCATCAGTACCAGGGCTGTACTTAATACCCGCCTGCACGCCCGTGGTGGGTAACTTTTGCGTCGGGCGGGTAACTTTTCAAATATACACGCCCGGCTGGCCGGTAAGAATTTTGCTGTTGGTAAATGAAAATTACTTGTTGGGCTGGTAAGTTTACAGTAGTCAGGCTGGTAACTTTTACATGCTACCAGCCCGGCTGGCTGGTTGGAGAGAAAATGAAGGTACACCCCTGATCAGTACGCATTTTCAAAATTCCTGGACATGTGACCTAAGTATTCGCTGAATCTATCACTCAATTTGAGGTTAGTTACTAAAGAGCTAAATATTATAATCCATTCAAACTATCCACAATAGTCTGTGATTGGTTTTGAAATATTCTAACGTTCTATTTTTGATCCATGATCCATTTGGTTTTAAATTATACTCTTTGCACACAATTTTCCTTTTTTCTTTCTCAAAAGAGGCTTAATGCTAACTAAATAACTTCTTTTCATAGCAAGTATTCCTGCAAAACAACACCAAAAAATACTCAATGGGTCAAAATTCAATCAAACCCCTTTCACATTTATCTTTCCACTTCTCAGTAACCAACTTTTGTTTTTGTATTTGGCCTGAAAACTATCATGTGTATTAATTTGCATGTCAAATACAGCATTCACTTTATTCAATTCAATATGCTCTGTTTGTATGTCACACTCACATGGGATGTTATCTCATACAAATGTATCAATCTCTTGTGAGGCACCCCTATTTGTAGGCTTGTTCAAATGGCCACTAAGCTTGAGAATAGTTATTCTCGAGCTTAATTCTTTTTTATGCTAACCCAGAGTGCCTGTCCAGACTACAAACTTAACCTTGAGTATAGAGAAACTACTGCGGTAGCTTTGAGGTTACCTCAAGGTCATGCGACTCTTCATTTTGCGGTAAGACCTATTACTTTCATGGTCACAGCTAGGTCATAAATCTCACTCGCGGTTAGCTCTTTTAGGGTTAACATTCTAGCTTTATACTCGGGGTTAGTTAACCATGACCGATTCACACAGCCGTTAACCAAGAGTTTAATCTCTAGGTTAGTGAATTTGACGCTAACCTAGAGGTTAGTATCCCTCGTCGGAACGCTCCTTGAGTAAATTGGGACTGTAATCAAGGTAATGCAATCATAGGAACAGTCACAAGTGTTGTCCAATTTGATAAGTCATACTGATATCCAGGGCTGACACTTCAGCTTTTTTCAACCAGCCAGTTGGGCTGGTAACTCATAAAATGACGTAACTGCCTTAAGGGGGCTGTGCACCTTCGCATAGCCTCCGTAAAACTGCCGTAAATTCTTCATTATTCATTTAATCTTAATAAAAGTATACATTTTTTTGCAGGAAAGGGTTCAATGAATCCAACTATGATCATGAAATTGACCATTTTGGAGAAAATTATAAAAAACATGTTTTTTGACCCATTTTAGGTTTGGAAAAGATAACTCAAAATATATTTTGTTAAATTTTGTCATACTAGTTTTATTATATTCCTCATGCAATTCCCTAGGAATCATTTTTTTTTTAATTTTTACTTTATTATTTTTTGAATTACAGACCAAAAAGTGCCAACAAATCTGTTTTTTAACCTCCAAAATCGTGAAAATCACGTTTTTTGGTAAAAAAAAATCATATTTTTTGGCACTTTTTGTTTGATGATTCAAAAAATAATAAAGTAAAAATTAAAAAAAAAAACGATTCCTAGGGAATTGCATGAGGAATATAATTAAACTAGTATGATAAAATTTAACAAAATATATTTTGAGTTATCTTTTCCAAACCTAAAATGGGTCAAAAAACGGTTTTTTTTTATAATTTTCTCCCAAAATGGTCAATTTCATGATCATGGTTGGATTCATTGAACCCTTTTCTGCAAGAAAATGTATACTTTTATATAGATTTAATGAATAATAAAGAAGTTACGGCAGTTTTACGGAGGCTGTACCTGAAGGTGCACAGCCCCCTTAATACACTGGAGTACTTTTGTATCTTCAACTAACCAACACAAAAATTACCCGCTAGGGGCAGGTGAGAGCGGGTGCTATTTCAAGGCCTGCTTATATCTATAACATTTTCTACTATAAAAGTCAACAATTTTGCTCTATTTATGTAATAGACTTTGCTGTAAATCAATGAAAATTACTTTTTGAGCCATAAATGCAACACAATCTATTTCACATTACCATTCTTCATCAGGTTTGCCTGGGACTATACTTTTTCTTTCTTTCACAAATTGGCCTGAAAGCAACTGATGTGTATTAATTACATGTAAACTATGCAGTAAGGCTATTTGCTCAATAAAACAGTCATTTTGGTTGTCACATTTGATGCTATATATCATAGAGGGTATCTTGGCAATCAGTCTCTTGCCATAAAGTCTATTAGTACTTTGTAAAATCAGAATATCATAATGGGTTTCATACTTAGGACTTTTGATGATATGTTAGGCAATGAAGAAAATAACCACTGTTTTACTGACCCAAACAACCCCATTTCTTTCTCCAAATTTCGTAATTGAATAATACGGGCAGCCCATAGTGGTTTATGTAAACAAGGTATTCATCTAAAAATTTCTGAAGTAGGTCATTTATAATATGCCATAATTCGTAGCTGTTCTGTCAAAAGCTTGTATGTTTTTTTTCCAGCCCTTTCTCTTTCATTAAAAAAAATCTGTAAATCTTCTGTCATAAAATGTTACTATCTTGATGATCAGTCTCCCATGAGACGACCAATCACTTTGCGAATTGGGACAGTAGTGTGTAATTGGTTTTATCCCATTTAGAGCAACTTGCAAGATCGATACCGTTTTACCAACACTTTCTAGGGTAAAATGTTAAAGCAACATGAATTAGCCTAAATAAATGGTTATCATCGCAAATCTTCTGTATTAGCTTTTGTTGGTGCAAATATTTTCACAATCTTTCATAGCCAAAGAGGGTGCGATTTAAAAATGTAATTCTGTATATTTTATAAAATGTTGCGAGTTGTTATTATTATTTCAGACTATACGGGTATAATATAGGTAACAAATAATGGGGAAGTTACAATAAATTTGGCTAAAATAAGTTAAGGTATCAACAGTGCTTTGGCAGCCATAATGATCAAAGTTTTATATCCCACCAACCATACTTTAAGGTTACATGCACATTCCACCAAAATACCCTCTATCTCCCTATATTAAGGATAATTTGGAAGGCCCGTGATATAAACATAACATAGTTTGGATATTTCTTTTAATACGTATGCACCATCAAACAATTTGTCATCCATGCAGTGACATGTTGTTAGGTCTATTCAATAATATCTCACCAAATTACTATTTAAACAAATGGAAAATGCTGGTCTAGAAGATCTGACAAATTATCAAGTTAAAAATTACTTCAAATTGTAAGAAAAAATTGGTTATTTATTGGTATATTTGACAGAAAATGGTAATCAGAGGCATTTGTGGGCTACTTTACTGAGATACTACTCAAGAGGGTCCTTCAGCCACACTTTACAGATCAGCATATTTTAAAAGTGATACATTTGCCATGAGGCCAGTATTACAGTATGTGACTGTAAAGTGTGTTAGGTCGATTACAGCCAACTTACAGCCCAACACCCGAGCATCCGTGTTAAGTTCATTATTCACCGTTCATCCATCGCCTCGGTTCTGGCCAGACAACTTTTCCCATTTCCACTTTGGACATGTAGTTAGAGGGTGATCATTGATAACATGAATCTTAACGCAGTAATCTGTCAGTAGGGGTGCATTGATCGATTACTTATTCTTAGCTACTGTTAAAGGAATTCATTATATTCACGTAGCCTCTGTTTTTCAAGTGTAGCATATGCAGTCTATTTCAGGGAGGGGGGTACTCATTATTTCTTTTGGTAAAGGTGTGCCACCAAGGATTTTGAACTATAAATCAGGCCCGTCGGAAGGAATTTTAAAGTAGTACGGCACGAACGGGGGTTTGGGGTTCGATGGGGCGAAGCCCCTTGTTGGGGTTCAAAAGCTAGCGTATTTGGGAAATGAAATAAAACATTTCATGGTAAAGTTAATAGCACTTATAATAAATTATATGGAATAATGATTAACTGTTAAACATTGTGTCCAGTGCAGTAAGGTCATAGATTACAGTCTACGTGTTATGCCTTATATTAATATGTTCTCTCGAATATCTTTAATTGTTTGAAGAAAAAAAAATCTTTTTTTTAAATTTATTTATTTTACTTTTTTTACTTTATTTTGTTTTAAACTTTTTTTTGTCCCCTCCCCGGAAAAGTGGTACGGCAGCTGTTGAAAAGTGGTACGGCAGCTGCCGTATCTGCCGTAGCGGTTCTGACGGGCCTGCTATAAATGAAACATTTACCTCTTGATTAACATTTTGCCACCATATGTTTACCACTAATGACATTTTTTTTTACCACTAATAACATTTAAAGGTCCCATTGACGAATAATGAACCTATGAATTTACCAGGAAACAAGAAAAATATGGGGTCATCTGTTTACCAGACAGGTGAAAAGGCGACATATTTGGCGGCACATCCCTGTAACCCCAGATCCACCCCAGATCCACCCCCCCCCCCCCCCCACCCGTGCCGTGTCTATTTCACTTCCACGAGACATCAGGGACGTCACTGCTTCTTTTAAAGCATAAAATTGAAATGAACTTGGCTATATTATGTTTTAAAAATTGTATAAAGCACAGGAGTAATTGAATTTTGATTTTGTATGTAGACTTGGTTTTTATGGTGTAGAATATATATGTGACGCGATCTAGAGGAATGAGTCGGATGTGGGGGAATCCCAAATTGAGATATGGCCAATTCAAAATGGCGGCTTACATAAGTTTTGATAGAAATTCATGTATACAATTTGACATAACTTTGGAACAAAACGTCGTATCGACATGGGGTTTTTAGTTTCTGAAAGCTCTAGGTAGGTGTCTTCTTTAAAACTATTAAAAACTCATTTTCGACCAGGGTCGACATCCGACTCATTCCTCTTGATCGCGTCACATATAGAGAACACTGCGTGAATGAAATCAGGTCATACAACTGTAGAAGTACAATACCTAAGCAGTACTAAATATACACAGCTATGATAGTTTCTCTCTCTCTCTCCGTCTTCTTATTATTCCAGGCAGGTTTTGACATTCCATGGACAAGCACTCTCATGGTAAGTGTTTTTAATACCCTGGACACTCTCATAATTACCCATCACTTAAAACAAAGAGTTTGATAAGCCAAGATATCTCAAAACTCATTCTGGGCTAGTTTATGTAGATTTTCCACCTTAATTCCAAATATGATCACAGAAAAACCATCATTTTTATTTTATATGCAAATATTTACAGAGCCTCTTTTGATCCACTTATAACCATCGCATTGTTAAACAAAATCATCGTAGTACGTCAGAAGAACATGCAAATTCCGTGCAAGGTGCAAGGTGTTTATTTAAATCTCTGGAGCACGTACAAGTGAGAGTTTAATCATCATTAGGGACATGATTGCAGGCAAATCTGATGGGTGGAGAATCTTGTTTGCCACATGTGATGAAGTGTGTAAATAGCGGCGCGCTATCAGCAATGATGTGTAATTTTGAGTAATGCACATAAAGCATGCCCGATCATAGTAAAGAAGTGTAATGAGTTGTATTCATCTGGCAAATCATGTTTTATTCCCGCAATTCCAAGTTTGAGCCAATGGACTTCATTGTGTCAGATTCAGTAGTTTCTTTTGAGTCCTTAATCACTCATCTGTTACTGTCCCATATGTTAAAAAAGCATGCACTCTAGTACCACACAAGCAATAGTTAACATCCATTTTCACCTCCCTCATATCTCTGGGGATAACTCAAAAGAACTCTTTTACTTTTTGCAAATACAATGTGTACAATGTCTGTGGTAATAGGATATGACCAAAGATAGAAGGCACTTTTTTTGACAAAAGTCCTATGACTATGGCTTTAGACACACTTGACATATTGACCATGAATTGAAGTGTTTTAAAAATCTTATTGTTGCAATATTATTGCATATTAGGGAGTTGCCCATATTAGCAGTCCCTTACCTCGCAAGCTTTTCAACGTTTATGCACACGAAGAATAAAATACAATAAAAAAGTATCAATATTCAAGAAAAGACTTTGCGCCCATCAATATTTCAGAAATATCAACGACTACTTGTGTCCAACTAGCGTAGCCGGAGGCAGTCAACTCTTTTATTGCAATTTGTAGCTCCGGCAGCGTATCGAGATTCTCCCTCGGTGCGAGTTACAAATTAGCCGTTTCTATGCGTCAACGCCTCTACAAGTCTAAATAACCTCACAGATCAATGGTGGGTTGTGCCAGGCAAATTGAAATGAAATTATGGAGTCATCTTGTGCCAGGCATATGTGGAACCTCTCAAACAGAGCAAGTTTGCAAACTAGTGAAATACCTTTAAAATAAACAAATACTCCTTATTCAGCGGCTGTTACGATTTTGGCTGTCATGGCTACATTTTATAGGCTCACTACTTATAAATATTAACTAAAAGCTTGTGTATTGATAGCTTGTCGGTCAGTTGATATGTTTGGTAAGTGCCACCACTCCACGCTGTCAGCTTATAATGACAAAACTGGAAGACAATTTGCTGGATGGCCATTTGGAAACTGGGCTAGCTGTAATAGCAGACATGGGAATACTATGGAGCTTTAACCCCTTTTATATTAACGGAAACATCAGATACTTGTGATAGCATTTTTCATGGAAATTGCGGCATGAAAATCAATATGTATCGCGAAAAGCGGAAGGAGCCATATGTCGGGAATAATGATTTCGAGTTATAGGTAAAAAGAAGTGACAAATTCTTATGTTTTACTATGTTTTCTCAGCTGGTAAATTGTTTGTAATTTAAATATTAGAATTTCAATTTCAATGGGGTTTGGACCATAAGTTCACCTGCTTTTAAATGATGTACAAATATTAAAATTGAAAACTGCCAACATATGACTCATTTCGCTTGATCACGTCACATATGTGTGATGTAGGAAATGGTTGTTACGATTCAAGAAGGTGAAGCGAGTGGCATAAGATCCAGAAAATGTGCATGCCATATAAGCCTTTTTCAATACTGTATTGTTATGTTTGCTTAAAACATTTTGATGTCATATCACTGGCAAAATTATAACAGGTGTCTCTTAGAGGGGCAAAAAATCCTGATTTGGGGTAAATGTTCTCGGTCAGAAAGCGACACGAGGTTAGTTAACGTCTTTTTCTTTTTCTGTTTTTTTTTCAGGCAAATAATAATCAGTATTTATATAGCGCCTTTTCCAAATGGCTCAAAGCGCTGTAATTTTGCTGCTGGTGAATCAGGTCGCATCAACTAGGGTGCTGCCAATTTCTAGCGCAAACCTATCCGCACTTAGATTGTAACATATAGAACAAATTCACTTATGTTAAAACAAATATGTATTTTGGTTTAATATTATAAGATAATTAGGTAACTTCCAATATTTATTGTCATGAATAATTTGCTGGGTGAAAAATAATCAAATTTCTGACAAACTGACATAGTAACCCACTCCTCGGACAATGCCTACTGAAAGAATCAAGCAAATACATGTTATTTGCTTGATTCTAGATGTAATTTAGTATCTGTACAATTATTATTGTCAATAGCATGAACGTAAAAGTCTTGAATCAAATCTATATTAATCAAAAGAGCGGTCTACACTTTTTCCACGGGACAGCCCCTCTTAATTGTTGTGATATATCACTACAAGTGTCGGTAAATATGTTGTAATAGTGTTCCATAAATATCTAATGATGTTCTACACCTTCCATCAGATCGCCGCACTTGCTACTGATCGTCGTGCATGGAGAATCTTGTAGCCGCGTGCTCTGCAGCCGACGGATGATAATGATGATGACACCTTACATTCCATGCATTCTGCTCCAAGGTTCTATGTATAATGTTCCATGAATGTCCCCATGCAATAACATATAATATAGCCATTGCTTTGGATAGAGACATGGAAACATGGGAGGAGGCAGCTTATTAGGAGTGTCCTATCTAACCTGCCTGTCTAACAGTGTTTATGATTGGTTAGTGACAAGATATACTCATTTGAATAACCATTCAAATACTGCCTCTGAAATATTTAACTCTGATGTAAATCAGGGATACATGTATGCTTACTTACAATGTCTCTGATTGGTGCAACAAATGATGTATCCATCTGTCTGACCAATCAGCAGACAGTTCTCAAGGGGTTAAAGAAACAGATTGAATTAAGGTGCTCCAGTATAGGTTCATTTGTCTGTCACTTGGGAACTAATAATAGGAACTATGAAGAATGGAGTTGCATAAAATTACCTTTCACATCTGTGGCAATTAGTTATCGGATTTGGGCCAAATAGTAATGTTTGTCAATGTTAAATATCAAATAATGTGACCACTCTCAATTTGGCTCTTATCGCAGTTAAAAGTGATAAATATTTCAAGGGAAGGTACATATAACATTTTCCATAACCAGTAACTTTGCTTATGCATCAGGGCAAACATGAAGTTGGATGGTAGTAATTGTACAAGTCCTTATTTGCTATGAACAACAATCAGACCAATATCCTTGTCACTTGTAGCCACGGCACAGTAAAAAAGAATTACAAATATATCTATTTGTCTTTCTTTTTCTTTTTCCATCTCTAATTTTCCTTTTGGCTGGCGTATGCTTAGAATACAGGTCAAACTCATCAATTAATTTATACATGAGATTTTTATATTCTAAAGGAGGATAAAATGGCATATAGAAGTATCATTTCCTGGGGTCAGTTGTCGATTAGTTCATTAGTTGTGCACTTAAGAAGGAAGGAAATAAGGTCAAGCAATCCTAGCGGATAAAAAATAATTCTCAAGAGTGTGCGTAAAAGTTGTTGTATTAAGAGCCTTATGTATGCCACTCGTCATAAAATCTGAACGGTAGTTGTGATACCCTGATACACACGCTGAGCTTCATTCGTGAAATCGTCTTTCTGAGCATCCATCCATAAGATATGTCATTCGAAGAACAGTGGCATTACTTTGTTTTGCCTTAAAATTACCAGAATTTTACACAAATGATACAATTTCTTCTATATTATAAATTTCAAACAATTTGTGGATGAAAATGTTTACAATTTGATTTTAAGATATCACAATTTCTGCTCCACTCATAAACGTTTAGTAAAAAAGAAAGAATCTGAGTTCTCAAATGTTACTTTTGTGGTGTATTATAAGTCCTTGTTGTCTGTTTGTATATCGGTACACATTGTCCCTCAAATATTTTGATATTGTCACATGTAAATTAATCTTTGAAGCAACATATCTAAGCGCTTCTCTCGTAATCAAAATATGTTTCTAACAAACATGCCTACTCGTAATGTAGGTGGTGCCTGAACGCTTTATTGGCTGATTCCTATTTATAAGAATATAATTGGGCTTACTATTATCTAATGAGCAAAAACATGATGAAGATGTCGTAACAATAAAATGATTTTATCTTGTCCTATACAATGAGTGGCATTAGGGAATATACGAGATAAATCACCCTCACTTTTTCATATTTATGAATGTCTAGAATAGTGAAGTCATATTGAATGTAATTCGCATTGAAGTGCAAATTACGTACTGTTGGATGATTATCGCACACAATTGATTGGTTATTCACATGTCTCTTCCATTTGTTATGAATCAGCATATACCATGTTGCCAAAATCATTATTTTTGATAAGAATATAAGAAAAGCATCCAACCAAATGTCTTTTCCTTATAGCAGGCGATATCTGGCATTGATTGCAGGAGCCTTGAAATGGATTTCACGTCTTGGTAATTCTTTGTATTGGTGCCTATATTAGGCTTCTTATATGGTCAGATAAGATTTTTTTTTTACAAAGTACGAATGGTACATAGTAGAAACTACACAACAAGTACACCCCGACAGAATGCTACTTTTGTAGGGAAGACCTGGGGTAATAATATTCAAAGTCAGTATCTATATTTGCTATCGGCCATTTCTAATTAGAGCACACTGCCTTTGGCAACTACTAATTAGAGTATCTTCTATCAATACAAGTTGACACATATATGCATGGTTTTGTTCATGAGGTGAAAGATTGTCTCTGCTGAGATTGGTCATCGTGATTGTGAGATTTTGAGAACTGATTTGTGAGTGTGTGTGGGTTGAGTGGGTTAGAAACAGTGAAGCATAGCCTTGATAGATCCCTGATATATGTGACGCGATCAAGAGGAATGAGTCGGATGTCGGGGAATCCCAAATTGAGATATGGCCAATTCAAAATGGCGGCTTACATAAGTTTTGATGGAAATTCATGTATACAATTTGACATAACTTTGGAACAAAACGTCGTATCGACATGGGGTTTTCAGTTTCTGAAAGCTCTAGGTGTCTTCCTTAAAACTGTATTAAAAACTCATTTTCGACCAGGGTCGAATTCCGACTCATTCCTCTTGATCGCGTCACATATGTGATACGTTTGTGTTGTTTGCCTATGAATTCCTGTATTTATCAATCTTGCAATATATTAATCAGATAATGATGAATAGTAATGATGAATAGTAATGAGATCCTAGTTGGGGCAGATTTAACAAAAGACCAGAAATTCATAAATTACTCAGCAGACTTATGTCCCTAGTTTGTGAAGATAGTTCTTGTGCAACAGTAGAACAATATTTATGTATATCATCCAAATTAGTAGAATCATATTAGGAATTTGTTATTATGAAATATATCGTTTGCATTATTGAACAGAACTGATGTACCTCAGCTAACAACAAATTGTCCCAACCCTCCCACAGGTCTACAAATGCTGCCAATTGAGTCTTCATTTATAAATTATCAACATTTTGATGAATTAGGTCAAATAATCAGAACTGGCAAATGAGCAGAAATGAGAAAATCTTAATTCTTGGCTTAACCTGTTGAGGTGAACCAAGGCTAACTCTTAGTAAAAGCAAGTCTTTTAAGGTCTGTCTGTAAATTGTCACTTATTTCACGGTTATACATCACTTTCATTAACATATTGGCATTCCCCCTTCATTTCTGAATCTTCCCTCCCCCTCCCCTGTGCCTGGTTAACTAAAGCCTCTTACTTAAGAAACATACACCATTACGACAAATCTTCCACTAAATTCCATTTCATTGGTTTGAAAATGCCAATTACGCTGCCAAATGTGTCCTCCACACCCAAAACGGTTATTGATCTCCGATAATATAATCAAATCCGCGCATTTGCCAGTGTACTCTGGAGACATTTAGAAGTGTGATAGTAAGCCTGCTGGGAGATTCAAAAAAGCTTCCAGAGGCAAACCAATTATGTGAGCCTGGTTCAAGTACAAATAGAGAAGGATGATACCATCAAAGCTATGCGAACAAAATTGTGCCAGTTTTATGTTCACATCTTTGTTGTGCCTCCACATTAAACCATCAATATTATATAAAAAGACACATTACGTAAATTTTTGAAGTAGTTTTTCATACAATATGCAAACTGCTTGGAGAATTTAGCATCTTTCGCAACAGTCTCTAAAGGTTGGAAACGGGAAAAACTCTGTGTGCAAAAAGATGGCTTTTAACAACCCTGCAGGCAATTGAATACTTCTGTCACGTAATAATTGCCTACAAATTGATGCCAATCAGCAAAATAAGATGCAACACAGTGGCGTAACTACAAGGGGGGGGGGGGGGATTTAACCCCCTGCCAGAAGGCTCCCCCCCCCCCCCCCCCCCTTATGCCCCTAAATGAAATGACCAACTCTATGTATTATTATGTTCCTACTACCCATCAGATATGAGTTTTCATTTATTTGTTTGTTGTTTATTGTTTACTCCATATGTTTGCTCATTCCATGAACAATGCCAGGTTGCAAAGTGTTTTTTTATCAAGTAAATGGTTTTCCTGATTGTTTTGCCCAACAATCTAATGATATGACAGTTTTCGGCTCATTGAAGGCAAATGGTCTGCACGGTATATTCAATATGTTTGTTCTATCTGTTGAAAATAGCAAATATATGTTCTTTTCAAGGTAGCAAATATTGCAGGTGCTACAACTTGTTGCAAGTGGCCCATTTTTACTTTACTATCTTCTGAAGTTTGCTCTCTTCTGTAGGTATCAAGTATATGCTCTTCTCTTCTGTAAATAGTGAACGGCTAAAGGCATATCACATTTGTACAATCACAGCAAAAGGGTGCAGTTGTATCTTAAAGAAATGGGTAATACTAAAGGAACTCCAAAGAAATTGAGATCAAAAGGAGCATTTTGAATGCTACAAAATGATACCATTAGTGGTTAAGATTGGAGACTGCTTTCTGATTTTATGAAGAAAATTACTGTAAATTGTTTTCCCATGCCTAATTCAATCAATATCTTAAAGTGCATGATTTTACGGACAACTGTTACCGCGACACTACAAATACAGATATTGCATTCCCTTTGTTTTGTCATTCAATATTACAAGTTCTGCTGATGAAACAGATTTAAATTACTGTAAAACACTATAATTTCCCGGATACTTTATTTCGCGAATTTAGAATTATTGTTATTTTAGCGAGCATTCAATTTCGCGAATCTGGAAATTTTGCTGTTACTTTCAATGTAAAATGGGTATTTAATTTAGCGACACAAAATTCGCGAAATTAAATCCCTCCCAAAATTAAGTTGTTTTTAATATAGTAACTATCTTCAGAAGATCCAAACATTTGAAATGTTAAACTGAGTTATTGTATTGCCCCAATACAGAACCCTGACATGGAGCCCAAGTTTAAGGGGCTAACACCAAACCAAACCAAATGAATGCAGGAGACAAATATTTAAAGGAAACTTATCTGCCCAAATGGGGAAGTAGCTGCTCCAACCCCAGTTCAGACCAGCTGGGAAAATGTAATGGCAACAGACAGACTGATTGTCCCAATGACCAGACTTATCTGAGGATGTTTTATATCTATGTACAATGTTACTATCTTCTGAAGATAGCAAATTTAAAAATAGCAAATGACAAAAATATCTATAGGCATTGTTCCCCAAGCAGCATGCAACAGAATAGAGTCTATTATAAGACTAATGTCTCTAGGAATGTAATATGATAGTCTGGAAGCTATCAATGACCTCCGTGTTTCAAAGTCAGCGAATATTGCTTCTCAAAATGGATAAGTGAACATAATCCTGAATACTGTACTTTCAATCCAGGCCCCTTGATATTTCAAATCACTCTTCATCCCTTTTTGTACTGAAGGCCATTTATATTGATATTTGACAATGTTGAAAGGAAATGGATTATGAGTATATAGCTAAATATGTTCTGTATGTTTTATCTGGGGTTCTGGTGATTCTATTAGGCGACCGAAAACATCCCAACACTGCAAACAGACCTCTCCAGGTAGGTTGTTGTGTTTTATTTTGTGGTGTTTTTTTGAACATTTTGCGAACATTTTGGAGATTTTCCAACCAGTTTTGAATTTTTTGAAATAATTCCAATTTGATTCAAAAAATATTCAAAAAATATTGAAAATGTTCAACAACAAAAAAATAATTCAACAAAAAAAAGAGGGCTCATAGAACAGGGTTTTTTCTCATCACCTTTTGGTAAAGATATAACATAGGTTTCTTTGCTGCCCGTTGATTAACGATGATATAGTTTGAGCTGACTAACCAAGTTATGGTACAACATTTTGTTTTGAAATGTTTGAAGGGGGTATTATCATGTTAACTTGGACACTATCCTACAATGACCAAGATTGCTTCCTTATTATTAATTTTTATGTTGGCAACTTTCCAAATATAAACTTTTAATTGATGATCTTAATATAGTTCCAGTATAATCGCAGCAGCCCGCCTTTATTCCTCCGAATACGATAGAATTTGGAATTGATTAAAAATGTATATAATTATATAAGAACAAAATAATCAAATAGTATGGAAAAATAAAAAGGCAATACAATTTTTCTCTTCAGCTTTCTCATATTGGGTTCTGATATCTGGTCTATTTGGATTGTTAAAACATGATAATCTATGTCATCGTACGTGCTGCACTCGATGATTGGTGTGAAGCAATCCATTCCCAATAGTGAAGTCCTCTATAAATTTATTATTGGTCATGCTTGAGCTACAAGTAGGGCTGGTAGTGCTTGTTGCACGGAGTATTTAAAGAGTAAAATAGTGGCAGAGATTTTTTCCGGACAGACAGAACAAGAATGATTTGTCAACTTGTCCATCTTGTATGACATGCGGCATTAGCTTCCATTTGGGATGACATTTAACACTCTCCACGCAGCAGGAGTCAGCAGACGACATTCCAAAATTTCACAAAATGTTTCAAAAATGTCAAAATTGTTTAATTATATTATCATATTTGGAATCACCATGTGAAATGCATTGGAATAAGAACAAATATGCCTAGTTCAGTAAATCTTGAGATAGACTTTGAAAGTTGGGAAAGGTTTCTGATCTGTTTTGTATATGGTAACATAATAGCCGCGTGGAAAGTGTTAATAGTCCCAAGTGGTTTAGCTTAATGTAGAAAGTCGTTTTGGAATGGCGTCGCAGAAAACGTTGGGTATAATAAACACTGAAATGGATATTGGTCACGCGCTGGCTGAACGCAATACCAACGCTGCTGACTGCCCAGTTTGTTTAAGATCGTGCATTCTTTAGAAATCTTCTATGATTTTCAAGTGGTTTAAAGGGGCACAGAGAGATTGTTCAAAAAATGAAATTCAATATTATCACCTTGTTTAGATAGACAATATACATAGAAACCCTCTCACGTTAGATTTCTTCCAAAAAAAATCAGTAAAAATGAAAAATAAAGACATTTTCTCAGCATATTACTTATTAGTGCTTTTCACTTTTTTTGTATTTTGGTTTAAAATCACCACCAATTGAATCAATTAGGTAGTTTCGATGTGATCTAACATCGAAACTCAAAATGCTATCAAATCCATGAATTTCACATGAAATACTGCAAATTATGCTCTATAATTTTGGGTAGTAGTTAGTAACGTATATGTGAAAAACTCAACTTCTGAAAAAAATTGAGGGCTCACTCCATGAAGGATCTCTTTGTGCCCTTTAATGAGACATTTTCACATATGCTATACTTAGTCCAGTTAACTCTGTCCAGAGATCAGGTTCTTTTTCAACATTTGAACACATGTGCCTTACAATACATGTACCAATACCAGTACAAGAATATGATATGTTGAAGGCTTCTACTTCAATTAAAATGATTAAAACCAATCCCCTGCCCTTAACCCTAACCCGCCTATACACTACAAATCCCTATTCTGCTAATCTGGCACCGCGCGATTGCCCGGTTTATCTCGTGCCACGCTCAGCCAGGCTATCAAATGGCTAGTAACGCGACCCGGGTTTGATTCCCAGCGTGTGAGGAAACTGATTGCCTTCCTCAAAATTGAGCCGTTTTTCTTCCCTGATAGTTAATTCACACAAAAAACAGGCTCGGGGAGTTAAGGTTAAAGAAGAGACAGAGAGAACATCACTTGACCCACTTGTCTGCTCTCATCATAAAGGCATTTGAGTTTTGACAGGAGTGGACATGTTCCATGTTTATATCAATTAATAATATGCAGATTATCAATGCAGTTTAACCAATGGAATCCATATAACTAAGAGGGACCAAAACCTTCAATTGGCCCCGTCAGCTTACACGTTGGAGATAGAGGCGTGAAGTGCTGATGGCGCAGGCCATCTGCCAATATAACTGTAACAGTGCATTCATGCCTGTGGGTACTGTTCTGAATAGATGTGGCTACCCTCACCTGTGTACCATATTCAAATAGGATTCAAAGGAGATGAGATAAAAACTTTCTCGATGAAATAGTTACCTACAAGTATCAACCGGTTTTCAAATAACTAATTTGGTTTTCACTTAAAACAATTATCACTGCTACTATAAACACTATGTTATTCTGTGAAATATTTACTCTACCATGAATACAGTTTTGGATATGAATTTATTATATTGCTAGTTTTCACTGCTTCTCAGATGATAGAGATATATATATACACATGTGTATCTTGTTTGGTAACCCATGACTCCATAAAATGAAATAAACACTATTTCACAGCTTCAAGCTTATTCTGTGATGCAATGAGTCACCAAACAGGACATTACTGACCCACAGTCAGTCGATGTACCCAAACAAGCAGAAGCTATAACATATGCAATAATGCAGAAATAAAATGGGATATGATTGTTCGATGATTATTGTCTGATAACTTCCTGTAATTGTATTTCCGGGACTGACTTGCATGATGATATCGCTCAACCTGTGCTTAATAACATCCTGCGGTTTCAAATGGTTTGTCTCAGTAAAGCCAATATTGTCAGATGCACTTTGCAGCTATGTTGTCAATTCCTGCCCGCAATGCATTTGGCAATGCCTGTCTTGGTGACCCATTGCACCACAAAGTAAGCTCAAAGCTGTGACATGGTATTATGTTTATTCCATTTTATGACGTCACATGTAGGTTACCAAATAAGACAATACTATTTTTGTCCCTTTCTTATACTTAATTACTTGTTTTATCCTATTAAAGGCACCCTCAGTCATTTGGCACAGAGAAGCACCTTCATTTTTTCTAAAAAAAAATGATGTTTTGTGCTTTTTGTAATGTAACTCCTAGGCAGGTAGAAAAATTCAAAGTTTGATTTGTTTTGCAAATTAAGGAACTGTTAATAAAAATCTAGTCTGACTTCCATTATTGTGCAATATCCTAACACTGTCTTTACATTTCAAAGCCATTTTTATAAGGGGGACTATTATTTGTTGGTATCCAATCCAAATGATTGAATATACCTCACGCAGGCTAGCGCTAGAAGATACCAATATAAACTGCTCACAAAAAGTATCGAAACACTTAGAAATGATCCAATATATAACGGCTCGAAAGGGTATGCATTAATCAAAGCAAATAACCAAGTGCATAATTTTGTTCTGCGTATTTTGACACCTCGATCGATGAGATATGATGTTGCGGAGCGGAGTTATTGTCATTTCAATGGTCGTGGGTCCAGTTTCAAAAGTGACAATCACCCTATAGAAAGAGGTTCGCATTACTGTTTAGAATGATCAGATTCGTGATTTTCAATAGGGATGAGTGTCACCTTGGAAACTGGACCCACGATCATTGAAATGACAATAACTCCGCTCCGCAACATCGTATCTCAACGATTGAGGTGTCAAAATACGCAGAACAAAATTATGCACTTGGTTATTTGCTTCGATTAATGCATACCTTTTCGAGCCGTTATATATTGGATCATTTCTAAGTGTTTCGATACTTTTTGTGAGCAGTTTAGTCAGGCCTGGAAATAGCACCCGCCCACCTGCCCATAGCGGGGAACTTTTGCATCGGGCAGGTGAAGATACAAAAGCACCCACTTAACTGGCGGGTAAACATTTTTCGAACTCACAGTGTGAGAGAATTACAGTGCCTGGTGGACATTTCTGTCGGGCAGGTAATTTTGTGAGTTACCTTCCCGACCGTCTGGTCGGATAAAAATCTTAAGTTCCAACCCTGAATATAGTCAGTCATTGTGGATATTCTTAATAATTTGAATTTGTTTTAGAATTTTGTCAAATTTAGGTAGTTTCCACTATTTACGACTTTTTGGAACAGAAATAATATATATTTATCAATTTCTTAGTGTATTTTATCATTTGGAAGGTAAAAAACCTTGTTTCCAAATTACTGAATGTACATTTTAGAAAAGGATTAATCTTACCAAAGTCAATGCTATCTGGCATTATACCTCTTCTAATCAAACGTATCTACCTTCAATATACCTGTGTCCCACATATGTTGTATTTCTTCCAATCGTAGTCAAGGTACTAAGTACTGGACCACTTTATTAAATATCATTGCTTTAAGATAAAATAAGTCACAATAGATCATAGTGATGACTTTTACATCAATTCAACCAAAAGCAATAGGTATCCTTGAAAACAGACTTAGTTTTACTAGTTTTACTATAAATGCTCCAAGGGGGGACCTAGTTTTTCTATAAATGCTTATTAGAATGTGTATCTGGAAAGTAAACAAACAAACCACAATTTTATAGTGGCCTAATGCAATTTTGTCTTTACCTAATGCAAACTTAATTTTAATGCTTCAAATGGAAAGAAGTGCTCCATTTCATATTTGCCGACTCTATCATTAACACTTTCCATGCGGCAGGCGTCTGCACACGACATTCTTAAATGTCACAAAATGTTTCAAAAATGTCACAATTATTTAATTTCATTACCATATTTGAAATAACCTTGTGAAATGTATTGAAATAAGTACAGACATGCCTAGTATTGATTCAGTACTCCTATATATAGCTTGAAAGTTGGGAAAGGTTTCTGAAAAATCTGTTTTGTATATGGTAAAACTAATAGCCGGGTGGAAAGTGTTAAGCGATTAACTCAGCTGAAATTCTTTTCAATTATGTTATGTACCATACAACATTGTAAATGATAATTCACATTTCATTCCCCATGAGAAAGGTTGCGCATAAGAGTCTTTTACTTACCGGTATTACCACCGATAATATGCAACTTGCGTAAAAATTCTCGGGACTATTTTTAGAAATCAATATCATTTCAGCATGAGTAAATGTGTGTGTATATAAAGGAATATTTTAGGTGTTTTTATTTGTCTGTTTGTTCTGATATCACCAGAGTTTCAAGATCCCAATGAATAATATAAATGTAGGTTTGTAGGAGATGAGGCCACAGAGATCTATATTTTGTATGTTCTAATATCCCCTTGAGCTCATGTTCCTCTTTTCTGTAGGTTCCATTCAGTGTTGCCTACCACATGTCTAGGCTGCCGAATTGGGCTACTTCTTACCTTTGCACAAACAAACTGGGTGCAGCGGCCTGTACAAATTTGGGCTACCAATGTATTTTCTATGGGCTGAACGAAAATTGGGCTACTTGCCACAGCTCTTGCGCCACGATTTGGGAGACATTTTAGTTGGCAACACTGGTTCTATCACTGGGTCTGATGAGACACTAGCTAGAGTTTTGAAAATTAAGCGCTCCGATATGGACCTCTCTAGGGAAAGACCAAATTCTAAATCACTGGTTCTATCAGTTATCTCTTTAATCTTCATAAAGCAATCTAATGATCATTTATAGTATTTTCAAAAATGAGCATCACTCTTTAATAATATTTGCTATTTCATTGTTTTATACCTGTACAAATGTGAGTTTAGTACCAAAAGGATTCCACTCTGTTACCAGTGGAACCACTTTTTAAAAATAAACAGACACTTTTAAAAATAAACAGCAAACAAACGAACAAATAAATATCAAGATTTTGATGAGTAAACTAAGCAACATTAGGGATGAGGCTATTAATTTGTATTGCACCGTTCTCATGTCACCTGGGATTTCAAGTTTCAAATGGTAATGTCAAGCAAGGCATGTTGGAGATCTAGCCATAAAGAACAAAATCTATAACTTGGTTCTATATAATAATAATGTCACTGTAAATAATAAGATATATGACTGTGTTCTATGTTCTAATAATGCTGGAATTACTAGATCCAATTGGTCAATATAAAAGTAGGCTTGTTAGAAATGAGGCTATAAAGAATAAACTCCATATCTTTATTACCATGCACAATACTAAAGTAGGTACATATGACATATAGACCATAAAGAATAAAATCTATTGCAAATATTTTAATATTGCCTGAATTTCTAGATACAAATGGTTAATGTTAAAGTAGATTGGCTATAAAGAATAAATTCTAAATCTGGGTTGCTATACTCCCTTTCATAATCCCTTGGACATAATTCCATCAAATCATGCGTACGTGCGAGTTGCGTACGTATGTGTGTAGGTTCGCGTAGTAATGCGTAGGTGCGTAAGTGCGTACCAGTCCCTTCAAAAGAATAATCGCGCATTCTAATTGGTCAATCGTGAAATCGTCACACGCCGTGATCGCCGGCGCGTGACCTTGTTCATGTTTATCGTGCCTGTCAAGCATTTTGACGCCGCGCCTCGAAAATAACAACAAAATACGCTCGCGTGAAATAACACGAATTATGTCCAAGGGATTATGAAAGGGAGTATATATAACCATGAGAAATACAAAAATGATGTTTAAGAGATGAGGCCATAAAGAATAAGATCTATGGTTGTGTTATAATATTGATAGAATTTTGAAATCCAAATGGATAATTAAAGCCATAAAGAATACAATTCACGTCCCGGTTAGGTTTTAGTATCAATCTTTGGCTATGTTATAATATTATAGATCAAAATTGTTCATATATAAATGTATGTTGGGATAAAATCCATGTTTGGGTTTGTTAACACCAATCACCATGAGTTGGTATCTAAATGAGTAATACATGTACAAAGGTTCCTTCAATAATGACGAAAGTTAAATAAGAGGTAGCATAATTGACTAGAGGACAGTGCAGTATCCAATTACCGCAGTAGCAGTACGGAGGAAGCTAGACGTGGGGCGCTGGTCTCCACACAAATATATTGATTTTTATACATCAGTATTATTATATAAATGAGGCCATAAATAAAACAACCCATCACTATATTCTAATATCGGTAGAATCTCAAGATCCAAATGAGTAATAGAAGAAGAGGTATGGGACAAGGCCATAAAGAACAAAATATATTGCAATGTTATATTGTTGAAACTCTCAGATCCAAATGGGTCATATTTAGACCTAGGTATAATTGATATGAGGCCGTAAAAAGAAGAAGCCTCAGTTGTTATTGATAGTTAGGATTTTCATTAACCTAGTTCTGGGAAACTGTGGTGTAATGGAATACCTCGTACAACATTCATAAAACAAGTCAAATACCGGGGTCTTATATTAGACATTGCTACGTTGATTGATTGTGTGGCTTTGTATCGGATGTAACCGAAACTATTTCCGGATTTGATGAATAACGCATATCATTGAAAAATAACAATGAGGCTCTTGACAACAATTGAAGAGTTTTAAAGAGTGTTATATAACTTTGTGTTAACACTTTCCACGCGGCTATATAGTTTCATCAAATACAAAACAGATGTTTCGGAAACCTTTCCCAACTTTCATGGTCTATCCCAAAGATTACTGTACCAATACTAGTCATGTTTATACCTATTTTAATACATTTCTCAATCTGATTCCAAATATAGTAATGACATTCAATAGTTTTGACATTTTTTAAAGATTTTGTGAAATTTTGGAATGTCGTCTGCAGACACCTGCCGCGTGGAAGCGTTAATAGAGGTGTGAATAAACCATACCTGATTACAGATACAAACTAAAGAAGCTACTCCTATTAATTGGTATGGTACATATTCATGATCTGTAAGTACACTAGAAAACCCTTAACTAAGTTCAATTGAAGATTTAGCAATTGCAATATCAATATATCTTGTAAAGAGTGATCTATTAATTTGCAAGTAATGTGCCGCAAAAATGAAAGTCAACAATATGCATTACAATTATGTAATTCATTAAAACAGTACATATTCATGAACTTTAAGTGCTTCAAAAACCCTTACTTGCCTTTAATTGAAGTTCCAGCTACGAGTTGTATATTAATTATATAACAATAGTAAATTTAAAGAAAAGTAATGTGACACAAAAAAGGATATCAACATTACGCATTATGATACTTGTAATAGGTAATGGCCGATAGGAAGATCACCGATGGTTCGTTCCCACACTATTCAGAAATATCGAGACACATAAATGTTGAGACACATTGATTGCTCATAATCAGTTTGATGATACGCGTTTCTGGAGCATCTGCAGCTCTAAATTATCTAAATGGTTTTTTTTGTTCTGTTTTTGAAATTTGTGTACAAAAGAAATTGTAAATTTCAAAAATTAAAAAAATGCTGACAATTCACAAATATTTCCCAGAAGTTTTGAAAAGATAGACAAAAAACCTGTCAGACCATGAAGCTAATGTCAGACTGACCGACCCTTGCCCGTAGAACAGGGTAGTATTTTTCATTGCCTGGATCCATACAAGAAGTGCTTAGATGATCATGGGTAGCTGTTTGGTGGAAAGTGACCCTCCCCCCACCAACGGAATTAACTTTCAGCAGCTCGAGAATTACCCCCTGCATCACGCTGGTTTCTAATTTTGAATACAATTTATTCCGTCAAAATAAGCAGTCGTGTTCCAAAGCGTCAGCAATAACTATTTTCCTTTCATCTTCAAGCTCCCGAAAGTGAGATTCCCCACCAACACATTGGATCTTGGCTCTGTGGATGCCATTTCATTTGTCAGTCAGAGCATGGTGAAGACAGTGCTGCTTTAAAGATGGTTTACGTAATGCAGAATAAATCACTGCAGTTTATTTTAATTTCAGGTAACATGATTCTGTGCTAAGAGGTGATGATATTATAGAAAAGCTAATGGTCACGTTTTGTTAACCTCGGCACCCCAAAAAGGTGGTTTTGTTACATGTTATTGTATTTTGTGTCTTTAGGCTATACTGTATTCATGTAAACCTCTATCAGATTGATTTGTGTTTGGTCTCATTTAAAGCAATTTAATATACCCTTTAATAATCTGAAGGAATAACAATCTAAGACTTCTGGTTTAATTAATACAGCTTGTTAAGCAACATTAGTTGGTGGTGATTGAGGATGTGGAGGAGGAGGAGATAGCTATGTAATATATTGGTGAAATATAGACAATGGAAGAAGAAAAAAAACCTTATTAAATTAAGCTTGTTTGGGATATAGCTATAATCAGAAGATATACATTAACAAGAATAATGGTTTGATTTGATTTAATTGCATATATTTTTGATAGTAGTCATGGATATAACCCAATCTGATGGAAGCTTGTTTCTATTGGGGTTATATTGTACCAGAATCAATCGTTAGCACAGTGTTGTCCTTTTAGTATGGAATCACAAAAGCTTGTTTTGACTGTTTACCAATTACTGATAGCATAGCGTTACACTTGGTCAAGCATATGGATCAAGCCTTTGGCCTTTTTCGTCAGTATAGCGTACATGGCTATAGAGTATGTCTGAAAATAAGACAGAGCCCTTTTCCACTCGGATCATTAGCAAATCTGTGAAACTTGAAAAAGGCACACTTTATCAATAACAGAACAGTCAATGCTAGAGAGATTACACAGACACATATCCCGGAGCAAATGGGTGAAAATGCCAGTCCCCCGTCATTTATGCAATGTCAGATTTTGGGCCGATGATCGGTAGACTAAGAGTTAATGGTCTTTGTAGGTAATGAAGTGATTAATAATTCTGTAATTCGGGAGCCAGATCGTGTAGTAGTTAATGCCCTGCTTAACACGGGCTGGCATTTCAAGAACATGCTCCATGTTGTTAACTCGCTAAGTAAGTTTCTAATGCCAAGTTCATGCTCACGCATGTTTAACCGGTGTCATAATTATTCCGAGCATGAATGCGCCAAGTGTTAATGCTTGAACCAAATAGCGTGGCAGTTTAGAATATTTTATTTATTTATCGATGAATCAATCATGGATATTTGATATATTCCATTAGCTATATATTTTAATACTTTACTTTCTCTATAGCGATTACCGTAGATTACATTTGTATGCCATTCTGTCAAGTTAAATTAATTCATGAACTAAAAATCATTAGAAAAAAGAAGGACAAAAAGTTGAATATACTCTGGTTAGAGGACGACCAAGGCATCGTGGGAGGCGAACATTGACTCTCCGACTGAACAATCTTTTCACAAAGCAACACAAATCTTCATGAAGAATGGGCCTTAAGTCATTTAGTTTACTATTTATACAGACATCACTTATAGTTTTACCTCAAGATATTGCATAAGTTCACAGACATGTTAAGTCAACATGTGCAATAGTTCAATTTACAGTAAATCTGCATATTCAAGTGTGTACCATGCAATCTTATCCATCGTAAAAAGTGGAAAATACAACACTTATATGGGCTAATGCAAATGTGGAACTATATACTCTACGCTGTCAAAACCTTGCCTGTTGAATGGCACTGGACTTGACTCCATGCGTCGGTGGTAATGCGTGGTTGACGTCCTGTTACGTGCGCTCCAGCAAAATTGCAGAGCAGAGGACAAATTGCATTTAAACTGGCAAAAATATCTCAAATTTCAATATGATGATAATGAAATTTCATGTTGAACAACTTGGGTTTGCTCTAAACAATAAATAATGATATTTTAGTGTTGGTATAATTAGTTTGGGATAAACTTCAGTTGAGGGAAAATGACCGGGAGAGAGACAAATTATAGCGAGCGAGACACAAATTTCACGCTGGAACAATTATTGCCCCAAGGATAATGTTTGAAAGTGGTTTCAGACGGCATAGATGTACACGTATAGTTAGTATAGTGTGCTAGATATATATCTAAGTCATAGATTGGTGGTATATGAGGATTTAGAAAGATGTTGTTTGATTGTTATGCTGATGTAAACATGGGTTTAAAATATAAGCACATTTATATGTAACTTCAGATTTTTTTTCTCAACCAGTCAGTCAGGCAGGTAACTCTCAAAAATGCCTTGCTGACAGAAATTCCACCAGCCAGTGTTACTCACTTATGCTGTGAGTTTGAATTATTTTACCAGCCAGGTGGTCTGGTAGTTTTGCATCTTCTCCTGCCTGACGCATAAGTCACCCGCTACGGGCAGGTTGGCGGGTGCTATTTCCAGGCCTGATATCATCTGGATACTATAGCATTTTAAATTGATAATGATTTGGTCCATATATGGAAGGGTTTCAAAAGGAGAGATAAGTGTGAAATGATATAACAAATATTGAATTTAAGTACATAATTATGTGTAATTTTGGTCCAGTGGTTCTTAAATGTCTTTTTGTTAAGTTGTAACAAGGATTTCTCACTTAAATGGGTTCATTAAATCAGGACTGGAAAAGACATTTGTTTTGGTATATGTTTATGGAAAAAAGCTTCAATATTTAAGTACAGTGAGAGACCTTAAAAGTGGTCCTGACACAAGAATCGGGTAAAAGTAGCACCTAATATAAAAACAACAGTGGTTACAAATGGTTTCATATATTGTTTTTTGTATGTAACATCAGAGAAGCTTTGTCTTTTCAATTATTCATTGAGATGCTCAAGACATATCTATGTCTAGTTTAGAGCAACATTCAAAAGCTGATTTTGAACGCTGGTCCATCATGTTATATTGTCATTTTTATCTACACTTTATTTTCTTCTTCTACTCTTTTCTGTGATCTTTTTGTGAGGACTTAACACTTTCCACGCGGCAGGCGTCTGCAGACGACATTCCGAAATTTCACAAAATGTTTCAAAAATGTCAACATTATTTAATTTCATCACCATATTTAGAATCACCATGAGAAATACATTAAAATAGTACAAACATGCCTAGTATTGGTTCAGTAATTCTTGAGATAGCATTTGAAAGTTGGGAAAGGTTTCCTGAGAATCGTTTTTGTATATGGTAAAACCAATAGCCAGCCATGTGGAAAGTTTTAAGGTGGTATCCTATGTTCTACACATATCTGATAACATCAAATAATCGTTACGATAAAAATCCACCCTAGTCTGTTATGGTCAATCGTTGCTAAACACATCGTGAAACACAGCCTAATCATAAGGATTAATTTGGGGTGAAACAAAACCTTTTTTAAAAAGGCATTATGCTATTAGAATTAAATATATATTAGATTGCAGATTGACCCAAACGCAGTAGATACTCATAACAGTATGCGTCAAATCAAAATCATAACACATATTTTTGTGTTTTAAGTCTTAAACTGTAATGCATTATCTTGTAGGCTAAAATACTCATAGAGAGATAATAACTGGTTTATAAGGAACACAGGCATAACTATCCATATCATTTAAACACAGGGGGACAAAGCACTCAACTAAGAAAATGACAATCGCTATTTAGATTGTGTATCAGAATCACTTAAAAAACAACTTCAGTGGAGAAACCCAAGGCTGCTTCAGCATCAGTGTTGTGCGTCATCACTTGTTATCAAAGCCTTAATTAGCTAAGATGTGAAAAGCTTAAGTTTGTGAGTACACATTTTTTTCCTATTTGTTAGGCATACCATATTTACATTAAAACATATTTTTCTCTTCACAATCCAACATATTTCACTCATATTTTTATTATCTAAATTAAATTCCGACAGTATAAATGCGTCGAAAGTGGACAAATACGGTCTCACGCTATTTACACAATGAGAAATCAGAACCGTTCTATTAGATTTGCGCGATGAAATGGAGATCTGCGTCTCTGTGATCTTTCATCATCATATTACTAATTAAAAGTATGCCGTGGATGTGTACCCATACTCCGCTATGTTTTAACTCAGTAATGAAATAACCAACAGTAGTGGTATTGGGTTTCCATGTTAAATGACTATGTGTTCTGATTTTACTGATAGCACCTAATTGAGGATGGATTTGTCCCAGAATTTGATAGGGACATCATTTGATGAAGATACATACAAAAGAAAAGGATGAATCACTATTTAAACATTGTTTCATTCCTCATGGGACTTAAGGTTTTGTGTCTGAAGTGTGCCGACTTAAATAGTTGAAATATAGTTCCTGATAGCCTATTTACTCACAACCATCAACATGATATCATATGTGACCAGTCGCGTCAAAAAGGGCATGTAGCCGGCCAATATATTTGGTGAATATAAATAAAATAATAGAAAAAACATGCTTCTTCAAATCATATCTTGTGATTACAAAATCCGATTTCTTTTAATATGGTATCATTTCAAAGCTTAAAATGTGCTCTTTCAAGTCATACCAATAACTCAGATTTGTCCTGGGCCTCCAACATGCCCATTTTGATGTGACGGGTCACATATTAGGTATAGGGATTCACAGAGAAGACATTAACCAAATTAAAAATGACCTGATTATGCCAACTTAAAGTACATATGTAATTCTTGATATTTACTTATTACAATCTGTACCATATCTAGTATAGGAATTCCTAGAGAAGCCATTTTTGAGATAGATATTGTCCTAGTTTGCCTACTAAAGATATATTTTTAGGGGAAAAGGATTTTTGAAAATAAATCTTAATATTTGTTTTTTGCAATCTATATCTAAATCATGCCATATTTGGAGATGAAATTTCAAAATAGAAGCAATTTATAACCTATATGATAACAAATAATATGATTTACCTTATCAGAATGTGTGTAGTGTTCCTGGTATCCCCTTGATGATGAAATTCTTGAAAAATCAGTTGAAAAAATGTCCACAGCAACAGAAATCGTGTAGTAGTAAAAAACTCCCTTTTTCCCAGTGTGAGTGTGTGTTGTAGTTTGGTCCAATGCTTTGCGTGTTACTTATATCACTGCTATTGCATTGGAGCGTACACAGTCAGGTGGTCTTATACTATCTTCCACTGCACTTCTTCTTTCCACACTCTTAACTAACTGTCCAATCACTGCACAGCTTGCGTGTATGATGGGTAGCGCTAGCCAATCAGATGGATAGATTGATTAAGTATGTGTGATGTCATGTTTTGATGAGTTTTACGTTATCTGTCTGCATGGTGTCTATTTTGTGTGTGATTTGTATGTATACACAGCTATGTTAGGAAATGATAGTTTGTTGTGGTTATAAGATATTTCTTAATTTAGAAATAAGAGTGAATTGGAGGTTAGTTGTAGGTGAGTTGCTATAAGAATATCCTGTTATTTCTGTGGTTTGATGCAGAAAACAAACTTGTTGACATGTTTCACTTTTAAAAGTAGAAACATTTATTTTTGGTCAGTACTATATTCATGCTTAATTCATATGAGTTTTTGATGAACTTGATTTAATGTAAATTACTTGTAGATAAACTTAATATTCATAAGCAAGATGTATGCAAATATATAAGATGTGAAGTGTAGGAAGAGGATAATTATATAATGTTTATATTGTTTTACCTTCTCTATAATAAATAACAGGATGAAGGAAGACCTTAGTGGCACTGACCAGTAATTATTTTAAAAGGACCGATCCTTAATTATGTTTTTTCAAATATTTACGAACACCTATATCAATGTAATGTATGCTATATGGCAACATATCACTGTGGCAGCTACAATGGCTTATAATTCAGCGTTTCTTTAATGTAATTTTGGTAGCTCCCTCTATATGTGCCGATTTATCTTCTTTTTTCTTTTTTTTCCCTTTTTTTTTTGGGGGGGGGGGGGTGAATGAATTCTCTTGTGGGAGGGTGACACAGACATTATCAGGGTGAAATTGTATGTGATGTTCACCATTAAAATTTGATTTATTAATTTTATAAATCAGTGTCCAAACGCACCTTAACACCTATGTTTGCAGACATGACAAAGACACCTGCAAAGCCACCAATATAGCTGACAAGTTGTCATGCCAACTACAATAAAAGAAGTCGATCTGATTGATTATATCACAGATAACAGCTGCAAAAGAGGGAAAATTGAAGTTAAAATCAAAATACCTAGGCTCCCTTGTTTGTCTGACCCACAAAAGGAAGCGAGCGAAGATAAAGCGAAGATAAAGCTGTGAGTTTTTTCACTCAAAAATCCATCTAATGGACACATAAACTGGGAATTATATGGAGTTGACCAAATGTGGTGTCATGAACCTCTGTGTGTATGTGGTGGTTTGGTAACAGCTTGTTGAGTGGGCTTGAGCGGATATCGTCTGTTCTCTCAGCTGTTAACTCTGTTTGGAAGGTGTTATGTGCGTGCGGGATGTGTCAAGTTAACGTCAAGTGCTACAGGTTTTTCTTTTAAAAAGATTTTCATGTGATGGGATTATGCTACTTTATAAAGCTTAAAAATAGGTTATATAGTCTTGAAACTACACGTGGGAACGATACTCCTTAAATCAGAAAACGGTCCACATTTTTAATGGGCTTTGGAGTGAAACAAACAAAAAGATATGATTGGTTGTGCTTCTTTGTTTAAATAAGGTAAAGACATTGGTTAAAAGGTGAACCTTATCCACATTCCCCTCCCATGTGACAAAAGGTGCATATTTTAGTAATAGCTACACCTTTTTCCAGGAAAAGTGTACTTTAGGTCCCAGATTCTGGACTGTACTAGTATCATCCGATTCCGAAGGACACTTTTCATTTCATTTCATATATTTTAGCCAAAACAACATTGTACATTCAAACACATAGATGGTTCATACAACAATCAGATATAATAGATATAAGAGAACAATAGTAAAAAAACACAGACAGAAAGCACGTTGATAAGACCAAGGATAGCCCAAAAAGCCACAAGAGCTTATTTCCAATGGGGTCCTTTCAAGATAACAGCACAACAAAGAGAAGACGAAACAAACTAACAAGTCAATGAATGGTACCCCCTCCCTCTCTCAATCTTGCTTTCATTACAAGATGAGGTTTTACTTCTTTTTTGAAATAATCACTTTTACTTTTTTCTTTGAAATTGAACCTCACTCTAAATAAATCTTAATTATATGAAGACCATTTCATTCTTATCCTGCTTCTGTTTAGCAACTTCCCTCAATGCAAAATACATATTCTTAAAAAGCTTTTTTTGTTGACAAATACAATTACACACACAAGTTTGAAGAAAAAAAGGTTTATGAACTTTTGCACCCTTGCTTGAATACTGCCACTCTACGATGATGTAACATATGTCAGATGGAAATCAACAAGCCAAAATAACCACCATAGCCAGTGATTTGAAACCACTATTTAGGATATGGTTAGGATGGATTTGGTAGAAAAGTTTACTTCCTACCACTGCGTTCCATATAGCCATTATTACAAATTTTGCATTCAGGATAGATGGGAAACAACAAAGAAAATAACTACCATAGCAGTGGCTGGAAACCAGTATTTAGGATATGGTTTGGTTAATTTGAACTTATGAAGATGGATTTGGTAGAAAGGTTGACTCTTCCTATCCTACCTCAGTGTGGTTATTTCAATTGGCATTCATTTTGATTCATCATGTCCACAAATTGAGAAGAAATATATGGATACAATTTGATTTTTAAGTTTCAGTGATGTACGTCCCAGTTTTATGCCCAGAGCGTGGGAACTTTGTATGGTCCCGGTACACGCCCCCGCACGGCGGGGCAACATTTTTTGTATGTCCCGCATGGTCCCTGCCATGCCTTGGGTCCCCCAAGCTGGAGTTGCAATTGATTAGCACAAACCAAGCAAAATCTGGCCAGGATCAGGATCCAAGTGTGTGTGTTTGACAGACAGACCCTGTAAATAATAACCACTAGATCTAGTTCTGGTCTAAGACCAGGGCACCATAATTTTTTATGAGAAAATGATCCCTAGTGACCTCTTCTTGACCTTTGACCTGGTTATGATGATTGACTTATTTTCTTGGCTCATCAAACCAAACAAGATGCAACAAGTTCAGTCCAAATCGGAACATGTCTTAACTTTTACCCCTGTATAGGTCAATGACCCCAGTGACCCCATACGACATGTCAATTTTAATCGCTCAAATACCGGTATGGGCATGGACCTAAGGAATCTTTTGACCAATTTTAATGCACATCAGTCATTTCCTCTGAGACGAGAAGCATTTTAGGTGAACGGATTGAAAATCGACATTTTGACCCCTAGTGACCCCTTCTTGACCTTTGACCTGATTAAAATGATTGACTTATTTTCTTGGCTCATCAATCCAAACAAGATGCAACAAACCCGGTCCAAATCAGATCCTGCCTTAACTTTTACCCCTGTAAAGTTCAATGACCCCTAGTGACCCCTTCTTGACCTTTCACCTGATTAAAATGATTGACTTATTTTATTGGCTCATCAATCCAAACAAGATGCAACAAACTCGGTCTAAATCGGATTATGTCTTAACTTTTACCCCTGTAAAGTTCAATGACCCCTAGTGACCCCTTCTTGACCTTTGACCTGATTAAAATGATTGACTTATTTTCTTGGCTCATCAATCCAAACAAGATGCAACAACCCTGGTCCAAATCGGATCATGTCTTAACTTTTACCCCTGTAAAGTTCAATGACCCCTATTGACCCCTTCTTGACCTTTGACCTGGTCAATATGATTGACTTATTTTCTTGGCTCATCAAATTAAACAAGATGAAACAAACCCGGTTCCAAGCAGAGCATATCTCACGTTTTACCACTGTAAAGGTCAATGACCTCTAGTGACCCCGCATGACACGTCAATTTTAATCGCTGAGATCGCTGTATGTGCATGGACCCAGGGCATCTTTTGACCAATTCTGACATTCATCAGCCATTTCCTCTGAGACAATAAACATTTTAAGTGATATCGTTAGAAAATCAACATTTTGACCCCTAGTGACCCCAAATAATTTCTGATTTTAAAAACCGAACTATTATATATGCGTACGGTCATAAGAAATATGTTGACCAATTTTGACGATCCTAAGTCACGTTTTGTCCCCTAGTGACCCCCTGTGACCTTTGACCCCAAACTGTGAGGTCCTGTAATGAAGGTCTGGTAGGGGGTCCTACTGACCAAATATGGTGATTGTAGCATGTAAACTGTAGGAGAAGAAGCATTTTGTAGATATTGCCAGAAGAAGAAGCAGATGAGGAAAGAAACGGCAGAGATAGGTAATGAGCAATATTGCCTCTCCCCATTAAATATACACCATACATTTTTGTCCTTGATCATTTCTATCATAACTTGTCCAAAGACACCCACGCTTGGTTATTGGCATCTTAAAGGAAGTTCTCCATTCAATATCCGCAACAAAGTATTATGTGATTGATTTACTATGATACAAATATTAAAAGAATGTGAATGGTCTGTTCTGTTCAGGCAATTAGATGCACCTTACATTTTCATTTTTGAAGATTGTTTTATAAATGTTTAAAAAATCACAAGCTTGCTTTAATCCTTTAAGGGATTACATTAAAGCATGCTGGTAATTGGACATCCTTGTGTTTACTTAACCCCAACCCTCTTGAGTACTCCAAATTACTACGTTGCGGTGTGCTTGTGCCGGGTGGCGCGGCCATTTTTTTGATTAAATAATGGCCCCAGGCTATATACTGGGTGAGGTATACTGAGCCAAGTATGGTTGACCCTTGTGGCCTAGTGGTTAGTCCATTGCCTCTGAACCCAGAGGTCCGGGTTCAAGCCCTGGGGCGTGGGGGCCCTTTTCCCCTCGTTTTTTTGCCGAGAATTTTTTTCTTTAGAAAAGGTGGCTTTCATTTTTCAAAATGTCTTCATTTTGGTCTCATTAATTCAACCTGGCTTTTTCCGCTGACTGGAGTTTTTGGCATTAAAAATGCACATTTTTGGATTAACATGATTTGAGTATGATTTTATGAAATCAGGTGATGTATTGGAAAAAAGTGTGCTTAAGGGGGGGGGGGGTGTTAACCCAACAACCATGAAGTTTTAAAAACTGATTTTACTACGTTTGCAGCAAATTTTGAGCCAAGAAAGTATTTTTATGGTCAACATTTTAAAAATCAGCATTTTTAGTGAAATGGATTCTCAGACTCATTTCCTTTTTCAAAAATGTCTACTTTTATATACTGTACAGTACATTAATAGTTCAAAAGTTACAGCGCTTGATAAATTTCGTGTTTTTTGGGTTAACACCCTTAAGGTCCCAGATACTGGTATACCAGTATCGTTCAATACTGGAACATACAAATTGCAAGTATCGCTCAATACTGGTACAGTTGAACTACACCAGTATCGGTCGATACTGGAACGCCAACATTGTGTTCCAGTATCGCTTGATACTGGTACATTTTATGGGTTCCAGTATTAGCTTTTTGTCCCAGTATTGACTGATACTGGAACATTGTAAAAATATTCCAATATCGGTTGATACTAGTACGTTTTGTTCCTGTATTGTTCAATATTTGACACATTATTAAACAACGTAAATGTCAAAATTGAAATTGTTGATAGTACTAATAATAAGCATAGTTGGAGGTAGTGCAATACTCTCGGTCATTTTAAGTTTTGTTTGAGCGTTTTAGCACGACAGAAATAAGGAGGAGGGCTACAGCAACCCTCTGGTTAGAAAAGGATTGATGGTAAAGAGATAAATAAGTCATTTCCAAATTTGATACATAATTTAAGAACATGGAAGTTGAGGCTTCACTCTGGGGCTTCACTACCTGTTCGATATGCTTTTTAAAGGTCTAGTGGAAAAGTAAATGGGAGGATATCTCATCATATAATATTATTATTTTAATTAACGCTGTAGAACAAGATTTGACAGAATCAGGCTGATAGCCATGATCTCTGACGAAGTGAAATATTTTATGTAAATGTGGTTTATAAAAAGGCAGATTTGGTTTTGAAGTGGATTTTCAATCATAAATCGGGTGAAAGGTGACCCTTTTAAGGTCTAAAGAAGTTTTTTGATGAACCATACGGGAACGGTTTTATGTTCCATTATAAATAATTGTATCTGTCTGCAGTGCCTTACAACAATTTTGGTTGGTTTTGGCGCTATATAAAAAATGTCTTGTGATTGATGATTGATTGATTGTGTGAACCCCCTGGACTAACTGTCTAGACGACCCAAAAGTCAAACCCTCCAACGATGTGCCTTGCCACATGTTTCGACCTCTAGCCCAATTTGGGCTAATTTTTAATCTAAAATCTGCTCTATATCGTAACATCTCTCAAAATGTGAAATTTTGATTTGACTAAATCTGTAATAGCACTAGTCTTTTAAGCAAATTGTAGTTCGAACATTTATTTTCTTAACACAAGAAGTTAAAGAGCTTTGAAAAGTCTAGTGTTGGGCTTTAAACTACCTCCCAAGAATTACATCCATCGAACACCATTTACGGCGTGCTGGGAACATTGAGTGTGGAAGCGGTGGAATTGGTAGCAATCGCTGCAGTCGTAATTTCAGGCTGCTTGACCAAGAGCTAGAGTATTACCACATAAGGTAATGTTTAAGTTCACATCGGGCTCACTTTTAAACTAAAATCTGTTGTAGCCATACTTGAATCATGCATTTTCTCGACATTTGAACTTTTAATTTTACCAAATTTGAAACAGCAGTAGTTTTTATAACAAATTGAAGTTCAAAAAATGAATTTTATAAGATAACAAATGATAAACTTAACATTTTGGAGCCAACAAATTTGCTGATTCACCCAACTTGGTTGAAGCTATATATAGACAGATATGGAGTAAATGGAATTATTGTGAACATGAAATCTTTTTCTAATACCATATCTTGAGATATATCCCACCAATTTTGCTCGTTCAAAAACAGACTGTGCTATTTTTATATAATGTTTTCATTTTATGTACTTTAAATCACGAATCTAAAAAAAACCTGCATTGATTACATTTCACAATGACCCCCACTAGTGTGATGGCCTTCCTACCAAACACCCTAGTAAAAACACGCGCCTAGTCTGTCGGTCCGAACTGCCCGAGCAGGTACCCAAAGCTCCGTAGGCACTAACAGCTGGTGCAATAACTCAAAGAGAAACAAATCAAGATTTAGAACAGCGGATACTGCTCCTTTGCCATGGTCAGGAAAATCTCAGAACTTACAGGGAATGGAACCGTAATGTGTTTCAGTATCAGGGAATATTGGAACATTTTATATGTGGGGTTTGTACCAGTATCGAACGATGCTGAGTGTCCAGGTTTTAGAAAATTACAGATGCATCAAGGGGGGGGGGGGGGGGGGGGGTGCAGATGGACCGTTTTTATTATAATTTTCGCAATCTTTGACCCATATTTAGAGGTTTTCTTTCCTTAAAAGTATGGCTGATTTGACCAGGTTTTTGTTGTGGCAATGTTTGCAATTTAAGACCAATATTTTGCGGTTTTCCACAAAATGATGCCCAATATTTCTTGCAAAGGATTATGGGAGTAAATGTCATCACCCATGTTGTGGACTTACTAAGTCATTTGAGTGTTATCAACAATTTTATTCTACTTGGATATCAAAATAATACGGGCAAAAATATAAAATATTTCAAAGGATGATTAAATGGCATTGAGAGATTCCCAGCTCCGATAACAAGAGCTTCAAGGTAGGTGATCCAATGTGTTTACTTTTATGATCAAATTAAATCAAATGCTTGATTGGTTCCAATTATTCAGACATTGACCTATATTGATGGAGAGAAGTGATATTATAATGATTGTTGAATTAGGGTTGAGAGAATCTGTGTTAAGAGGTCATTCGTTGGTCTTGTAAATCTTTTTATACTAGCGAAACGCGCTAGTTTGTTCCTCTTGCATTTGTAAATTGCAGTGGTATAACATTATACAGTCCTCAAAATTAGTAACTTACCAGGTAATGTTTTAACTCTAAAATTATAACGCCTATGTAAATATTAAATTCTAAATGTGCGTTTAATTTGTGATACATGAAGATTGACTGAATATTACATACATACATACATACATACATAAGAGGATTTATAGGGCGCCTAATCATGAATATCTAGGCGCCATTACAAGAATGTGAAGCCAAAAACAGGCAAAAGAAACAAAAACATAATACAAGCTAAATTACTGATAAGGATATAGGTGGGATTTCAACGATTTTTTTAAAACTGTGAATGGTTGGTGCCTCATTGATGGATATGGGCAGTGTGTACACAGCTATGTGTCCAAACCCAAAACAAAGTCCGTTTTTCATTTTAGCATTTGGTTCTTCTATAAACACGGGAGTGGATCGTGACGGACCACTGGGTTTATTTTTAAACTCTAATTGTCAAGCGCAACTTGCGCGCGTACAGGTCAAATGGGAGGTCAAAAAAAGTGTCACACGGTAGAGCAGAAGATACTCCGTCTTGGGAGCCTAAACGTGAGAGGGATACAGAAGGATTACCAGCAAAAACAACTAGCTGATGATATGCAAAAGTATAACCTTCATATTTTGGCGGTACAAGAAACGCATATAGACTGTGATGGCGCTGTTGAAATTAGAACGAGTGATGGCAAGGAAAGTTACGATCTATTTCATGTTGGAAATAACAGTCATCATGGAGTTGGCATTGTCATTGATAAATCAATAAATTCACAATTTAAGAAGATATCAGACAGAACATGTAAGGTAACAGTAAAGTTAGATGTTGGAAATAATAAGACGAGAGACTTAATTTACATATCAACGTATGCACCAACTTTAACAAATAGCGAACAGAAACCTGATATTAGAGAACAATACTACAACGATCTGGATTCTGAAATGAGTCAAATATCTAACAGGGCTATGTTAGCAGTGGGGGGAGATTTTAACGCAAAAACAGGATCTGCCTGGAAGAGATATAAGGAAAATATGGGACCTTTTGGAAAAGGTGAACTGAATAGCAATGGTGAAGCTCTACTAGAGCTCGCCAGCAACCAAGAAATGGTCTTAAGTAATACAATGTTTTACCACAAAATGGCGCACCGAACAACCTGGGAATGCCCACAACGGATAAACGAACATAAAGATAAATATGGACGGATCAGGAGAAACCCATATCGAAATCAAATAGACTATATCTTAATCAGAAATCAACATAGGAAGTTTATTCAAAATGCAAGATCATATAGTGGGATCAACACAAATACGGATCATCGATTGGTTATAACAACAGTAAAACCTCAATGGTTTAAAATATATAATAAAACACAACCAGTTTTAAACTACAATACGCAACTGCTAAGGGAGACAATACCTAAAGAAGCATACAGACAAGCTGCAGAAGAAAACTATGAAAAAGCCAAAGCAGATATGGTTGATTTAACAGCACAACAACAGTGGGACACCATTGCATCAGCATGCCTTGATGCTGCCAATGCTGAACTAAAAATTGACAAAAAGAAAAGATATGCAGAAAATCCAAGGATAGAAGAACTATCAAATGCACAGAAAAAACTACGAAATGACATAAATGCATCCACAGACAAGATCAAAAGCAGGGAGATCAAAACAAAAAGGAACAAGATTCTTAAAGAAATTCACAAGCTTATCGAAGAAGATAAAACAAAGAAAATTATCGAGCAGGTTGAAGAAATAGAGAGAAATAAAAATGACTCCAACAGAATGTACCAAGCGGTGAGACAACTACAACAAAGTAAACCAAAGAAGAAACTTCTAGTTGAAGGAGAGAAAGGACTCACTTCAAACACCAAAGAGCAAATAGAGATTATAACAAAGCATTTTCAAGATGTATTTCATATAGACTCAGAAAAGGAAATACCTGAAATAAAATCAAAAGAGATAGAAATACCTTTTTCTGTGAGTGAAGTACAGAAAGCAGTAAAATCCTTAAAGAACAATAAAAGTGCAGGATGTGACCAACTGAAAGCAGAACTTATAAAACATGGTCCACTGATCATACACCAAAGCATAGCTGATCTTCTAAATCATATGGCAAAAACAGGTGACTATCCAAAAGAACTAAAAACTGGTATTCTTGTACCACTACCAAAACCAGGAAAGAAACAAGGACCACCAAAAAACCTTAGACCAGTCATTCTTCTATCGGTCATCAGGAAAATCCTCGCAATAATCATGATAACAAGGACATCGGAAAAACTTAATAGTCAAATACCAATTTCACAAGCTGCATACAGATCAGGAAGAGGGACAACAGAACATGTATTTACCATTAAGACACTTGCGGAAAAAGCAATAACATCTTCAAACTATGAGATCAACATTTTATTACTCGACATGAGTAAAGCGTTTGATACCATCCAGAGAGACATTTTAATTGAAGATCTCAAAGAAGTACTAGCTGAAGATGAACTGCATATGTTCTACCTATTACTCAAAGATGTAAACATACAAGTCCGTGTAAACAAGGAAACAGGACAACAATTCAAGACAAATATAGGTGCTCCACAAGGTGACTGTGCCAGTGCAATTTTATTTACATACTATTTAGCAAAATCACTTCATGCAGCGAGAGAGAAAGACGAGACAGAACATAATTATGCTATTGCAAGGGAAGTATCCAAGGATCTTCTACCAACACATCTGCAAGATCACTCTTACTGCATACAAAACCCAAACCAATCAGTGACAATAGATCAGCAATATGCTGATGATATTAGCTGGATTACAACAAATTCTGGTCTAATCACCAAAATAAAGAAAACAGTACCATCAAAGTTGAAGAAAAGAAATCTCACCATAAATGGAGAAAAAACAGAACTCTACAAAGTAACCAGGGAAGGCCCAACAGACTGGAAAAAATGCAAGTATTTAGGATCTCTACTAGACACAGAGGAGGATATAAAAAGAAGAAAAGGGCTAGCCATCGGCACATATAACCAACTCAAACAATTTCTTCAAAGCAGGAGGGCAAAAATAACCACCAAAATGAGAATTTTCAACGCATATGTTAGCTCCATTTTTCTATACAACAGTGAACTATGGACAATAACAATGAAACTAGAACACAAAATAGATGTTTTCCAAAGAACTCTATTAAGACGGACTCTCAATATAACGAAACTTGATAAAATGACAAATGTTGACCTCTATACTAAAACAAATAGTGAGCCGTGGAGTAAAACGATCAAACGAAGACGTCTAAATTGGCTGGGACATTTATACAGACTACCAGAGGAAACTCCAGCACGTCAGGCTTTAAAGGAATACAACAGACCCACGAAGAGACCAGTCGGACGTCCAAAGCCTACCTGGGTCGCAAATGTAAATAAAGAAATTAAACCGGAACTCATGACACAGACCAATGATCGCATGACCTGGCGAGTAATAGTTGCGCGCGCAATGGCAACATAGCCGGAAAGCGTTGACGATGATGATGATACACACAGTCTCCAACAAAAGGCAGGTTATTGATCAACGGGGGAAATAGTAAGATGGGGATTGGAGGAATGCTCCAATTGATCAATGCCCATATATACACATACCTGTCAAACACATACCTGTCACACTGAAAAAAATGAAAACTGCACTTTGGTTCATTCTTTTCAGTGTAACATTCATACTTGTTGACCGATCTTCACAAACATTGTCTTTAAATTGAAGAGGAGAAATAATTCTATAATTGTGCAATTTGATATCTTAAAGGTAGATGACCCGATCACATTTTCGTAACACAGAATTATTTCAAACATACAGAGATTTTCATATCATATGAAAGCTCGTATTTTTCTCATCATCATACTGAAATTTGACGGCCTAAATCGGTATAATTACGGAGAAATCGATGAAATAACGTCGAATTATCGCGAATGGTGGTAACCACCGATATAGTTTGTGTACTACTCAATGGGTACAGTTCACGGCATCTTGTGCGTCTAAAATAAGAACCATTAGAGCTATGCAACTCAAACTTTGGAACACAACTTTTTTTAAGGATGACCTTTCATGTAGAATAGAAAACTTCAAGTTGAAAATCGGCACATCTACCTTTAAAGTTAACACTATATGACCCCTCCCCCTAAGATTTGCCAAGTCTCCCCACCCTAAATTCTGAAGCCTTCGCCACCACTGGACACAGGCCCGTTGTAGCCCAAGTTCATAACGTGATGCGGTAGACGCATAACTTTTGTATGACGTGTGACTTGCACGCATCACTTGTGACCTTGTGCATGACTTGCCACGTTACAAGTGTTCAAGTGTCAGCTTTTATTTGTTATTTCTAGTCATTTATAAAGTCAAGGCATCTCGGAAAACACTCAGAGACAAGATCTGGCGATCGTCTTTTTATTTATATAGATAATCCTACCTGGTTGACCCACAAAGTTAAGGGTCCTTATAATAACTCCCTCCGCCGCCCTCACCCCCCCAAAAAAAAAGTTCCTGAAAAGGTGGCTTTGGGTAAAAATTGTTAGTCAGATGTCCTTTTGTGAGAGTGGTTGTAGTTTTGAATAATGGGATCATTTGGTGTCAGCATATAAGCATATCCAAAAAATGGAGGTGCTGCAAATAGGGAGTGGAACCCAAAAATAATCAAATTATTATATGAAATATACAGCACTGCTGCACATCTCTGCATGGTTATTTGTACCGAGTATTAGTACCGGTCGGCCAGAGGGTTTTAGGGTGAAATTATGATGAGCTGATAATAATTTCCCGTAATCAGATGGACAAGAGGAACAGATTCCTGGGATTTTCTATTGACGAGTTATTACATGATTTAATTTCAACACATTTTAAAGCCTTTGAAGTGGATAAGAGATATGTGGCAACAACAACAAAACAACCATAACAACAAATTTGACCCACAAATTTGGAATTTAGATCAACTAAAGTTTTACAAAATCATTTTTTTCCTCACCTTACAATAAAAATGCACCTTTTTTACTGTGATGGAATGACTTAAAACCGGAGCAATGTTTGAAAAAGTATTTGCATTTCTTATTGCGTTTTTTTTGTAACAAAATCTGAGAAGAAATTTATGACAACAATGTTTTCAAAATGACAATATTAAACATAATTTCTGATTTTTGAATCCAATCCTAAAGCAGGGCACTCCAACACATATCGCACCGTACGACTGAAACAGTAGCTGATTGTTTGCAATCGCAGTAAATGCCAAGAGACGTCATGCACGAAGATCATAAAGAAACATGAGCTTCAGTACACACCATCATGCAAGAGGAAATATTAGGTGCACTTTTTAATCTGGCCGCTGAGTCGGAAATATCTGGTGAATTCTAGCCGGTGCTGAATCCATAGCCGTGTCACCTTTACATTTTGGCATCAAGAAGGCAGTGTACTGATTGTAATGATAAGTCTCACCTTACACTATTCTGGGAGTTCAACCAGGTAGTGTCTGAAGACATTACCTCAACAGCAATTCATCAGTGCTCTGTAAACCGACTCATTAGTGAGTGGTCTGTTAACCTTTTGCCTGCTACTACTGTTTTGAGACATTACCTGAAAACAAAGTTATCAACATTCTGTAAATCAACTCATTAGCAAGTGGTCTGTAAACCCCTTGACTGCTGCTAGTGTTTTGAGACATTACCTGAAAACAAAGTTATCAGCAATCTGTAAATCAACTCATTAGCAAATGAGTGGTCCATTAACCTTTTGCCTGCTACTACTGTTTTGAGACATTACCTGAAAACAAAGTTATAAGCAATATGTAATCAACTCATTAACAAGTGGTCTGTAAACCCCTTGACTGCTACTAGTGTTTTGAGACAAACCCTCAACAGCAAAACATCAGTGCACTGTAAAACCGACTCATCAGTAAGTGGTCTGTATTCCCTTTGCCTGCTACTACTGTTTCAACAGTGATTTATAAGCATACTGTAAATCAACTCATTAGCAAGTGAGTGGTCCATTAACCTTTTGCCTGCTACTACTGTTTTGAGACATTACCTGAAAACAAAGTTATCCGCGATCTGTAAATCAACTCATTTGCATGTGGTCTGTAAACCCATTGACTGCTGCTAGTATTTTGAGACATTACCTCAACAGCAAAACATCAGTGCACTGTAAAACCGACTCATTAGTAAGTGGTCTGTAAACCCTTTGACTGCTGCTAGTGTTTTGAGACATTACCTCAACAGCAAAACATCAGTGCACTGTAAAACCGACTCATCAGTAAGTGGTCTGTATTCCCTTTGCCTGCTACTACTGTTTCAACAGCAATTCATCAGTGCTCTGTAAACCGACTCATTAGTGAGTGGTCCATTAACCTTTTGCTTGCTACTACTGTTTTGAGACATTACCTGAAAACAAAGTTATCAGCAATCTGTAAATCAACTCATTTGCGAGTGATCTGTATACCCATTGACTGCTGCTAGTGTTTTGAGACATTTCCTCAACAGCAAAACATCAGTGCACTGTAAATCCGACTCATTAGTAAGTGGTCTGTAAACCCCTTGACTGCTGCTAGTGTTTTGAGACATACCCTCAACAGCAAAACATCAGTGCACTGTAAAACCGACGCATCAGTAAGTGGTCTGTATTCCCTTTGCCTGCTACTACTGTTTCAACAGTGATTTATAAGCATACTGTAAAGCAACTCATTAGCAAGTGAGTGGTCCATCAACCTTTTGCCTGCTACTACTGTTTTGAGACATACCCTAAAAACAAAGTTATAAGCAATCTGTAATCAACTCATTAGCAAGTGGTCTGTAAACCCCTTGACTGCTACTAGTGTTTTGAGACATTACCTCAACAGCAAAACATCAGTGCACTGTAAACTGACTCATCAGTAAGTGGTCTGTATTCCTTTTGCCTGCTACTACTGTTTCAACAGAGATTGATAAGCATACTGTAAAACAACTCATTAGCAAGTGAGTGGTCCATCAACCTTTTGCCTGCTACTACTATTTTGAGACATTACCTGAAAAACAAAGTTTATCAGCGTTCTGTAAATCAACTCATAAGCAAGTGGTCTGTTTACCTTTTGCCTGCTACTACTGTTTTGAGACATTACCTGAAAACAAAGTTATCAGAAATTTGTAAATCAACTCATTTGGAAGTGGTCTGTCTGCAAACCCCTTGTTTGCTGCTAGTGTTTTGAGACATTACCTCAACAGCAAAACATCAGTGCACTGTAAAACCGACTCATCAGTAAGTGGTCTGTATTCCTTTTGCCTGCTACTACTGTTTCAACAGAGATTTATAAGCAATCTGTAAATCAACTCATAAGCAAGTGGTCTGTTAACCTTTTGCTTGCTACTACTGTTTTGAGACATTACCTGAAAACAAAGTTATCAGCAATCTGTAAACCCCTTGACTGCTGCTAGTGTTTTGAGACATTACCTCAACAGCAAAACATCAGTGCACTGTAAAATCGACTTATCAGTAAGTGGTATAGTTTTACCTAGATTGACGGCGCATTATAAATGCCATTATTATTATTATTATTATAGTGGTCTGTATTCCCTTTGCCTGCTACTACTGTTTCCTGAAAATGAAGTTATCAACATTCTGTAAATCAACTCATTAGCAAGTGGTCTGTAAACCCCTTGACTGCTACTAGTGTTTTGAGACATAACCTAAAAAAAAAGAAATTATCAGCGGACGGTATATCAGTGTCATATCAGTGAGTGGTCCGTAAACCATTTGCCTGGAAATACTGTCTTGACCAGGTACAATGTATTGTGAACTGAGTAATTAAGTAATCGTCTGTTAACCATCTGCCTGCAACTACTGTTTAGAGATGCTACCTCTTTAGCATCTGATAGTCTGATGAAGTGCTCAATTGAGCATGAAACTGTTACGCTTAAATGTGAGTATAATTTGATTATGCTTTCCACTATGGATATGTAAGAAGAAAACCATCTTTCCAATTACCTCTTTAGCAGTTTAAGAATGCAATGCACTGTAGAGGCATTAATGGTCTGTAAACCTTTTGCCTGATACCACTGGTTGTTGAAGGAATAATTGTGGAAGGAAGAGTGACAACTATTCAATAAATCCATAACTCTACTACACCACACGGCAACTGTGCGGGAAAAAAATGTTTTTATAACCCGTTTTTGGGCTACAAAACAGACCAGGCTATATAACGAGGCGCATATACTCGCCGAGTGTCGACTGACAGCCGTGGTGTAGTGGCTAGGATCTGGACCCTGGTACTGGAGGTCCGTGATTCAAATCCCGGGGGGTCGGAATGACCTTTCTGGTGAATTTTGGGGGTCGAAAAAGAAATCTGTTGCCGTGTGGTGATCTAGAGTTAGGGTTATACAGCAATTTTTTTTTTTTTTTTTCATTCCAAAATTTTGTAATTTTCATCATAGATTATGGTTCTGTAAACTATCACAAGCAAGTGTTCGTAAAACTTCTATGTGCATGCTACAAGTATAAGTGACACTGCGTTAAAACAACAATTTGTTGACAACAATTATTAAAAAATGTTCCAAATCCCAGCCCTGAAAGTATTATATAAGGCCATGTGGTACAGGGTGACCCAGAAAATGTTGAACCCAAAAATCACAAAATTCAATATTTTGTTTTACCATTAAAATAACGAAATATTGCATAACTCGCTCAGCAGCTATGTGCACCATACATTTAACTTTCTGAAACATTTTAGATCATAAAAATAGGCCACACGAAACTTAAAATACGTGTAATTTTGTAAGAAGTGTTGTTTTGTAGTGTAAGTGAAGTGCAAAAAAAATGGTTTCATGCTACATGAGCAAAACAAGTGCCTGCTTGAAACCGTGCAATGAACTTTATACATTATTCTGCACAGTATCAATATCAATTTTCATTTATTAAGTAAATCAATATTATTATTATAGAAGAGACTTTGAAAACAAAAACTGAAGTCCCCTTGACTTCATTTGAAAATGTTAATTTGATAAATACAGATAAAAAGAAAAGATTGCTTAACTCACCGTACTTAGAACATAATTAAGTTTCATATCTGAACCAAGTTACAATTTTTTCACTTTCACAAAAGGGCGAAAACACCCCCTGTCACACAATCAAGTGTATCTTTAGTTTGGTAAGGCCAATTTACATGATCTAAAGTTCTCCAGAAAGCTGAATAAATTGTTTACATAACTGTTGAAAACAGAATGCCATATTTATTTATTTTCATTTTTAATTATTTTTTTTAAGTTTGTGATTTTTGGGTTCAACATTTTCTGGGTCACCCTGTATGAACCCTTTCCGTTGCATGTCCAGATTTGTACATTTTACACCATCTGAGATTCGAATTAGCATATCGTAATAATTACTTATTCTACTCCATAAAAGTATATATTTTCTGAACGGAAATCTCACAAGAAATCCAAATATTCTATTGGAATTTAGATAGGACCTAATGGTAACATGTTGTGATTAAGAGGTTAAAAAAATATCGTTTTTTTCTTCTTTTCTTCTTCATATTTTGATTAAAGCTTAATAATATTTTTATACTTATCCCAATCATAATTTTACTGTGCATACTAGTTCCTCATGCAATTACCCATCAGAACATAATAGTTGTCAAGGGTAACTTGTTGAAATATACTATATCAGGAAGTGAATGAGTACAAACATTTAAATTTGGGTTCAAAAATTGAAGAAGAAAAAAAAACCAATTCCAAGGGGGGCACATCCCCCTCAGACTCCCCCTGTCCGCGTTACCGCGGATAGCGGTGCTCACCGCTTTCATTAAACAATCGTGCATACTCAATAAAATTTATTTTTAAGCCCCCGGGTAAAAAAATCCTGTGAACAACTATGGATATGATATAACTGATGGCATAGATACTTTATAATGGTTAATAGACACCAATCTTGAAATAATGTCTAAGAGTGTAATATAACACCCGCCTGTTATCATCTTACACAGTACAGAGTGACACATCCAAGCAACAACAAGAACGATTCATTAGACCATATGCATGGTGTCCTATCAAAGATATAGCTCTTAGATAATTTATTCAAGCCAGTGGCGTAAATAGACATTTTCTTGTCTTTTTAGGAAGGGGAATGGGACGGAGGGCCGGGGAAGAACATTTTAGGGTGGGGGATCTTTACTATGATCTTCAGCAATCAAACTCTTGTACATTTGCTCCCAAAGATCATTATTTGTAAAGTGTGTGCGCATAGTGTGATTTGCTCCCAAAGATCATTATTTGTAAAATGTGTGCACATAGTGTGATTTGCTCCCAAAGATCATTGTTTATAATATGAGTGCGCATAGTGTGATTTGCTCCCAAATATCATTATTTGTAAAATGTGTGCGCATAGTGTGATTTGCTCCCAAAGATCATTATTTGTAAAATGTGTGCGCATAGTGTGATTTGCTCCAAAAGATCATTATTTGTAAATTGTGTGCGCATAGTGTGATTTGCTCCCAAAGATCATTATTTGTAAAATGTGTGTGCATAGTGTGATTTGCTCCCAAAGATCGTTATTTGTAAAATGTGTGCGCATAGTGTGATTTGTTCCCAAACATCATTCATTGTAAAATGTGTGAGCATAGTGTGATTTGCTCCAAAAGATCATTATTTGTATATTCTGGGCGCATAGTATGATTTGCTCCCAAATATCATTATTTGTAAAATGTGTGAGCATAGTGTGATTTGCTCTCAAAGATCATTATTTGTATATTCTGGGCGCATAGTGTGATTTGCTCCCAAATATCATTATTTGTAAAATGTGTGCGCATAGTGTGATTTACTCCCAAAGATCATTATTTGTAAAATGTGTGAGCATAGTGTGATTTGCTCCCAAAGATAATTTAATATTTGTAAAATGTTTGCGCATAGTGTGATTTGCTCCAAAAGATCATTATGTGTAAAATGTGTGCGCATAGTGTGATTTGCTCCCAAAGATCATTGTTTATAATATGAGTGCGCATAGTGTGATTTGCTCCCAAATATCATTATTTGTAAAATGTGTGCGCATAGTGTGATTTGCTCCCAAAGATCATTATTTGTAAAATGTTTGTGCATAGTGTGATTTGCTCCAAAAGATCATTATTTGTAAATTGTGTGCGCATAGTGTGATTTGCTCCCAAAGATCATTATTTGTAAAATGTGTGTGCATAGTGTGATTTGCTCCCAAAGTTACAATGTTTTCAGCTATAATTAATGGGAAAACTCATACACCTGTGCCCCCTGCTCTTCCCCTCCCTCTGTTCCCCTCCAACTGATTCAAGCTTACTACATATGTAACGGATAATACGAGCATCTTATGTGTATTCAAAATTCTTAATTTCATCAGCCCAAATTTGCTATCTTCAGTAGATAGCATTTGGTTTAAATTGGAGATAATCTATTCAAGCTTACTACATATGTAAAGGAACAAACATTTTATGTGTATTGAAACCTTGTAACTCTTAATGTCATATCAGCCCATGCTTTTTCATTCAGCTATCCTTATACTAGATTCAAGGATTGCTGATAGATAGAAATAGACTAAAATCGGTAAAATGTGGGCTAAGTGCTTTAAATATTTCCTTTTTGCACTATAACCATGTCCTTCACCTCAGATATGGATGGTCAAAAAGAACAACATTCTCTGTCATTTTCATGTTGTTGATGGGTTTTGTGGGTGGGTGTGTTTGTATGGGCTTGTTTATTTCTTGAAATCATGAATAGAGGAATGGGCTGTATTAATTTGTAAATCTCTATCAGAGTAATTAGATCAATTGAGCAGCTTGGCAATACCAAATATTCCTCTCATTAATCTTGTAGGATATTTTCAAGTTTTAAACCGCTAAGACATGTTTCTAACCATCTTTGTGCATGTCTACGCAAATGACTGGTGTGCTTCCCAAATCCTTCATACATCACTGCTTTCCCTTCTCTAAAAATAGCCATGTACCTTATCCACCCACCACCACTTAACACTTTCCATGCGGCAGTCGTCTCCAGACGACAGTTCCAAAATTTCACAATATCTATAGAATACTTGGCAGAACAAGTTAACTTGCTGTCGCGTCAAGGTCCCAGAAACCTAGGGACATGAGTTGTGTACAGGTAACAGACCCGGGATGATCCCCTTCTCTTTATGATGAGGTCTGCAACTATTTTAACGTGTTCAGGGTGAGCGTCTCCGTATTTGGAATCACCATGAGAATGCATTGAAATAAGTACAACATGCCTAGTATCAGTTCAGTAATCCTTGTGATAGACTTTGAAAAGGTTGGGAAAGGTTTTGTAAAAATGGTAAAACTAATAGCCGCTTGGAAAGTGTTAAGAAATAAATCTGCCTTTGCCACTTATACATCTGTAATGCCAATCCCATTATAAGCTCAGTTCTTTTAGGTAAATGGCGGAGAAGGATTATAACAGGGGTTGGAACATGAGCTGCCTATCTTATTTATTTACTTAGTGCAAGGGATGGGGGGATTCCCCTATTTGCTATGCCTACGCAATTATCCTATGTATATACTCCTAAGACAAGTCTCATAAGGCGACAAAACCCCTGTTCTTTAGACAAACGGACCTCTCAGGTAGGGTCGGACAGTTGTTTATTCTTTTTATTCTTCTTTTTTTCAAAAAAATTGGGAAACTTTGGAGAATTTTTAGCAATTTCAAAAAATATATTTCAAAAAATTTCAAAATATTTGTAAAATTTTCATTTTTATTAATAATCAAAAATATTTAAACTAAAAAAAACAACCAAAAAAACTCAAAAATCATTTTTAAAATAAAAATAAAACTAAGTTGCTTGGGCGTGAGAACCAGGCATGAGAATATTCCAAATTAATCCGGATTTCCAGAAAATTTCCTCAAAATGTGTGTTCTCTGAGTTCGATGTGAATTTGATATAATATTTGGGGGTGAGGTGGAGTGGGGTAAGGACAAATTTCATCCGAGGGCCCCAAAAAGTTCTCAAAAAAGTGTTGTTTTGAGCCCGTTTTGAGTTGCTATAAATCGTCATTCCGTTATCCGTAGGCCTAACATCGTGATTAAGAAAAAAGTCGGGACAACGGCATGTTTTAATTCACATATTTTGAAATCTGTAATGGATTCATACATGATCCAGCGTACAAATCTAAGAGCTGTTAAAGATACTAAAATACTAGAAAGTTACGTGTGTTCTTTAGGCTCATTTACACATATATAAAATGTACCAGCAAATGCATTCCACCGGAACCAGGTTAAATGAAAAGCCCGGTAAAAAGTGATGCAGTGCTCCAGTAAAGAAAGGAACTTTCAGCAAGCTCCTCGTGTTGTATTTGAAAATTCGTTTTATGATTGATGCCGTGTAACATGGCGTCGTTTACGAAAGAGAGACTGTACAAGCTTTAAATTCCACGTAAGAATATAATAGGAAATGAATAAATTAACATTTCATTTAATTTAAAAGGGTATTTTAGAGCTTGAATTAATCAAATAAGCTTACTTATAATAACATCAAAATAAAATAGTCCTAGTAAAATGTGGCGCCGTATACCATGCTGATATCGGTATTGTATTGTACACTAGCAAATGAGTGAAATCAATAATTGAATTGTACTTTAATTATTTCATGACCTGACTGTTTAAAAATTTCCACGAAGCCCTGGCCAATTTCTTAAACCCCGACTACTTCAAGATAACTGTGATAATACCAACAAAAAGGCTTTATAAAAATTGGTCTTCTGTAAGGGCATCAAATTGATTCTGTAAGGGCATCAAATTGATTTTTATGTGTAGAAACCCAACATTTTCGGGGGGCTCCGCCACCTCGTCCCCCGCCGGGGCGTTGCCCCTGGACCCCACCAAGGGCCTTAAGCGGGCCTCTGGACCCCATGAGGGGTGATACTCCGGTCGCTTCGCTCCCTACGCTCGCCATTTTCCTGCTTTTTATTAGAACTCCATTCTCATGCCTGGAGAACAGGATTTTGTTTTTCGTGGCCTAAACTAATATTTTTCTAGGGCATTAATGTTATTTAATTTATTTTTTCGTATGAAGCATCCTGGATTAATATTTGTTCACATAGCCATTGCTACTTTCCTAGGTGTTACATTACAATCATACCCATATGCATCATTTAGCATTTTGTGGGATTGATTTCTAAATAGGGAAAACCCCAGAGTGTTATAAATGATGATTTTATATAAAGGAAATCAGCACAAGTTGTGTATGAATGGAAAAGGAGACAAGAGTCAAATTTGCTATTAAAGATTGTTTTGACCATAGATGTATATCAAATTAAATAATATTGCATTCCTGAATTACTTTGGAAGAAACCCCACCAATTGGTAATGTTATATTTGTTTTTTAAGTATTTTGCAGGCAGGTAGGGTCAAATGTTTCATTTTTACAAAACAATTATATCTTGAGTATTTTGCCTTTTTGAAACAAAATGACCCATATATGCATACAAAGTTGTTTCTACACAGATAAGACTTTGTTGAATTGACAGATATGTTCAAGTATAAGTGCAGCAAAGTTGTAGGTACTCTTAATCAACCTGATTATTTTGATAGGTATTTGGCTTGAAACCTACTTCTACTTTTTGTAGATCCTTTTAGAATATTAATGTCACCAAAAATGTCAGCTACATGTACAACTCTTTTGTGTATTTGAGTAGCAAATTGGTCTACCATTTCCTGCATGTAATAGATTCAATTTGTTCAATTAACGTATGGTAGATACATAATGTCACAGCTCTGTCAAAACCTTGTATGTTTTCCAGCCCTTAAACATGTATTAAGTAAAACTGCCCACCAGATATGCATAAGAAGTGTTGCTTTGTCCATGACCGGACTACTGAACTTCACCAAAAACGATAAGAAGCCAAAACAAAAATCCCATTTCATAATCATGCGAGATAAATCACTTTCAAAAATCCTGCGTCAATTCAAAGAATGAACTGAATGGTTTGTAATACGCCATGATTCTGGTGAATGAAGCCTGGTTGTTTCCTTTCTTTAGAGCCGATCATGCATTTATGCAGGGCCTCTATGCATGTTTTCAGAGTTGCAGTGAACCAATTGATTGGCTCATCAGAGCTCTTTGTTGAGAGTTACCAGTTTGATTTCTTATCACTCAGTTAATGAACCTTGTTAATGTCGTCTGTTGGGCTATTGTTCACATTTGCTCTTTATATGCGAAAAAGATGTTTCCCTTATGAAAATCGCAACCAATTCTGCAACCTTGCGCAACCTTGCGCAACCTTAAATGTGGAAAAATACAACCTTGCGCAACCTTGCGCAAGGTTAAATTTGGAACATTACAACCTTGCGCAACCTTGCGCAACCTTGCGAAAGGTTAAATTTGGAACATTACAACCTTGCGCAACCTTGCGCAACCTTGCGCAAGGTTAAATTTGGAAAAATACAACCTTGCGCAACCTTGCAATGTCAGTTGGCGGTGTAACCTTAAGTTTGTATCTCAACCAAGCACAAGGTTGCGCAAGCAACTGGTTAAATTTGGAACATTACAACCTTGCGCAACCTTGCAGAAACATCTAAAGCTTGCGCAACCTGCCGCAACCAGCTAGTGGTGCAAGGTTGCGTGAGGTTGCGCAAGCAACTGGTTAAATTTGGAACATTATAACCTTGCACAACCTTGCAGAAACATAGAAAGCTTGTGCAACCTGCCGCAACCAGCTAGTGGTGCAAGGTTGCGCAAGCAACTGGTTAAATTTGGAAAAATATATAACCTTGCGCAACCTTGTGCAACCTGTTTGCAACCAGCTAGCAACCACCAAAAACGTGCGTCAAAATGAAGTCAAAATTCGGAACCAATACCAAAATAAGCTTATATGTTTTAAACTTACTATTCTTCAGCATTTTTATCTGCAACATCAGTTTCCTTCAAAGATTAGAATATGATTCACAACTTGTTTTTCTAGCATACCTCATTTTCATTATGAAATTGATTACAAAGTATGGGTACAATTAATCATCAAAGTCACTACAATTTTAGTAAAGGTTACAATGACAGCAATGTTGATTTCACATGTTTGACCTTTTGACCTGACCTTTGAACATAAGAAGAAACCTTGCGCAACCAGTTTGGTGTTTCTGAAGAGGTTGCGGGAGCTTGCGCAACCAGTTTGGTACTTCTGAGAAGGTTGCACAACCATCCGCAACCAGTTTGGTTCTTCTGAACTGGTTGCAGGAGCTTGCGCAACCAGTTTAGGAATTCTGAGAAGGTTGCGCAACCATCCGCAACCAGTTTGGTTCTTCTGAACTGGTTGCAGGAGCTTGCGCAACCTGTTTGGGAATTCTGAGAAGGTTGCGCAACCTTGCAGCAACCATCCGCAACCTTGCGCAACCAGTTTGGTTCTTCTGAACTGGTTGCAGCAACCTTGCGCAACCAGTTTGGTTTTTCTGAGAAGGTTGCGCAACCTTGCAGCAATCATCCACAACCTTGCGCAACCTTGCGACAGACGTCTGCAACCTTGCGACAACCTTGCGCAACCTGGTACCACCTTGCTGCAACCAAATTTTGGTGATTGCATTTTCGTAAGGGTTAGGGGCATGAGCACTTACAAGGTTTAAATAGATGTGTTTTTGGCTCATGTTTTGAGCAGACTTTCCAAAGGTTATACATAGGAATATAACTTTATACATGCTGAAGGGCCAGATGGAGATACAAGGTTTTGACAGAACAGCGCCGAAAAGCTGTTAGATTCTGTTAATATAGTTGATGATTTCAAGAGCGCTGTCAGCTAACTCACCCTCAAAAGTTACACAAAAGGCAATTGCTACGTATCAGGGTATAAAGTGGTTGACGTATGTTATAGCAAATAGCGAGTGGAGGACGTGTGCATATCATCATTATACTAAAAGGACTTTTAAGGGTGGAATATGATCTGTTCTTGGTGTAGCGATACGCATGACATACACCCACCTAACCACGTCCGTTTGTTGGATGGATTCATCGTTAAATCAACAATTTGGCTTTTATATTTTATTTTGTTTCAATAATTTATTTCCAAATAACCATTATAGTATTTTGCTGAATAGGAATAGGAAAAGGAAGGGAAGGGATGATTATTTTTCTATTTTCATGTTTTTGATTTGATAAGTGTCATCTTGTGAAATGCCTTCATGAGAATGTGTGAGATAAAAAAGCTACAGCTTTTCTCAGAAATATTCATTAGGAAAAGTATAGGAATGTATTGGAGCCTTGGAGGCAGTGATATGATGTAGCCAGGATTTACCCAAATGTATGTCAGGGTACAACAACTTTAGATACTTTCCTAGTATATACATAGTCAAGAAACTGTTTGGGAACATTTGCATGAAACATACAAAATTTACATTTTCTAATCCCTTGTTGCTTCTCTTTTTATCACCACTGATTTTTCAGCAAAAGCTGCATTTACTGTCAAACCATGGCACTAATAAAACCCGAGAAAATTGCTTCCCGTAAGTCATTTCGTGATCCCCATCATGTTGGAGCATACGATTGGTATAGACATTTGGAGTATTGTCTCCTCGATAAGAATATCGCTGTTTGTAAAATTAATATCTTGTGCTAATTAGCTTTAATTAAGGGGGGTGTGGACTCTCAGGTAAAGCCTCCGTAAAACTACTGTAACTTCTTCATTATTCATTTAATCTATATAAAAGTATACAAGTTTCTTGAAGGAAAAGGTTCAATTAATCCAGCCATGAACATGAAATTGACCATTTTAAAGGAAATGATAGAAAACACGTTTTTGACCCATTTTAGGTTCTGCAAAGATAACTCAAAATATATTTGGTCATTTTATACAAAAATGGGTGACAAAAAACAGGGTTTTTAACTTTATTTAAACTTTAGTTGGTGTATAGTTGACTATCATGAAAAGGGGTCATTTTTTATGAGTGCATAAGGCAGTCTTCATACACATGATACACATGATACAGTATAGACGAATTACTCTAGCTCCACTTCGAGGCTCGCCCGTGCATTTTATAACCAGGGGTCGAACGGGTTGGTCTATATCCTTGAAAATGCATACATTAGGATTGTTGGTAAATTAACATTATTTATTTAAATTTTCTGTAAATATGTCGTTCACCCTCCTATACCGGCTGTTCCTTAAGTTTAGAAACTGTTGCACACCAATTACACCAATAGGTGTTCACAGTGTAGGCATTACTGCATATGGATATCATGTTCAGGTGATATCAATGTAATAATACATGAATGCTATCTACTGAAGATAGCAATTAATATAACATATACGGTTATCTACTGAAGATAGCAATGTGGGTACTATCTACTGAAGATAGAAATGTAACATGGGTGTTATCTACTGAAGAAAGCAATGTAAATACAGGGTGAGTCAAAAAGAAGTTTACCCGGATTGGTGATGTTTTAAAAAACAAACAAATGACACTCGAGAGTTCAGTAAAGCATATATTTAACAAGCATTCTCTCCTGCTTATTAGGAAAAAAGAATGACACAAATTGATCATTGCTAAGAGGAGTTATGCCTATTTTAATAAAGGTACTCATTTTGCAAGCTGTCCACGGAATACTTGACAAAACAAATGTAAAGTAAGCATTTTAGCTTGACAAAACATGAGCGCTTTCAGTAAAACAGGCATAAATTCTCTTAGGAATTATCAATTTGCTTCATTGATTTTCTCTAATAAGCAGCAGAGTATGTTTGGTAAATGAATGCTTTACTGAACTTTTAAGTGTCATTTTTTTGTTTTGAAAAACATCACCAATCTCGGTCAATAGGGAAGTACGCAGCTAAAATGCATACTATACATTTGTTTGGTCCAAGTATTCTGTGGATGGACAGCTTGCAAAATGAGTACCTTTATTAAAATAGACATAACTCCTCTTAGCAATGCTCAATTTGTGTCATTCCTTTTTCCTAATAAGCAGGAGAGAATGCTTGTTAAATATATGCTTAACCGGACTCTCGAGTGTCATTTGTTTGTTTTTTAAAACATCACCAATCCGGGTAAACTTCTTTTTGACTCACCCTGTATTGGGTTATATCTAAAGTGAAGAATGCAATGGTGGGTGCTTTCTACTTAGACAGCAGACATCCGTGTTGTAACAGTTTGTTTGTTTGTATGTTTGTTTGTTTATTTGTGGGTTTGTTGGGTCTGTTTATTCACGAATTGCACTAGTCACCTTAACTGGATTTACACTAAGGCATACATGCAAAAAAACAACTTTCAGAGATTTTTATTATTCTCCAAAAGAACTTTAATTTGTGGATTCAAACAGTAACATCCCTATTCAATTTCATTTTGGTACCAATGCTATTGACATATTAGGCGTCATTGTAATAATTGCATGAATTAAATCAATTTCACTGAAAATGCGTTCAGCTAATATTTGTGAAGCTATGAAAGGGTAACCCAGCAGTCCATTTCAATAGCGTCTTTCCACTCAATAGACAACAGATAAAGCAATCAATTCACAAATGACGGTCATTTGAATGGACAGTAATGCTACATTGGCATTCGCTATAACTAATTTTAGGTATTGCTGTTTTGTTTTGCTTTATTGGGGTACTTAGCGCATGTTTTTAATTTACCAACAGCGGTATTCCTATCGGGGAGAACAAATACTACACGACTACATGAATTGCATGCTCCAACACGATAGGGGTCACGGAAATTATGTTATTGAGCTACCTTTTCCTCTACCATAACATATTGTGGTGATCCTGTGGTTGGTCCCCTTCTGGTAGGGAGTTGTGTTATATACTTTGACCTGATCTTAGTAAATGGACTCAGAAATCACTCCAAACTATAGGCATCTGATGTATGTTTTCTTTCAATACTGTACTGGGACATGGGGAGTTTGCCAAGATTGATCAAATGGCAATGGATTGAGGAGAGGGAATGTTTGATGGTGTACAATTGCAACAGATCACACAAAATCTAGTACCATCTGAATAAAATCGGCAAGATCAGTCACATTTATCCACAATACCACATGAATTCTTGATGATGATTTTTCATACTGACACTAGTAAAGAAAACCCTCTATTGCCTATACCGATTCTGCCACAATATTGTTTCATATCAATACATTTATTCAAAACCCATTTGTCTAATACCCACCTTGTCCAATGCCATTTGGTCTTAACCATTTGGTCGAAACCTGACTTGTCTAATAAACAAATCCTCTAATGACCACATAGTCTAACTAAAATGCCCATTTTGTCAAAAAGTCATACCTTATTTTGTTCAGAATCATATCTTTTATATCAGAGTCATATCTTATTTTGTTCAGAATCAAATTTGCTATCATTTAAAAAATATTACAAAATTCTACTTTGACCCCTTGTGAACTTTGACCCCCCCCCCCCCCCCCCCTTCCTAAATTTGTGCACATGATATTATTTGGTTGACTACCTTAGCGATGTTGTAATAGGTCCTAATGATTATCTGCATAGTGTATTCCCATCACACGTCTACAGCACACAAGTACAGATTGGATAAGAAATCTCGATTTGGCCCCCTAGGTATGCATACATGTAAAAGATTAAATTAATTCTTTCTATGCCAAACTTGTATTGTCTTGTCAATGCCATGCATATAAAAAGTTTATCCTTAATTATGCCAAACCTGTATGTGAACATGAAGCATATAAATGGTTAGCCTCTATGCCAGACTTATTACCGGTCTGATGCATAAAGATGTAATTGTAGAGGTATCACCAATTTCAGCATATGAAAGTAAAATGCCGCCACAATGCCAAATGTGTATCTAGCCAAATTCACGCATGTAAAGGTTAATCTTTTCCATCCAACCAGGTGTGAAAGTGACAGACAGCATCCACCTAATCAGTTCAAAGTTGACGTCAAACAACATTCGATTGAACAAAATACCCACAATCACGTAGCAATTGCGGGGCTTGGGGTGAAAGCCGTCAAATAAATAAGGCATTAGCATCCGCGGGGCATGGACAATTTCAATATTATGTAAGTCCTTTTCATTTTGTGCGTGCAGTCAATATTTCTTAGAGACTAACCAATGACGTATATGTGCACGCTTAACCCTAAACCTTCCTGGCCACTACACAGAGAAAACGATGTACAAAATATCGCTGTTCAATTTCGGTTGTACACTTTTTCAAACAACAGATGTGTAAAAGTTATACATCGTTGTTTAAAGAAGACAACATTTTTTTAAACAGGTGTTGTTTACAGTATAAAGAACGCCGTTCACATCAATACAAAGTGATCTTGAACAACGTTGTTTACTTGTGACGTCACAAGTCACGTGTCACAATGATTCGTTTGCGATGCTTCAAATTAATGGCCGCCGTATTTCATTCGGTAAACAAATTTCGATTTTAAATCATAATTTTAAAGATTTTGCTGACAAGATGGGGAAATACAATCAAGAAAATAATGAAATATGATGACCAAAGAACCGATATAGTTTGATGATAGACGGCGAAGATGGATATTTTTTGCAAAAATATCATTTTAATTTCGCGATTTTGCTCCACAGACAGAAGGCATCCGAATTCGACAGTTCTGCCGTTCTGTCTGTGTACTTCAACACAAGAAATTCAAGTCTTCAAATCGTGCTGGAATTTTAAACAACTACCAGTAAACAACCTTCTTTTTTTAACAACCATCATTTAAACAACCCTGCAGTTTTAAACAACCACCATTAAACAACCCTGGTTATTTAAACAGGCCAATTTCATCCATGAGGATTGAACAACTTTCTTTGAACAACCCAAGATGATTGAACAACTTTCTTTGAACAACCCAAGATGATTGAACAACTTTCTTTGAACAACCCAAGATGATTGAACAACTTTCTTTGAACAACCCATGAGGATTGAACAACTTTCTTTAAACAACCCTTGAAAATTGAACAACAATTTTTAAACAACACCAATGTGTAAAATCTGATTTTAAACATGTTGTTTAAAAAGTTAAACAACTAGGTGTTTAAAACTTTAAACAACCCCAGATGTTTAATATTTTGAGCAACAAGTTGCTCAGCTCACCCGTCAAACAGCAGTTGTTCAATTTTTTAAACATGTTGTTCACTTTTTTTTTTACTGTGTATAAATCACTAGGCTACTGCTGATAGCATGTACTTCCCAAATCTTGTGGCTCGATCAGGCGGGCTATCAAATGGCGTAGGAAAACTTAAATTTTTCAACATGGAAAAACTGACAAGTTATCGCAAACAGATAAATATCTGACTTCCACTCGGGCGGCACGGGTTTGATCCCCGGTGCTGGCAGCATAATCCCCCCCAAAATGTAACCTTTTTTCTCCCCTGATAGTCTTATTCATAAAAAATATGCCTGGGGAGTTAACACTTTCCACACGGCTATTAGTTTTACCATATACTAAACAGTTTTTTCAGAATCCTTTTCCAATTTTCAAAGTCTATCAAACCAATACTAGACATGTTTGTACGTATTTTAATGCATTTCTCAAGGTGATTCTAAATATGGTGATGAAATTTAATAATTTTTGAAACATTTTGTAAAATTAATTAATATAGCCCAAATCACAGATCATATTCGATGTCCTTTTCTTAATCATTATAGATCACTTGATGGTCTCTATAATAGCCAATTGTTTCACCACAATACTGTGTATTTGTTTGTTTTATCAACTCACTTTTCGCTAACACGATTCTATAGTGATTCTGTTGTCAAATTATTCGTCTTATCCCACTATTGCCATGATATCATTCATTGGAAAATTGAAAGGTTTTTAATCAATTACAGTATGAAAATTGTCATATTTTTAGTTCTTCCAATTCTTAAAAAAGAGCAATTGGTTGTTAATTGTTTTTGATTGTCTTTTATAAAATATGGTTGTATAGTGTTGCAATAATCATTTTAATATTTGCATAAACATAGTCTTTTTCACTTCCACGAGACAGTGATGTCACTGTATCATTCACTTACACCATAAATGCATGCACCTCCTTGAAGCACTGGTATATACACACATGCATAGGAAAACAAAAGATACATTAAGCATAACTTTTGTGTCTGTAAAATTATGTGTCTGTCCAACTTTTGTTTGGCATGTTTTATGTGCATAGTTTTAGCAAAAGCTTTTTTTTTGTGTTTAAAAAAGATTAGTATCGGTAGTAGGAAGTAGAAGGTAGCCCAAATGATATCATGTATATACCATTGCATACCTCTTGGAATTAGCCATCCCTCCTTCCTTTTCTCAGAAGAAGCTATATAGCAATGCCAGTTCTGATCTTTATCCATTCAAATTGATATCTCCTCTGCATCCATGGGGTCCACAGCTTAACATAACAATAACATAACAATTAATATTAAAAGCGCTATTCCATCTAGATCATAGCGCATGCGACATAGAACTCAAATTAGCATGGGAAAAGGTGAGTCTTATGATTACAACAAAACTGAGAGATGTTGTCGGTTTCTCTTATAGTATACGAGGGAAATTGTTCCATGACTGCGGACCTGCTACATTGAATGATATTTGACCCAAGACTTTGATTGTTCTAGGAACATTCAGGCAATTTATGTCATGAGCAAGGTGAAGAGTTCTTTGAGGGACATATGGCGACAGTAGATTTGATAAATAACCAGGTGCAGTATTGTTCATGCTTTTATAGACAAAAGACAGAGTTTAAATTGAATCCGTTCCCTTATGGGCAGCCAGTGGAGTTCTTTAAGCATCGGGGTAATATAATCTCACCTGGATATGGAACATAACAAAACCGTGCAGCATTGTTCTGCAATCTTTGCACTCTGTCTTATCGTCATCATATAGATTGGTCTCCTGATTTTCCATTCACACCCCCAGTCTTGTGGAGTCAAATTGTGAAACCTAAAACTAGAATGGTGCCCCAGTTTTGCCAATTCAAATTGTGAAAAAAACTAGAATGGAGCCAGCCCCAGTTGTCAAAATTGTGAAACCTAACACCAGAATGATGCAAACCTTTCACTCAACCTCAGATTTCCAATATTGTACCTAAAATCAAACTGGCATGATTTATTCCTTGGGTTGGTTGTCGAATTGCCCAGGGCAATGGACAGATGGACGCTACTATCTCTATTACGTGGGCAATTTCACAATGGTTCAGATAATGGGCAAAGATAGGCACATAAATGATTCTTACCCTTTGGCCTAAAGGTGAGCTTCGTTTAGCTTCCTTGAGGATAAAAAAATGCAGGTGAAAATGAGATCTAAAGAAAATGTTACGAGCCCTTCATCATAACCCATCGGATTGTCTATTATGGAGTTCCTATGAGAAAGGCAATGCCATTGTTGCTAACCATGTAATGATAATTACTCCCATAGATCACATATAATAGTGAATAGTAGGTAAGCCCTGTGGATCGATTTATACGTGGGTGGGGGCATGGGGATTGCAAAGACATCAAAGCCATGACAATTGTATTACTGCTCTGGTTCAAAATATGATAGGATATCATATTAGATATAAAGTGTGCATTCTGTCAGATTGCCCCTGCTTGTAGCAATGCTTAGAAATTGGACAAAAACAATGAAATATATTACAAAATCTAACAACTTATGGGTTTGAAATCAAAGGTACGTGTACGAGGGGCATTCAACTGCAACCATTGAAAATCTCTGAACCGTGACACGTGTCAGTAAACTAAACTTATGATACTTAAAACTGTAATGCTTACTCTTTTCTCACAGAAAATTTCGAACACGTAGGTCATTTTTATCATTACATTTCAGCACTGTGAATACCATGATCTCAGGGCACTGGTTAGGTAATTAAATGTTACAATGGCGGGAAATTTGAAAGACAAGTGTATAGCAAGCATACATGCGTTAACAGTGTTAATATTGGAGCTTGATTTATAATGTTGATTCTTGTCAATTTTCAGTGCCCAGAGACAATGATATTTATAGTACTGAAATTACATGATACAAATGACGCACATGTTTGAAATTTTCTGTGAGAATGTGGTAAGACTTACAGTTTAAGTATCATAAGTTTATTTTATTGACACATGTCACGGTTAAGATATTTTTAATGGTTGCAGGTAAATTATTGAACGCCCCTCGTACATAAGGTGGAAGTGATGATAATATTATCAATTCATCTTTCCCTTGTGGCATTTTAATTTTGATTCAGCAGGTCCCAGGTTCAAATCTCGGTCGAGGTAATGAACAATGACGACTGAAAGATTAATTATTTCAACTTATTGGTTTTAAATGTAAATGGGTTTTCTGGCAGATTATGTGAAAAATGTCCAGAATAGCAGATTGTTAACCATGATGGCTGTCAAATACCATACCCAGGTGAAAATGTCAAACTTTGTTTAAAAAATAGGGTGTGTTGCCAGACATTAAACATTTTTGGACCCCACTTTCAAATGTTGACAACACTGAAGATTAAGACTTTATGTTGTTATTTTTAAACACAAACATAATGGCATGGTCTATTTATGTCAATGTAACCAAATAAATTTTAGTTTCTAATAACACTTTGTCAAAACAGTAATTTTTGTTGGTCTATGAAATTATAAAGCTTTTAAAAGGATTCCTGTCGTAAAAATAGAATTAATCCATTTAACTCATCAGTGGTGTGGCATAAAAGTCTGCAAGTTGGTATGTAATGTGTCCTGATGGATCATTCATAATTGTATTTGCTACAAGGGAGACTCGATTGCGTAAGATATGAACATGTGGTTGGATTCTGGCAGACGAAATCTCTTAAAATTGTTGATCTCTTTTACATTTCTCAGAATAATATCTATTTGGATGCGGAAGTAAATATTGCGAATTGCCCGACATTTTTTATACTTATCTGTATAAAAACTCATACTTGATTGAAAATAACATCCCTCCGTTTTGAACCTTACAAAGATGCCGCAGATACGATAGAGTCATCATCTCCTTGGGAAGGGAGGGTTAGACATGTGGAATAACCACCCGGTGGCGACATAACAATATCACCACATTACATCGTTGTCAAGTGTATGTTTATGTTCTTCAATTGGGGAATTTATTTGATTTGTACATAGACATACAGTAATTATGTCGCCTGTCAGTTGTCTAGGGCACGAGCTCATGTGTAGATATTTTAATGGAATTGGGTTGGAAGAAAGATGAAGGCACCCCACAATGCAGTATGTTTTGATTCTTGGGTATTACATACAGTTAGTTATCATGGTTTATGTTGCCTGTTCCTGGTTAAATTGTGGATATTAGAATGGAAAGTGGTGTGAAAGAATGTATAGGTATCCCATAATGCATTATGATTTCATCTATACAATGCAGTCAGTTTTCCCATGCACGTATGTGGACAATGGAATGGAATTGATCTTGAAAAAGATATAGGTATCCCATAATGCATTATAATGCACTCTGTAATATACAACCTGTCAGTTGTCTGAGGTATGCCGGTGTGTGGGGGGAATTGGAATGGAACAGAACTGGAAGAAAGATGTAGATGTCCCATAATGCAATATGATTTAAATTTGTACATAAACATGTAGACCTAGTAAAAGAGGTTATCCATGTAGCCAGGCGAAACGGACAGCATAAGGGAGCGTTCATTAATACTTTGGTGGTGGGGGGGGGGGGCTGGATAATTATAGGGGGGCCTATTTTCATGTACTAGCCCAGCTAAAAAAGAATGAAGGGCAAATTCATGTCAATAGCAAAAACATATTTAAAGCCAGGATATATAATTGAAGGGAGCATCCTAATTGGTTTCAAAAACAGAGATCCGTGCATAAACATGTGAAGTTATTCAAGGGATTAAAGACCATGATGGCACTAAACCAAAGATACCTGCAATTGAAGTGGGAGTTCTGATTCACTCTAGATTCTACAACCCGCCCTTCTAGATGTGATGTGTCCATCAAAATTAGTATATGATACATACAAAGATATCATATCTATGTTCTCTGAACTTGATAACAATGAACGTGGGGACAAGAAAGTTTCAGGGGCAGGCAGTAATACAGGGGGGGTCAAACAAGTTTGTGGCATGGCGAGAGGGGGAGTCAATAAAGTTTGTGGCATGGCGAGAGGGGGGGGGGGGGTCAAAAAAGTTTTGATATAGAGGTGCCTGGGGAACTGTCAGAAGTATCCGATTGCAGGCATGGCTATGGCCCCCCTCCCCCCTCCAAAAAAAAAAATGGAAAGAGAGAAAGAAGAGGGGACAAACGTAAAGCAAAAAGAAAAGGGTGGGGGAGAGGAGGGTACAACAAGGCAGGAGGGAATGCATGCGAGGGACATAAGAACGTTTGGAGTTTATTGGAAGTTGGTCGTCAGGATACGTACATGTGCGTACGTACGTTGATGAGAAATCTGATATTTTGGATGTACTATAAATATAGTATAACTTCTTTCTGACATAGGCCTATATAAAAAGCCAATATTGATCGGAAATAAAGTGATTGCATTTCAATATATCAATGGATAGATCAAAAGCTTCCAAGAAAATATAACAAACAATTAATTACGCAAATAATATGTTAATTAGCTCATGAATAATTAATTAGGTTTGATTAAAATTGACAAAAATATTTTAATTTTTAAATTTTTGTTAATGAATTATTTGCAATATTTAACCATCGTCATGAACATTACTTCTGTGACTTTTTACTCAAATTAGCGTACAATAACTAGTTTCTTACTTGATGCAAAAGTAATCTGTATAATATTTTAATATTTTGGATGATTTTAGAGGCATTTTAAGGTTAAATTTCCTATCAGATGTCTCTTTTATTACACATTTTTTGTTACATTCAATACTTTTACAAGAAAATAATATAATGATAGTCATTAATTCTTGTTGGAATTGGATACAAGTGACACAATCCATCTATAAAAACTACCACAATATTTTTCATTTTTCATGTAAAATATACCTAGATTCATATTTTATTCATTTTTAGGCCAAATTGGCATGATGCTTGTAGATTAGGGTTAAATAACGTTCGTAAGTTGGATTACTTGGTGAAAGTTCCTGAAATCACCAATGGTTTATGAATGAGTACCAATAAAAGTTTAGGAAAAGAAAACAATTTCATTTATGAGAGGTGTTGAAACTAAAATAACTCTTTGCTCACTCACTACACTAATTTCATTCTACACACACTCCATTTTTGGCTGTACTCAATCCATAACTCGCCATAAGAAAACCCAAACCTCCCCAATTCACCAACTCAACCATCCACAACTCTTCACTTAGACAACCCCACAACCAACAACAAATTTTAAACCATGCAGCATTATACCATGTATTTTACAAATGTGACATAGACTATTATTACACCTCATACATATTTATAAGGGCATACTCTTTTGATTGGTTCACCCAAGTCGGATAAATTAAAATACCTACCGAATGTTCGTTTAGGTTTATTGTACTACCAAACATGCGAGAGTTTGAAATACTTCCCGCTGATGAACACCGTCACCGGAATCAATTCTAGATCCTATGAATATTACGTACATGTTAAACGGTGACGCCAAGTACGAGGTTGCTTGACAACAACAAACATGGCGTCGTCTGCTAAACATCTGCCGAAGAAATTCGCGAACTAAACAGACGCAAATTTTAGGCTTCTTTTGAATAATTATGCTGCATCAAAATCTGTGAAGGTCTGCACCCGGAGGGGGGGGGGCACTCAACTTTTTTATGGTTAGGGGTGTGCCGCACAGGGTCTCAAAAAGGGGGGCTATAGAACTGAACTGAGTGGATTTTATGACGAAAAATAGGGTCTTAGGAACTGATTTTTACAAAAAAGTAGGTCTTGAGAAGAATTGGGGTTTTGGAACGCAACATTTATAAACACCATCCCCAATGCGCAGAACCTGCTTAATTGGAATATAATGATCCAGATCCAGATCCAGAAGTATCAAAATAATTCATACTGAATAACAACGCCATCGGGAATGCCAGTCGTATATTGGTATTTATAATAAAACAACCATGCTTTTCAGAGAGCGCAGTTGGTCAATCAGAGGCTTAATCCACATCTGTGGAACTATAGGGAACTGTGCTTTTTGAGTTGAGTTGCGAGCACATGTTTTTGGCATTACATCACTCGTACCGTTCCGGAAAATTGAAGTAAAATTTGTGATTGGACAAATTGTCACACGCATGCGTAAGGATAATTTTCGTAGCAATACGTCATTCGTATCAGGTTTCGGAAAAGGCCAAAGGGGAAATCGAATAAAGCCGAAGCACGATGTGTCACACGCATGCGTAAAGGACGATTTTCATCAATTAAAAGATGGCGACCGTATCGGCCAGCTACTTCGGAATTTTTTCAATTTAGTCTTCATTTAACGTTTTTAAATGACTTTTTCGGCCAATTTTCCAAGTTATTTATTGGTGGGGTACATCATTGATATGAATATTCCCCCCCATCCCGATCTGATCAGGTTTTATCTGACGTTTTTGATTGGCGACGATAGTTGCAGAATTCGGAAACCAATTATATTTTATCGATAATATAGCGACACAAATTAACAGCACTACTTTCACGTATATATTTCTAACAGGGGCGGCGCCAGGGTATTTTGATAGGGGGGGCAAACTATTGGTCGTCCCAAAATAAAAATAAATTGTATATAAATGCATTTTTGTAAGTGATGTGCGAAGCACCAAGGTGCGGCGCACCGCGCTAGAACTTTTTTCAATTTTCGAACCCATTTGGTGCGATTTGGTGTGTACTTTTGACCGATTTTTGGTTGAAAAGCCATCACTTCATTTCCAATAAATATTGGCTTTTTATCAAAATTAGAAAGCTGTTTCGTTATATGCAAGAAAGAAGTTGTGCATACTGATGAAATTTTCTAACAATGTTATGTTGAAAAACTGTCTCGCGGTTGGTAACGGCGAATGGAAGCTTTTTTTTAAATACATTTTTATAAATTGTTAACCCGTATAGCAAAATAAAGCTATTTTATGCAGCATTTTTACGCTTTAGGTTCGTTATTTATTTATTTTCGACCATGGTTTCTCATACTATTTGTATAAGAATTTGGTTTCGATTCCCTAGACTGACGCCTTAAAATTTAAAATATATAATTTTTTTCCCCCGAAATGGGTGGAGTTACTCGAATGTTAGTCAAATGTTTATTTATCTTCAGGTTTATGAAAGCGAAATAAAAGTATACGATTGATGACGACAGGAAAGCGATGATAAAGCGAGTGCAATCTTGAACTCTGACCTCGACGCATATTGACGATATAACAGTATCCTGCGGACGCCGGACGGTATGATATTGGTCAAAAGTTTGCAACAACAGTGAGGGCGGGCGATATGCTGCTCGTTTTACAGACGATGCCGGACACGGGCTATTTCACGAATTAACGAAGGACAAATAAATGGTTAACGACAAATTAAATCATAAACAAATTATTCAAAAATTGATATTGATCTGGATTTAGTTATTCAACTCCATTTGGTCATCACCCAGCGGTTTTAGGATGAAATAATTTAGTGCCAACATTAAATTCCTTTTTTTACATTAACACCAACGGAGATTCAACATTTACGGCCATTCGTGTCCCCGTCTGCTGAGGTTATTTTTGGTTACAGTAAATTGTTAATATTTCTCTTTTATGTTGGGCTAGGTCATTTTATCATTATTGATCACATTATCAACTCATCTTCTTCATCTTCAAATGTTATAGGCTCCAGTGGCGTAGCTAGGTTATTGATATTGGGGGGCGCTAAATATAATGAACCGACAAGATTGTTATTAGTCAAGATATGCGCGCGTAGCGCGCAAATTTTTTTGACTTTACACCTATATTTGGCACGATTGAGATACATTTTGGTAGCTTGTTCCAACGAATATTGCATTTGTGAAATTTTTTCATCTATGTACTTTTTACATCATAATTCCATGATTCCTCTGGTCAAATGAACCGACAGTGCCAATCTCAACCGACACGACGTCAATATTGGGGGGGGGGCGATCGCCCCCCCCCCCCGCGATCGCCCCCCCCCCTCTGGCTACACCACTGATAGGCTCCTCTGTTTTCCTTCCTTTCCTCTTTCTTTCCTCTTTTCTTTCCTCCTTTCTTTCCTCTTTTCTTTCCTCTTTTCTTTCCCTTTTCTTTTCTTTCCCTTTTTTTCCTTTTTTCCTATCCTTCTATAGGGGGGGCTTTAGTCCCCCCTGTGGCGCCGCCGCTGATTTCTAACATAACTTAAACACTGCGTTGTTTCACTTTCTGCAAATTTTCAATCATAATAAATGGCGGCGACCGACATGACAACATGTTCATTTGGTTAGTTGAACAGTTGTAGGCCTAAAAGTCTTTAAAGTACAAAAACAAACTCATGAAAAAGAGTTCAATACTATCAAAGGAATGTGTTTTGTGTTTGGACGACTTCAATTCACAGTATTCATGCCGAATTTATATTCCCAAACACAATTTTAAAATTTTTAAAAAACTTTAAAAAAAAAAATATCCGACCTACCGACCCTACCTTTTTCGGACCCTCTATGGACAAACAAACACTTTTTGGGGGTGGGGGCCTTATATAGTTCTGTGTGGGACATTTTATTTCTTTAAAAAAAAACTATGTGTGATGTGGTCGACGAAATAACAGTGATCTTCTGTTGAGCAACTGGCATTGAAAACTTGTCTCGCAATATATTCAGTGATATGAATGAGTGGGTGAAAATGGTGTGTAAGATAACACTGGCAATGGATAGCTCTTGTTTAAACCAATAAAGCCACTCAGCCTATTTGTCTGACTCATTTGATTTTCAATAATCATATGTGGTTTATAATTCTAGCTTTTAGCACTAATTTCTACTTTTAATCGAAATGGAACTACTGGTTCATAACAGATACATATCTGTCATATGTAATTTGATGATTACTCTTAGTTGCTAAAACAGATGTTATTTTCTGGTCAAATTAGTCTGATTCAGCCCCGGATTCAGCGATATATAGGTCTGTTCAGACGGTCACACTAGTCTCGAGATTTGAAAAAATCTACCGTTAATCCAGAGTGGCTGTCCAGACAACAATCTTAGCCTTGAGTCTAGTGATATCACTGCGGTAGCTTCTTCGAGACTAACTTAAGGTTGCAGCAAGTTCACTATAGTCTCGAGCACTATAGTCTCGAGCTTTGAAAAAATCTACAACTAATCCAGAGTGGCTGTCCAGACAACAATCTTAGCCTTGAGTCTAGTGATATCACTGCGGTAGCTTCTTCGAGACTAACTTAAGGTTGCAGCAAGTTCACTATAGGCCTGTTCAGACGATCACTAGTCTCGAGCTTTGAAAAAATCTACCACTAATCCAGAGTGGCTATCCAGACAACAATCTTAGCCTTGAGTCTAGTGATATCACTGCGGTAGCTTCTCCGAGACTAACTTAAAGGGACATTAAGTGGTGTTGAAAATTTTCAATGTTTAAAAATTTACTTCAGAATTCAAGATGAACATTAAAAATTGCCATTATTTTTTTTACTAACAAAAACACAGCAAAACTTGATTAAAACAATATCATCGCTATTTATTGAAAAACGCCCTCTATGCAAATGTGGTTCGTGTTATGTTTCACGCGTACTGCAGCAGGATACTGTCGGACGTAAAATGCTCGTTGCGGCTCTACGAGCATTTTTGAATCGGCGTTTTCTTGTACAAAGAGGGCTGATTTTTCTTAATCCTTATAGGTGTAAGTTCATACATGTAATACATTTATAAAAATAAACTAATCCCAGTTTTTATCATAATTGAGGGCGCAACCTCCAACACATCTCTTAGTGCCCCTTAAAGGTTGCAGCAAGTTCATTATAGGCCTGTTCAGGTAATCACTAGTCTCGAGCTTTGAAAAAAATCTACCGCTAATCAGGCCTCAAATTTCGTCAATTTAGGGGCACGGCCACTTTGGCCTTAAAAATAACACATTTCGAAGGGCATCGAGGCCATGTTCTGGGGCACCAAGGCCAAACCAATATTGGAATGAAAGGGCACCAAGGTCATTTTATATTACATTATTTATACCATAATTTTACATGTAAACTTCACTAGGACTTTTATTAAATACTTTACAGCATGAAACGAGACAGTCTGTTTATTTTGTCAATCAACATATTTTAATACTGTATCATTGTCATGTTGTGAATTTGTGATGTTATATGTACATTGCTGTTGGAAAGCAGAGCAGTGAGCAATTGCATAGCTAGAGACAAGGTGGATACATGTTTAAAAACAACCATTAGATAGATGAAAACTTTACACCTCGAATGGACTGTCACATCGTCATTTTTGTAAAATTTTAAAGCACATTGCACCTTTCAAAATTGGATTGAACTTGGAATAATTTGATCAAAGTTAAGTTTATCGGAACCCCCAACCGCGAGCCAAAAGGGCACACGGCCACTGTTAAAAATAGGGCACGGCCATTATGGCCGTGATTTTTTTACTGATCCGAGGGCATCGCGGCCAGATGCGAGGGCATCGCGGCAATGGCCGCGATGGCCGCGATGTAATTTGAGCCCTGCCGCTAATCCAGAGTGGCTGTCCAGACAACAATCTTAATCTTCGAGACTAATAACTCAAGGTCGCCTGATTCTCAGATTGCCGGAAGTAATGCATTGATAGGCAATGGCCTTACAAAAATCTCACTAGCGGTTAACATGGTTGAAGGGTTCACACGGCAGACATGCTCTTGGTTAACTCTCGGTTATTGCTTTGGGACTAGTTAACCGCTAGATTTCTTAGGGTTCAAATTCCAGATTTAGACTCGAGGTTCAAATTCCAGATTTAGACTCGAGGTTAGTTAACCATGACCAGTGGCATAGCTAGGATTTTTTTCGGGGGGGGGGGGGGGGGGGGGTGCAAGATTTCCAAATTTTTTGTATTGTTTAAAAAAAAATAAAAAATTCATAAATTGTGTAAAAAACACCTTTGTGAATTAAAAAAAGGTCTGTCGGGCCAGTAGAACATGTTGCTAGGTAGCTTTTTTCCTAATGAATGTTGGTCATTTGATGATTTCCTTACATTTAATATCATCTCTCCCTCAGACCTGATACATTCATCCCCACATACATCCTGTCCATAATTAATGGTCAGTCTGAGAAAAATGCAAAGCATGCTCCAGCCTTCCCCTAGCCTTTCATCAAGGCGATGTTGGTCGTGTTGGTGTGTGTGAGAGCCTTAACAAAAAAGTGTAAGGGTTCTCTGTAAAAATATTCTGATACAACGCCTTTCCGCACAAAATCTTTGTGTTATGTTTTGTGTTGTTTTACGAAAGATTTATCCCGGAAAAATCACGCTTGCTTATTGGTTGATAATTATGTCATGATTTATCGGGCGACATCATCGATATCAAGTGCTATCTTTAAACGTTGTCGTAAATGCAATTAGGCGGAGCTAATCGTGTATTACCATGACAACATTGTTTCATTGTTTGATCAACACATAATGCTTACACAGTATAATAGTTATTTGTGCAAAGACGCCTCGCTCCGCTCGGGTCGGGCATTGGACAAGGTAGTTTTGCGAATTGTCATTGACAAAGACTAGCCTTCGACCACGTCATCCCAAGCGTATCAATCTGGTCAGCTGTGTATTAAGAGAGAATGATGTTTGAAAAGTAGGGCATATGGTTTTATCAGATATTTTAATACCTATTAAACCAGGTTAATGGTTTATTAAATCTGTCTTGAAAGTAGAGGACATTTGAATTTTCTCGAGGAGAGCATATTGTATTAGGTTTCCACTGATTTATTCTAATTGAAGTTCCTGTTATAAGAATGAAATCTTCATTTGAAGTAAAAACACATCATGCAAACAATATTATGATTTTTCTATTTTTGCATACAATGACTGTTTGAATATTTGGAGAAACACATTCTCTTTCCTAACACTTTCCATGCGGCTATTAGTTTTACCTGAGACTAATATACCTAAAGAGATAAGAAGAAGCGCCCATTGATACCTGCCATGTGCAGCGATCCATGGTCCGATGCGACATTGTTATAGTTGATGGCCCATCGATTATCATCATTCAGTTTAATCTGTATCACGAACTCATCTTTTGAGTAGTAGCGCACTATTTTGAATCCAGTGTTATCCACACATGTATTACACTTTTCTTAATTTCCTGAACGCACTTTAGTATGGGATGGTGACCGACTCACAGACCTTGATATATTTCTGAAATCATATGCATTTATTTCGCTAAAATTATGGCATTTCAGAAGAGATATGCCAATTAAAACCTATTGGGTACATTCTTGAACATATAAACAATGTATTGTGATAACCAAATGTCATAGTTTGTATTTAGATTCATTATGAATTAAACTACAAAAAAAGTGATGTTTTGAAGAACTTGTTAATAAATTAAAGTATAACATTTGTTTCTCAATTCATGTTAAATATAAACACATTACCATGAACTTTGTTATCATAATACATTGTGTATATGCCCAAGAATGTACCCAATAGGTTTTAATTGTCATATCTCTTCTGAAATGCCAAAAATATAGCGATATAAATGTAGATTCATTTTAGAAATCTATCACGGTCTGTATGTCGGTAGCCATCCCATGCTAAAGTGCGTTCAGGTTATTTAAAAAATGTAATAAACGTGTGGATAATACTGAATTCAAATAGCGCGCTTACTCAAATAATGAGGTCGTGCTACAAATTAAACTGAATGATGATAATCGATTGGCGATTGACTCAACAATATCCGCATCGGACCTTCTGCACAGTGATGAATAGCTGTAGTACCGTGCTTCTTATCTCTTTAGGTATATATTAGTCTCAGGTTTTACCATTTACAAAACAGAGTTTTTAGAAACCTTTTCCAACTCTCAAGGGCTATCTCAAGGATTCCTGAACCAATACTAGGCATGTTTGTACTTATTTCAATGTATTTCGCATGGTGATTCCAAATATGGTAATTAAAATCAATCCTTTTGACATTTTTGAAACATTTTGTGAAATGTTGGAATGTCATCTGCAGACGCCTGCCGCGTGTAAAGTGTTAAAGAGTAATGCTGAAGTGTTGATCCTGTGTTGTTAGCACCACTCGCTGGTTGCATGGGAATAAATGTTTCTATATCATTTTAAGAACATAAGCTTGCCATGCATGTATTTTACTTTCCCTCATCTCTGTTCATAGTGATGCAATACCTCCTTATCCCTATGAAATCTGTAACATTCTTGAAAATTCAAATGAAATAAGCTTTCTACTTGCAATGGAACATGTGTATCAAGTGAATATATATTCCATACCGTCTGCAAGAGGTTGTATGTTTTAAGGACAAAACTCTTACAACTTTTTGCACTCAATGACTCAGCATTCTAAGGCATTGTAAATGTATAGTAATACCTTCACACGACATCATTCTTTCATTTGGTTAGCAATATGTAATTCAAACCATTAAAGGGGCACAAAGTGGAGTTGAAATTTTGTTTTTAACATTAATTTACTTCAGAATTCAAGATGAAAATTAAAAATTACCATTATTGTTTCTACTCACAAAAACACAGTAAAACTTGAATAAAACAATACCATCGCTTTTTATTGAAACTTTTCTTAAAATGACCTCTATGTAAATATGGTTCACGTTATGTATCATGCATACTGCAGGGGGACACTGTCTGACTTAAAATGCTGATCTGATCAGATCACCTTTTTTTTAATCGACGTTTTGTTGTCCAAAGAGGGCTGATTTGTCTTAATCCTTAAAGGTGTAAGTTAATACATGTAATATTATTGTAAAAATAAACCAATCCCAATTTTTACCATAATTGAGGGTGCAGCCTCCAACACATCTCTTAGTGCCCCTTTAACTGATTAAAAAATAAAAACAGAATAAGGCTTTCATGAGTTCTTTTTTATCAATCTTGAAACTGACTGCATCCATGCAGTACCCAAACAAATGAAGCTCACGACGTCATAGAACTACTATTGATCACAGATTGTGCTCTACTACACCTTTTGGACATGCCTTTTCACCCGTATCATATATCGGTATTGATCCACTACGAGATCAGTATCGGATTTCTATTTCATCCCACAGTAATTTTACCCGTCAACCGTGCATGATTTGAGACCCTTCTATAGTGTTTACCATTCAATAGAATCAAGTCAAATTATTAGTCTCAATAATTCAGCATTTAATTTCTCGATCAAGTATGCAAGTTTAACATGTAGAAGCACTGTTGTTTGTCAAGAACAGGCTTCTAAATGGGGTTTTTCTTTTGAATTTATTAATTAAGACAAATGTTTTGATATTAGACAATCAAATATCAAGCACAAAAGGAACATAGCTAGAACTACATGTAGGGAAAGCAGACATAATTTAACTTTAAAAACTTTTCAAGAAGCCACTTCGGGTGTAAATATGTGATTTTTAAAAACTATTATCGAATATTCAAAAGGTTTTTAAGTTAACCACCTAAGACTGTAGTCCCTGTTATTTCATATATTATACAGACTAAATGCCACCAAACATCAATGGTTTTAATTCTGGTACACATTTGAATGAATGATAATCACACCCAAGAATTAATTCAGGTTATTGAAAACCTCAGCCTTATCCTCAGAAATTGACAATTTGAAACAATTAGCACAGGTCTGAGCAGGCCCATAGTCCCGGGGTGCTCAGTGGTCATTACAAGAGGGGTATCATGCGTGTCCAAGAAATCACGTAATTAGGGTAGTTTTTCAAGCTGGGGCACGTTACGTACGTAACTGAATAGGGTATCAAAACAATCCAAATTAAGAAAAAGTGTATACTTTTTACATCATTGGCTTTTGTATTTAGGGTCCTTATTTGCTCCATGAGGATTATAAATAGCCATGATACCTTTGCGAGATATATTCTCAAATTGTATCCGCGCAAGTGATATGATAAATCAGCTCGGCATTTGTTTCACAATACTTTTAGCTTATTAGGGAAGGAAAAAAGGGTTAGAAATGTGTCATACGCGGTAAGAGGTTTAAACTATACAAATTACTTGCTTAGGGTATCAAAATATTTTGAGTACTTGGGTATCGGAAATACTGATATTACTTGCTTAGGGTATGTAAAATACTGTGCCATACTAGTTTTTAGGGGGTGTTTTTTCACATTAACACGATTAAGTATTTAGCTACTTTTTGAAAGTCCTTGGACGTGCATGACACCCCCTTGTAATGACCACTGAGCACCCCGGGTCCATAGTAAGGTCAAATATGTCCTTAGTCTCATTACAGCCCTGATCTCCATGAAATTGGGTGCACAACCCATTGGCGAAGACTTCTGTATTATTGGACCTGCATTGGTGTGGCAAGTTTTCCATGCTAAATTGTGGCCATTTCTCCCCCTCCCCTGATGATTTCCCCGCATTCTAGCACAGGAGTATTATGGTTAGTGCTGTGTCTTACAACTTGCTCTCTTGCCTCAATCTTTTCCCATCATTTTTAACTTTCTGTATTTTTTTTATACATACTGTAATAGCTTTTATAATTGTGTTTATCATGTACAAAACCATCAATCAGAATGCCCCCTGTGAACAGGTAGATTAGATCTCATTTTAAATAGATACTCTTGTCTATTCTTTTGATCACCCCCTTAAACGGAGCGTGTATCACCTTTCACTCATTGTATCCTATAGCACCTATTGAATGAAGTATTTCTATACAACTATCTAGAGAAAATTGCACCGAACATGATATCTCATCCTTATACCTAAATGAATTTAGTATTTATTCAATTCATGTAAATTGGCGTTGGTACACAGAGTTTAATCTCCGGGTAATATTCCACATTTAGGGAGCAATATTCAAGCGCTTTTTTACCACTTGCCTTTTTTGTAAACTTGAACCATCAACTATCTCATATTCCTCCTCAATCCCTTCAAATCAATGATGGTCTCAATGATTGTGGTTATGAAATGGTGATTTCAGCAAGGTGCTCAAAAGTATATATAACAGCAATTCTTTCTTAGATTGTCGTAGACCATGCCACATTGACCATACTTAAAGGGACACTAAGAGATGTGTTGGAGGCTGCGCCCTCAATTATGATAAAAACTGGGATTAGTATATTTTTATAATTGTATTACATGTATGAACTTACACCTATGAGGATTAAGAAAAATCAGCCCTCTTTGTACAAGAAAACGTTGATTCAAAAATGCTCGTACAGCCGCGACGAGCATTTTACGTCCGACAGTATCCCCCTGCAGTACGCGTGATACATAACGTGAACCATATTTGCCTAGAGGGCGTTTTTCAATAAATAGCGATGATATTGTTTTAATCAAGTTTTGTTGTGTTTTTGTTAGTAGAAACAACAATAATGGCAATTTTTAATGTTCATCTTGAATTCTGAAGTAAATTTTTAAACATTTAAAATTTTCAACACCACTTAACGTTCCTTTAACTTTGCTATATCTTCAGTAAGTAACACACACTTAATTGTGTAAACATGATGACTTTTTGTTCCCACTCCTCACTAGATCAGAAATATAAGAACTACTTTTCTTCAAGCTAACCATATGTATATTTGCTATCATCAGTAGATCATAAGATATACACTTTTGTATGAATCTGACCATACATTTATTTGCTATCTTCAGTAGATCATAAAATACCCATTTCTGTTTAAACTGGTCAATAAATGCGTATGTTTTGTTTCCAGAGAACTAGACAAATCAATACACACATGCTAATGTTGATGTGTGAATATAATGGCATGATTCTGCAGGGGGAGTGCTATTGTGAGCATATCAACAGTGGCGTAAATGCAATCATTTTTGTCTCGCCTGATGTAATCAGAAAGAGACTATGTTATCACTATTTCTGTCCGCCGTATGCCGTATGCCGTATGCCGTATGCCGTATGCCGTATGCCGTATGCCGTCCGCCGTGTGCTAAGAAATACCTTTGTGACGCGATATCTGGAGATCCGTAGGGCCTATCGTGATGGGACTTGGTGGAGGGAAGGGGGGTGGTGCGTTCTGTTGCTGATTGATTTTTCAAGGTCATCGGGGGTCATACAAGGTCATCGGGGTCAAATATGCTTAAAACTTTTGAGACGCGTTGTGACGCGATATCTAGAGATCCGTAAGGCCTATCTTGATGGGACTTGATGTCAGGGAAGGGGGTGGGGTGTTCTTTTGCTGATTAGATTTTCAAGGTCATTGGAGGTCATTCAAGGTCATCGGGGTCAAATATGCGGTCAAATAAGATCCGTAAGGCCGATCTTGATGGGATTTGGTGGAGGGAAGGGGGTGGTGTGTTCTTTTTGCTGATTAAATTTTCAAGGTCATCGGAGGTCATTCAAGGTCATCGGGGGTCAAATATGGGGTCAAATAGATCAGTAAGGCCTATCTTGATGGGATTTGGTGGAGGGAAGAGGGATGGTGTGTTCTTTTTGTTGATTACATTTTCAAGGTCACCAGAGGTCATCGGGGTCAAATATGGGGTCAAATAGATCAGTAAGGCCTATATTGATGAGATTTGGTGGAGGGAAGGGGAGTGGTGTGTTCTTTTTGCTGAATAAATTTTCAAGGTCATCAGAGGTCATTCAAGGTCATCGGGGGTCAAATAAGATCCATAAGGCCTATCTTGATTGGATTTGGTGGAGGGAAGGGGGGATGGTGTGTTCTTTTTGTTCTTAATTTTTCGGGGTCATCGGGGGTCAAATATGGGGTCAAATAGATCAGTAAGGCCTATCTTGATGGGATTTTGTGAACGGAAGTGGGATGGTGTGTTCTTTTTGTTGATTAATTTTTCGGGGTCATTGGGGGTCAAATATGGGGTCAAATAGATCAGTAAGGCCTATCTTGATGGGATTTGGTGGAGAAAAGGGGGGTGGTGTGTTCTTTTTGTTGATTAATTTTTCGGGGTCATTGGGGGTCAAATATGGGGTCAAATAGATCAGTAAGGCCTATCTTGATGGGATTTGGTGGAGGGAAGGGGGGTGGTGTGTTCTTTTGTTGATTAATTTTTCGGGGTCATCGGGGGTCAAATATGGGGTCAAATAGATCAGTAAGGCCTATCTTGATGGGATTTGGTGGACGGAAGAGGGATGGTGTGTTCTTTTTGTTGATTAATTTTTTGGGGTCATCGGGGTCAAATATGGGGTCAAATAGATCAGTAAGGCCTATCTTGATGGGATTTGGTGGACGGAAGAGGGATGGGGTGTTCTTTTTGTTGATTATTTTTTCGGGGTCATCGGGGGTCAAATATGGGGTCAAATAGATCAGTAAGGCCTATCTTGATGGGATTTGGTGGACGGAAGAGGGATGGTGTGTTCTTTTTGTTGATTAATTTTTCGGGGTCATCGGGGGTCAAATGTGGGGTCAAATAGATCAGTAAGGCCTATCTTGATGGGATTTGGTGGACGGAAGAGGGATGGTGTGTTCTTTTTGTTGATTAATTTTTCGGGGTCATCGGGGTCAAATATGGGGTCAAATAGATCAGTAAGGCCTATCTTGATGGGATTTGGTGGACGGAAGAGGGATGGGGTGTTCTTTTTGTTGATTATTTTTTCGGGGTCATCGGGGGTCAAATATGGGGTCAAATAGATCAGTAAGGCCTATCTTGATGGGATTTGGTGGACGGAAGAGGGGTGGTGTGTTCTTTTTGTTGATTAATTTTTCGGGGTCATCGGGGGTCAAATATGGGGTCAAATAGATCAGTAAGGCCTATCTTGATGGGATTTGGTGGAGGGAAGGGGGGTGGTGTGTTCTTTTTGTTGATTAATTTTTCGGGGTCATCGGGGGTCAAATATGGGGTCAAATAGATCAGTAAGGCCTATCTTGATGGGATTTGGTGGACGGAAGAGGGATGGGGTGTTCTTTTTGTTGATTATTTTTTCGGGGTCATCGGGGGTCAAATATGGGGTCAAATAGATCAGTAGGCCTAAGGCCTATCTTGATGGGATTTGGTGGAGGGAAGGGGGGTGGTGTGTTCTTTTTGTTGATTAATTTTTCGGGGTCATCGGGGGTCAAATAGATCAGTAAGGCCTATCTTGATGGGATTTGGTGGACGGAAGAGGGATGGTGTGTTCTTTTTGTTGATTAATTTTTCGGGGTCATTGGGGGTCAAATATGGGGTCAAATAGATCAGTAAGGCCTATCTTGATGGGATTTGGTGGACGGAAGAGGGATGGTGTGTTCTTTTTGTTGATTAATTTTCCGGGGTCATCGGGGGTCAAATATGGGGTCAAATAGATCAGTAAGGCCTATCTTGATGGGATTTGGTGGACGGAAGAGGGATGGTGTTCTTTTTGTTGATTAATTTTTCTGGGTCATCGGGGTCAAATATGGGGTCAAATAGATCAGTAAGGCCTATCTTGATGGGATTTGGTGGAGGGAAGGGGGGGTGGTGTGTTCTTTTTGTTGATTAATTTTTCGGGGTCATCGGGGGTCAAATATGGGGTCAAATAGATCAGTAAGGCCTATCTTGATGGGATTTGGTGGACGGAAGAGGGATGGTGTGTTCTTTTTGTTGATTAATTTTTCGGGGTCATCGGGGGTCAAATAGATCAGTAAGGCCTATCTTGATGGGATTTGGTGGAGGGAAGGGGGGTGGTGTGTTCTTTTTGTTGATTAATTTTTCGGGGTCATCGGGGGTCAAATATGGGGTCAAATAAGATCCGTAAGGCCTATCTTGATGGGATTTGGTGGACGGAAGAGGGATGGTGTGTTCTTTTTGTTGATTAATTTGTCGAGGTCATCAGAGGTCATCTGGGGTCAAATAAGATCCGTAAAGCCTATCTTGATGTGATTTGGTGGAGGGAAGGGGGTTGGTGTGTTCTTTTTGCTGATTAAATTTTCAAGGTCATCAGAGGTCATCTGGGGTCAAATAAGATCTGTAAGGCCTATCTTGATGTGATTTGGTGTAGGGAAGGGGGTTGGTGTGTTCTTTTTGTTGATTAAATTTTTCAAGGCATTACATCCCTTGCATTAACTACAATGCAGGCTCTGTGACAGTGCTACATTGTATCATATGTTTCATCATCATTTCTTTCAAGTCACTTTTGATGAACAGGCGAGACGCGCCGTTCGAGAACCGCCTTGTTTCTAATATTTCGACAAACAAAACATACGTATGTATTGGCCTAATTCATACACGGCACTATACAAATCAAAATTCACAATTTGAGCATAAATATTTGTTTACCGTAGGACACCCTCGCACTCAATCATTTTGAGGTCAATTTAAGATGTTTTTCAACTAATATGAAGGGGTCTACAACATAAAAAAATGAATCAAATCAATTTAGTATTTAATGCTGCTCTATCATAACAATATCAGTAATTAATTCTGTTTAGATTTAACAAGTTGAAGAATATTAATGGACTATAAAATTGAATAATGTGAAAACATGTTGATTTTATTGGGAAACATTTGCAACCTAGCATGACTTTATTAGTACAGTGGTTTAATTGTGTTAAAATTAATTCCAATATATAATGTTAGGTGGTTTTTTTTCATAGAATAAGGATGGTTTACTAATAGCTTAAGGCAATCACTATTATCACAATAAAACGGCTTTATATGAGAACAAAACACACGTACACACACAAAATTGCATCAGTATTAAAACTACGGGCAAAATGTATTCACACCCTTTAAACTCTTTCCAGGGGCACACTTTGTGCCAGTCCTTGCTAAGCGATGTATCTTGAACTGTTCAAAAGTGTTCTTGTTAACACTTTCCACGCGGCTATTGTTTTTACCCTATACAAAACAAGATTTTTCGGAAACCTTTGCCAACTTTCAAGGTCTATCTCAGAAATTACTGAACCAATACTAGGCATGTTTGTACTTCTTTCAATGCATTTCTCATGGTGATTCCAAATATGATAATGAAATTCAATAATTGTGAATTTTGTTGAAACATTTTGTGAACTTTTGGAATGTCGTCTGCTGACGCCTGCCGCGTGGAAAGTGTTAAGGGTGTGATTTGCCAAGGAAAATCGTTGTTAAGGCAACGAAAAACAGAAACCCTGTTCTACGGGCCCGACCAACCCATTTTGGGGGAAATTGGTGAAAATGTGTTCATGTGCAAATGAATACCGACCCAAATAATTTGTTTGGCATGTCAAAACCGACCCAAACTGAGAGGTCTGTTTGCCCGTAGAACAGGGTTTATTCTTTTCGTGGCCTAATGCTTTAATCATACTATTACTAGCAGGTCGCTGGTCGCAACAGATCGCTGCACCTAATAATCGCTAGCTCGAAGTATTTCGGTGCGACCAAAGGTTGCCATAGGTCGCATCAGGCTACTAAATGGCCGGTAGTCGCACACCTTTTCATGTCTTTTTTTTGGCCGGGCAGATGGCAACCTGGATAATGGCTGCTGATTGGTTATGCTAATTCGAGGCATTATAACCTCCAAAAGCACGGTGTTCATTACGTCATGAGCGACCGATCGTTCAAGTTGAATGAAGTCAACTGTCCACGACCGGTCGTTTCCAGGCAAGCGATCTCTTGATCGATGTATAGGGAAGTCGCAGCAGGTCGTTGTATCCGAGAAAGGTTTTGAATATGACGTAAAACTTGTCATAGGAGCGACCCGAATCGCGAAGTGACCTTAGTATGTTTTCAGCATAAGGGTCACTGTTTCACTTCCTTGGCTATCTTTGCTAAGAGTGGTTTCTGGGAGTGCATTCACATGGATGCTTACAACCTTTATAGGTGCCCCCCCACACAGGTTGAGTGTGTTGGTTCCATTCTTCTTCACTCTATTGCTTCTATGATCTCTAGACCTATCTCATCCCTAGAGGCGCACTGGCCATTGGGGCGATTGTCCCATAGGCCGCTCAGGCTGTTCGCTGAAAAAGGAGAGAGGGTTTAATACTCACATTTTGCATTGATCATTTGCGGGCCGGTTCAACAACAACAATTTGCCTAACGGTTTTCAATTTCCACTCCGCCCTGCTCATCCCAGTCAGTCAGGTTAATTTTCTCTGACAATGCGGTCAGATTTGCTTTCCTTTCAGGTTCAATGATGTGCTTTTTGTAGATATATCCTTCTTGGTCTTGCTACACAGAAGGCATGTTCAGACGGGCATAAAGGATCGGCGTAAATTTAGACCCTACAGCAATTAAAATTCCACAATTAATCCCTCTACTCCGGACAGTTGTCCACACGGTACTAAATACAACGTTACTCTGAAGTTTTAACACGACCATCGCAGGGGGCTTAGGAGTAAATATCGGAGTTCTGATTATTTCGAATCCTGTTTTCGGCATCCTGGTGCTAAGCAGTGGTTTCCAGTTTACAATACGATTTATTCCGTTATTTCCAAATTGTCGGTTCCTTTATTCGATTATTTCCCGGGGGGGCACTCAACTTTTTTTGGGGTAGGGTGTGCCGCCCAGGGTCTCAAAAAGGGGGGCTACAGAACTGAACTGAGTGGATTTTATGACAAAAAATAGGGTCTTAAAAGAACTGATTATTTCAAAAAAGTAGGTCTTGAGAACTGGCCAACAGTTCAATTTTCAATTTTTTTTGTTTTGATTCAGAACGCAAAATTTTCGAAGAATTGGGGCTTTTTTGCGATTTTTGAATTTTCAATAAAATAGGGGTCTTAAGAACTGATGCAGGCTCAAAAGGGGGGTCATAAGAGCTAGCAGCAGAGTGTGAAAAGGGGGGTCTTCAGCGCGGCGCATACCTATACACTTTTCCAATGTCAGTGCCCCCCCCCCCCCACCGGAATTATTTCAGCTAGGTTTATTTATCGCTCGCTTGTAAACATGAATTCAAGATCGAAATTTTTCGCCTCTTTTCGGATGGTGGTATACAAGATTTAATGCCTATGCTGATAACAACAGCAGTATTTTTTCAAGGCAGACGATCTGATAGGGATGAGCAGCATCGAATGCGTTTGTGGCATCGTTACATCATTGGCGAAGGTTTACGCCAGAGATCGTGTTAAGTGCATCCACACGGGCGTGCTAATCCTAACTGCAGCTCGTCTTAAGCGCGTTACTCCTGAGAAATCTCATGATTAAATCGGGTCGGAGTAAGGTCGGATTAGTTAACACGGGTGCTGTCCACACGGTCACTACTCGGAAGTTTAACATGGACAATCGTTAATCCGATCTTACTCTAGACAAATTTACGCCTGTCTGAACGCAGCTGTAGACAAGCTAAAAAACTCACACTCCAAGAGTGAGAACAGTGAAAAGAGAGTGAAAAACACTTCAAAAAGTGTGAAAATCACTCCAATTTTAAGAGTCATACAAGTGACCACTCAGTCTTATTTGCTCAAAAAATAATGGCTACTTATATATGACTCCTAAATTGGAGTGATTTTCTCTCTTCTCACTGTTTTGGAGTGTGAGTTTTTAGTTCTTTTATATTAAGATAGAGCACATAAATAATCTTTTCCCTTCCCTGTACAACATGACAAATACATACATCAAAATAAACTTATGCATAAATAAGTAGGGGGGGGGGCTTGATATAATACTTCATTATTGTACTAGTCAGCTATATTAATCACAACATTGCAAATAGACCTACTGCTCAGTCTCAGTGCCTTTAAAGTATCCTACGTAGCTATCCAAATTGTTTTAAATGTGGGTCGGCATATGCAAGTATCACATGGGATATGACGGGTCTATCCTCCATAAATCCATTATAAAGCCAAGTCAAACAGTTCCGTATCTCATTTCTTTGTCCATGATCCAGTTAAAGCTGCAAAATGCCGAAGTAAAGCACTGAAATCGTGCGTGGTCAACTGGTCAGCAGATAGCAAGTGTGTGGAGAGTGGTTTGGCCATGCCTAAGCATAGGGTTGCTGTTGTTAAATGTGACTTTAATTTGACAATCTAGGCGAGAAACTCAGACATGTTGCTGCGTCGTCATCATATGTCAATTTTGATAATGTCCTCTCTAATCAATCAGTAAATAAAAGGATTTTTCCTGAAAAATAGTTTACTTGTTTGGTGTAATCCCCAAGAAACCAAAACTTACTGACACAATTTCGGTTATTTTATTAGCAACTTGTATACCAGTGGCAGAGATTTCCTTTCTTTTCTTCAGTAGATGGTGCTAGTGCATGAAATATTCAATCTTTGTTATAATAAACAAAAGATATTCTATAGGCCTGATTAAGATAGCAAAATGTAGTTTGATTTGTTTATTAAATTGGATAATACTGGGCATGGCAACATGATATTTATACAGCAGGTCTGATAGAATATCAGTTTGACATTGCTGATTCATAAGCTGATATCCAATGATATAATTTCCAATTTTCAAATGGGTTCAGAGCTAGAATTTATTGTAGTTGCTGATGTTACATAAAACCTTACCATGCATTGATATACTCTCCTATAATATATTTGATTACAAAATCCTATCTAGAACTGATCATTTATTTACTTGCTATCTTCAGTAGACATGAACATGTACTACTGCCTAAAACCAACCATACACATATTTGCGATTTTCAGTAGATCAGAATGTGATCAAACATAGTTACTATTTTAAAAGATAGTAAAATACTAATTTTTATGTCAAACATATCACACATATATTTGCTATCTTCGGTAGATAGCAAGCAAATGTACACTTACTGTCAAAATTAATCATATGTTTATTTGCTTAAATTAATAACACTCTATGGCTAAAACTAATCATATGTATATATTTTCTATCTTCAGTAAACATACATACTTCTTTAAACCTGATCATTTAATCCTAACCCAGTCATATACCACACATACCATGCCTTGACACCGGTCATATCTTGTGTCATCATGGAATGGAATAAATGGTGATGAGAAGAAGAAAAATTCAAGCCAGATTCTGTGTTGTTGCGTTGTTTTCACTTGCCTGCCACACAGGAATCCTGGGTTCAATTCTCAGCATGACCGTGTGAGAGTCTTCGTCCCAACTTTCCTTGATCGCTTTGTTTGTTTAGTAGATTGGATCAGCCTGCCAGAGTGTAGTGCTAACCCTAACCCCAAACCAGGTTTTTATCCAAACCAGGTTTTTATTCAATGAGTGCAGAATTCTGCCCCTCGGTTAGTTACCAGTGTCGGAGGTCGTGTACATATGCAACCTGTCCTGCGTCAACTTCATTGGTTGCTGGTCCGCAAGCGGATAATCTTTAAGATGATCCTACTGACATTAAAGATCATCCATGGATTAGCACCTCAATATCTGGTTGAACTGCTGACCATCTACAAACCAAGTCGCTCACTCTGCGCTCCTTCACAGAAGTACTCTTGAAATATAGAGCTGTTCGAACATCAACCTATGGGGCGTGTATTTGTAGCCACCGCTCCAAAACTATGGAATCGTATGCCTTCTCAAATCAGTGCAATAGACTTTCTCACTTGCTTCAAATCAGCTCTAAAGACATTATTGTTTAATTCTTTTGACGATGAGTAATTTTTCATACGGTAGCAAACTTAGAATGTTGAAGTCTTGGTTTTAATTTTTTTCTTTCCTGCATCTGCATTTTTTTTATTTTATGGTATAATGCCTTATCAGGGCCTTGAGGTGTATCCATAAGGTGCTTTGAAATGTGTTTTTATTATTATTATTGTTATTATTATCCGATATTATAATTTTGGAAGAAAAATAGACAAATAAATTGCCGCGACCCGACCGGGGATCCTCCGGACCAGAAACCTAGGACTCCACATGCAAGCCAAGGCTCTCAACTATACTCATTGGCGCAGTATACTACACTCACTTTTTGGGCGCCCGCTACGGCGAGGGCCCTGTATTGTCATGAGTTTGCGAAAACTTACACAATTTGGTATTTCTAGATATTATAGATGGAGGCTGCCATGTTTACTGATGGTCTCTTACTAACATTTACGTAACATTGAAATGTGAAGTTGTAGTGTAAAATAAACGAGGCTGACTATCACGCTCGTTATTATAAGGATGGAGATAGTCATGCTCGGTTGCATTCTCGATATCAATGTGTACAGTATCTCAGCTATTATAATGCTGCATAGATGTATTATAATAGCAAAGCTAGTATTGCATGTACATTGTACAGGGCATTGAGAGGTGTGTGGGGGTCGGGGCGGTGTACAGTTGTAGTTTACACAGTCCGCTGTTCAATATCAACTCATCTGTAATACTGACTGGTTTAATAATGAATTACTACATGTAAAGATCAGTGGGTTGGTCTTGGTAGTTTGGTACGTGGGTATAATATAAACACCAAGAAAGTTGGAGTCTTCAATATAAAACTGCTGAGTTCTCTTCTAAACTTTGGTTAGTAATAATATGATTAAGTCGCTTTTAAAATTATTACTTTATACATCAATCACATTGAATGATGAATAAATGAAGTGATGAATTCATAAATCATTAATTGATTGACTATTGACAGATGAAGAGCTTTGTTGCAAAAGGGCTATGGTGCATTTTTTTCAAAAATGAGTTTGATGTAGAAATGTATAGGGAAAAATCATATGTTTCAAGAAAACAAAGTCATTTTTTTCAAAAAGACCTACATCTCATTGTAAACAGCCATTGAAATTGTTGTTTTGTTGCAAAAGGGCCTGTATCCAGAATTAAATCGGGATACAGGCCCTTTTGCAACAAAACAACAACTTCAATGGCTGTTTACAATGAGATGTACGTCTTTTTGAAGAAAAAAATGACTTTATTTCCTTGAAACATATGATTGTGAGCTATACATTTCTGTATCAAACTTATTTTTTTTAAATGATTAAAATAAATGATTTTGTTTGTGTGGTATTTTTTCTCTATGTACATACAGATGGATTTTTGTTGCAAAAGGGCCTACATCCAAATTTTCAAAAAATGTAAACATGATTTTTAAAACATTGAAAACTAGCACATTTAAAATTTATTTCAATTTGAATTAGTATGTAGTGTACCTCTTTCATAATTCATTCAGTTTTTCAATTGCTCAACTTGAATATTTAGAAACAGTTTTTTGACTTTTTCTCAATAAGAGCTAAAGTGGATGCAGGCCCTTTTGCAAAAAACCTCTTCAGATATAGAAATATTAATTGATTGATTGATGGATTGATTTATTGATTGATTGATTGATTGATTGTTTGATTGATTGATTGATTGAAAAATAATAAATGAATTCATGAATGCATAGATTTATTAGATAATCCTTTAATTGGATTAACAAGTAATTTAATTTAACTTGGTGGCTACCAATTAGATAGGCATGAGCCAATAATAATCGATTAATTTTAAAATTCAATGAATAGAAATAGTTAAAGAATAGATAATACAGCGTGTCCCAAAAAAATGAGTTCAAAAGTTTGCGAGCTTATAACGAAATAAATAGGAATCATGGATAGTTTATATTTAAGGATATCAAATAAAATATACCTGACCTTAATTGGGTAAATTTGGAGACCAATCCAATATTAACTTTTTGAAATACAAAGATTTGAATAGAGCGTGGTCAGAACCCATTTGTCCCGATTTAAGGAATAAACCATCCGTGCGTTGCATGAAACTGTGCGCTATGTGCAGTATTCCCGGCATGGGGTTTATTCTCCTAAAGAACTTAACAATAACTCGGACTATAACAAAGAACTTTTTTTTATGTTTATGTAAATAATGATCTCGTATTATTGCAATATGACCAAAATATTTTTGTTTACCGCCCAAGTCTTTGTAAAGAATGAATGCAAAAGGCAAACTTGGATGAAGTCACAACAATACGCAATTGCAACACATCGGGTGTTCCTTAAAAAGTGGGACAAATGGGTTTTGACCACGCTCTATTAAAATCTTTGTATTTCAAAAAGTGTATATTGGATTATTTACAGAGTTTAACCAATTAAGGTCAAGTATATTTTGTTTAATATCTCTAAATATAGACTATCCATGTCTCCTGCTTGTTTAGTTATAAGCTCGCAAACTTTTGAACCCAGTTTTTTGGGACACGCTGTGCATAAATAAATATATAAATAATGTAAACATCCTATCTAGAGCTTAACGGGTTCGCCGGCGGACAAGTTTAAGACTGTTAAAAATTGTCAGGATTAGCTCTGACTTCTTCAGGACCAAATTATTATAATATAATAATCCATCTTACAATCCTATCTAGATTTAGGAGTAATTCTATTATACCCTTCACAGGGGTATTCATAGTGCATGATTTTTAAGAACGACGCATACAACCGATGTTGGTGTGTAGGGTATAACAGAATTATGCCTAGATTTATCTTTTTAATATATTTGTAATTAATCAAATGAAGCATGTTCATTTGAGCGCCCATTCCTTTTTAAAGGAATTTTATTATAGGCTCAGTTGATTACGTCATCGAAAACCATCCACACATGCGCTTGGAGATAGGTTTGCTTGGAATATTTTGTGGTACTCAGGGGCGTAAGGATTAATATTGCCTAATATTAATATTAATATTAATATTAATATTGTATAGTGTCACTCCTGTGAGTGACATGTGAAACAGAAAGATGACGTGTGAGAGACATGTTGCACAAGTACAGTATATTATACTTTCATAAGTTTGTGGACACCACTTTCTAGAATTGTTATCTTCAGTAGATAGCATGATAATTCTATAGTGTGAGCATAATTATAGTAATTACTCGGGCATTATTTATTGATTTCATATTTCATCATATTCTAGCAGATATCCTACTATGTTAAATTAACCTTTCATGGATTTATAAGCGTGATTCTAGCAGAATCTATGACAAGCGAAACTCAATCAATAGATGGGGTACATTAAAAAAACCAGTTACATACATTTCAATCAATAAAAGTTATTTGTTGCCGATGGTCCACTGCCACAGACTGTTAAATGACAGCATTCCTTGATAACATCTTAATGGCATTTCTTTAACTAACTTCAAATCGATTTCAAAATGTTGTACCGCGGGCAAATATAGGTCTTGGGGTATTTTTACACTGATTTTTCAAAAGTTCACACACCATGCGATGACTGTGGTCCCACACCACCAGTGACAACACCCTTAATGGATCATATCGATTCCTATCCTATTTAGATAGGCTAGCAATTTCCATAACGGGCTTAGTATGAGATTTATCTACATCATTTATAAAAGCCATGACATGTGTGGGTTAGTCAAGATAGGTTATAGTGTGGGCGTACCATAGGGTGTAAACTCAAGTAATGCAAACATCAGTACTGTGCAATGTCTGAAATTCAAAAAAATAGAATCAATATGATTCTTGCTTGCGTTCGGCAAAAATCAATGTTGTTGATTAAAAGATTATGGAAGCAAAGGAGAAAACAGGAACCTGAATGATTGGCTAGGAGTAATTTAGAAGTAATATAGGATAAGTACAAGGGTAAATTATTGAGAGAAAATTTTGAAAATTGCTAAAAAATGCACACACCCCCCAAAAAACACCCACCCAACCGACTGACGTTTTCCCAAAGAACAGGTTTTTCTCCTTTCGCCTATGCAATTTTAATTCCGACATATATGATGATAATATGTCACCTTGTCAATGGATCACTTGTGTTTACATATAAGTTTATTCTATTACACACCTCTCTTAAGTGACATGTTACACAGGTATTAACTTCAAGTGCCAAGTGAAAGTATCAATATGACATTTACAGTTAAAGGTACACCCATACATATGTGCCTTGTTTGATGCTATCATCAAATTTTGGTACAGGCCCTCAGCAAAATAGCCTGATTGAGCTTTTCAAACTTGTTATCAATTGAATCGAGAGCAAGAGAGGTGTTTGGTAGGGACTACACTGCAACACTGTTGGGTAACTTTTTACCCAACATTTTACCCAACTTGTGAGATAGGCTTTTACGACGGGTATTCATAATATAAGTTAAAAGTTTAATGGGTTCGCCGTCGGACGAGTTTTAATCTGTCAAGCTTTCGTCAGGATTAGCTCTGACTTCTTCAGGACCAAATTATTATAATATTAAACAAAACATAGAGATTGCCACTTCTCTTGTTATCATAATTTGGGCTGCCCCTTGCCCGATGATTTGAGAGTAGGTGCCCTTTCCTACTTCTGAAAGAATTGGTGGCTCTGAAAAGAGCCGTTCAGATGGATTGCCGCTTCCACTGAACACGTAGGTTGCCACTGGCCTACTATATATAAATTTGGTTCTAATAGAACCTCCAAAGGACTGCCCCTTGACCAATGGAAATAACGTAGAGACTGCCCCTTGTCTACTACAGACTACAAAAGTCTAATGCACAGTAGTGCGGTCACTGATCTGTAAAGATCGTTTGATGCTGTAACGAACTTGAGCAGGGTATATAATGGTTCATTGCGGACCTGGCTGAAAAAAATTACAAGACTGTTATCGATTGGCGGGATTTATTGATACTGTAGGAAATAGAGAGCGCCACATGCGGCTGATATCTTTGCCGTCATTTCTATTGATTGTAGATGATTCATTGATTCTGATCTCTAGAGCTTCACGAACAAGCCGCATACTAAGATTGGAAACCTGTGCAATGCTTTTGGATTGGTTCCAGAGTGGTTCATGACCTTCTTCACACGCATGTTCAGCTAGTGCCGAGCTATCTTTCTTGCCTTGTAATGTAGCTCTTTTGTGTTCAGACAATCTGACCTTTAAAGGCCTTTTGGTTTGACCAATATATTGTTCACCACAACTACATGGTATGCTATACACGCAAGGTGAACGACCCTTGGGCATAGGATCTTTAGGTTTGCTGACAATATCTCTGAGTTTGGTCGATTTGATGAAGTAAGTTTTAACACCGGCACGATTTAAGAATTGGCAAATTTTGTCTGAGACACCTTTGACAAATGGCATGAACGTGATACCTTTGTAGTCATCTTCCACAATCTTTTCCTGGCTTACATTAGCACTTTGTCTTCTAATAGCTTTGTGTACGAGTTTCGAGGGATAGCCATTCTTATTCAATGCTTTTTCAATGTGTTTTAACTCATTATTGCGGTGTTCATTGTCGCATAGATTCAGAGCTCTGTATACCAACGTGTTGGCAACGCTATTTTTTTGCCGATAGGTTGGATGTAAAATGGAGATACTGATCAGTGTGTGTGGGTTTTCTGTAGATCGAGAACCTCAAACCAGATTCAAAACGCTGTACTTTGACATCTAGAAAAGGAATGTACCCATTTTCTTCCAATTCCATGGTAAATTGTATGCACGGCTGCTGTGCGTTTATATTAGGTGATCTAGGAATTTACCCAACGTTGGGTAAATATTGAACAACCAGGATGTCTTTTCACCAACAGTTGGGTATGCATTTTACCCAACAGTTGGGTAAAAAATACCTAACCAACAAATGGGTAAATTGATTTAACCAACATAAGAGTAACCTTATTAGGGTTAAATACTCAACTACTGGGCAACTTTATATATTACACAAATGTTGGGTACTATTATTGCCCAATTGTTGGGCAAGTTTCAAAACACTTTATACATTTGTTGGGCAGTTTATTATTAAATCAATTGTTGTGAATGAACACAGCTTGTATTAAGGATATCATGTAAACAGATGAATCAAAGGTAAGGCAAACAATTTACAATCAATCGCAATATGCAAACTCACAGTCACTGTGGACAACGATATGATGGAATGAACAAGACCGTCGCTAAATCTGTACAAGCCTACACTCAATCCTGATCGACTGTCAGTCGGGCAGGGATTGTGGCCTCATCTCAGTCAATTGAGTGCAAGTTTATAGGCCCAGTGACATCTCACTCACTCCATCACCACCGTCCACAGTATCTACAAGTTACATATCACGACTGATTACAAATTACTTGCCCTACCTTCAAATATACTGCTAATATTGTCCCCAAAGCTCCACAAACTCATGAGGGTCACGTGATTTCGTCGTCCGCCATATTGATAGTGCCGTCGTATGCAAACTGCAAAATCCAGGCAAAATTGTATACTTTTCGCGGGCAATTCAATAATTGCCCAAGTAATGAGTAAATATTATGCATGTTTTGATGAGGAAATGAAAGAAACCAACAATTGGGTAAATTTTACCCAACTTCTGGTTTACACATATTACCCAACACTAGGCATGCTAGGTAGCTTAATATTTTACCCAACTCCAAAAGTTACTCATATGTTAGCTAAATATTACCCAACAAATGAGGGAATATAGTTTATCCAACATATCTTTACTACATGTTATAGCAGTGTAGGGTGGATGGAGGGAAAGTTATCCTTTTGAATTCTTTTTGACACGTTAAGCATAAATAGTGCAGTTTGACTCTCTTTTTTTGCACATATAGGGACCCTTAGTCCAAAATGGTAAGGGGCCCAATTAGCAACTGCTGGCAACTGCTGACTTTGTTCAATCTTCCTTGGCTTGATATGGATCATGTATGTTTACGTAAGAGTTTATTGTACATGCGGGTGACATTCTGTTACAAAACCAGAAACATGATAAGTTGTTAAAAACAAAGTTGTGAGAATTTGTGTTAATCTATCCAGAAAGTAGGTTATCAGCTTTAAATTGACACCACATTTATCAAATTGTATTTTGTTCTCGTCAATTTATGACATTTTCAAGGATTCAGTACATGGTGTTTTCAATTTGAAAGTAGTACCTTTAACCAGCCATACCTCGGATTAAACAAATATGCCCGTTCTGGGATTCTTCTCTTTAACACTTTCCGCGCCGCTATTATGTTACTATAATATACAAAACAATTTTTTCAGAAACATCTCCAAACTTTCAGAGTCTATCTCAAGATTAACTGAACCAGTGCTAGGCATATTTGTACTAATTTCTATGCATTTCACATGGTGATTCCAAATATGGTAATGAAATTCAATAATTTTGACATTTTGGAAACATTTTTGACATTTTGGAATGTCGTCTGCAGACGACTGCCGCGTGGAAAGTATTAAGTGGTGGGTCATATACTGACATTTACTCTGTATCAATAGCAAATGATTCACTTGATTGCTATTGCAACCTGAGTGATTTGAAAGGAAATGTTTCCAGGGGATAAAACTTGTGTGGACGTAATGTACCTTGATTAGACCGGAACATTCATAAAACATTGATTGATGCATGGGTATAAGGGGTGAAGAGAGCTTTAACATCCTAAATGAAAGTAATATTTTGTGACATATTGAAACACTCACAAAGCTATAGGTGTATATCTTATACAAACCACCTGTATACATACTTACATCAACAGGTTCAAACCCACCAATATATCTCCAGATATTGGTGACAATTTGATTCGTTTATGGGGGAAAACAACAACTGGCATCAAAATGTTGTCTATTTCAATTGAACTCTAGTAAACACTATCTTATGTCCTTAAAGGACTCTCCGTTTGTTTGCTCTTCCGACTATAGTTTGGTAAGGTTCCACATTGGCGAGGATTTTTTGTCTTCCTCAAAATCTCGCTGCACGCATAACTATTCCCAGCGTAATGTGCATGATTTTGGCAAATGCATGCATCACGCATATGGGCCACATAGTGCAAGTTTCTTCTGTATTAACACTTTCCCTGTGGCAATTAGTTTTACCATATACAAAACAAATTTGTCAGAAACCTTTCCCAAATTTTACAAGAATTACTGAAGTCGATACTAGGTATGTTTGTACTTCTTTCAAAATAGCCATTTAAGTTATGAATGCCTTGGCAAATTTTGACCCCTTTCCCTCCTGTTACGTATGCTAAACTTAGAATGGGGAAATTAATGGACGCCCCGTTATAGTATGAATGTGTAACTCATACTATGATGTTTACGCTACTGCAGTCAAAGAATGTGAGTCCTGGCACTGAATTACTACGCGCATGTCTAGAATATGCGCTCAAGTGATGGCCCACTCGATCAAGTTGACATGAATTATGGAAATCATGGTTCTCATTCCGGCAAGACATGATGATACAGGGCAACAGAAAGCAGGTCAGCTCCTCCAAAACTTCTGGTAATTTTTTAAAAGAATATAAAAGTGCCTTTAAATCACATTACCCACAGTGCTTTCAGAATGATACATTAAGAACGGTTCCCAACTGGTACCTACCCCGGGGGAGGGGGGCACTCAACTTATTTTTGGGTAGAGGTGTGCCATCAAGGGTCTCAAAAACCCTCAGATTTTTGATGAAAAATGGGGTTTTACGAACTGATTTTATCCAAAAAGTAGGGTTGAAAATATTTGGGGCTTTGGAATGCACATTTTCACGATTTTTGAATTTTCAATAAAATGGGGGTCTTAAGAGCTGATGCATGCTCAAAAGGGGAGGGGGTCTTAAGAGTGAGCAGAATCAGGTGAAAAGGGGGTCTTCAGGGCGGCACATACCTATACCTCTTTCCCATGACAGTGCCCCCCACCCGGGTACCTACTTGCGTCATGAAAGATGCAGCTATCATAAGAAACATTGGTTATGTACCGATGAGGAGTTTAAAACATCTGTAGTATGAGACAGGTGTTCAGCATGCTTCATTGATAGCCTACTTTATTAAAAAATGAGTGAAAATCTGGAACCATGAGGCAGGGAACCTCATTAATGGTACATGCTTTGTATGTGTCAGTAATAAAGTGATGTGATTGATTTCCAGATTTCAATAGCACATCCTGTTCACATATTTTTCTGTTGAAACTCAAATATCCTTTTCAAATCCGCTTGAGTTCAATAAAATTGTACTCTGCATGTTAGGCGTATTTCAAGTTTTGTCATAATCAATTTAGAGCATTTGCTAGAAGACTGTCAGACAAATGGATTTAAGGTTAAATGGATCCAACTCTTTTCCCAAAACATGATATATGTGCAACCTGTGGCGGCATTCACATATTTTGAGGGGAGACCAAAATATTGGGTGGCAAAATGCACGCGAAGCAAGTGAAAATGTTGGCTTTTATTATAAAAATTGCCTGAAATTAAATTAAATTTAAGTAATTTTACATTAAACATTTTTGATTGTTTGGAGGACAAAATGGGGTGGGATTGTACTGACTGGGAGGGCATGAGTGCAACCTTCAGAATAGGCAATCAGATAGTCAGTAGTAAAAAAATCATCTCTTGGAAAGACTTGGAATCCTTCCATTACATAGATGTTGTTTAGAAACTCTTAGAATGAAACAGTGCGACTATATGTTTAAATAAAAATGGAAAAGGGGCGGTCTATGAGAAAGAGGCATGTTTGTAACCGTTTTCTGGAATGGGAAGTAAGTATGATAGGGTTTTTACACAGACAAGAGTGTAATTTGATCACTATTTTCAAGTTTTAGTAGGGGTCGTGAGAACTGGAAGAGGTTGACAAAGACATTTAAATCATCTGATTCATACCGAAATACCAGGGAAATTGTGTTAGTGTAAACCACTGTTTAAAAATAGTACACGTACAGGAAACCCATCAATTTGATTGTGAGGGGGGGGGGGGGGGGGGGGGGGGTGGGGCAGTTCATCAATGGTTTGAATACCATATGAGAACATTTACAGACTGAAGAACAATCTAGGTATGACATGTTGTACAATTCTAAACCTTTGGCCTAGGAAATCCTATACTATTTAAAATGTGGTCATCATTATCGAAATATCAATCCAGGGCTTCTATTGTTAATTTAATATCCGTGACCAGTATAGGCTACTGCATTAATGTCAAAAAATCAGAATTTTTAGTGAAATTTGATACCAAAAATGGATTCTCTGACTCATTTCCTTTCCACTTTTATATACATCACATTAATAGTTCAAAAGTTACAGCGCTTGATAAATCTAATATTTTATTTAACGTCCGTAAATTGGTTTACTTTGTGAAAGCTCCTGAAATCTCCCATGTTTTATGAATGAGTGCCAATAAAAGTTTAGGGAAAAGAAAGTTCTTCAATTATGTTAGGTTTTGGTGCATTGAAACTAAAATAAACTTTTCCGCTCACTCACTACACTAAACTCACTCTGCACACACTCCATAACTCACTATATTTACTCACACCACAAGAAAACCCAAAACTCATCAATTTAACCATTCACGACTCGCCTCTTAGACAACAAGTGGGGATTTCTTCCTATAATCAAGAATCTAGCCAAACAAGATTTAGATTAACTGTTTGATGTGTCTCTGTAGGAGTATTGAAACATCATCATACTAAACAAATTGATACAAAACAAAACAGCTTTGACTCCATCACTGAGTAAGGCCCCCCCCCCCCCCCCCTGGGTAATGTACCCAGGGGGGGCTGGTGGCCCCCTGAAATAACCCTGTCGGTACACACGAGATCCCGTTTCTAATTTTGACCATGCAATTTTATTCAGCCGGTTTTGAGGATAACGTCACTCCTACCCCCCCCCCCCCCCCCCCCCCCCCCCCTCCCACACCACTTATCAAGATTTCAGCTGCTGGTGGGGAAAAAATTGGCAACTTTATGATTTTTGTTGGAGTCTGTTAAAAAAAATTACATTCATGACTTTTGGTATAACTATGTTGTGGCCCTCCTGTTTCCAAAAGCTGGGTACGCCACTGAAAATAAGCAGCATTATACATGTATGTTTACGAGTGAGTAGAATATAACAAAGAAGCTGCGTCGGCATTAAATAATATCAAATAAATGAAGTCAAAAGTGAAGAAATGCCGTGATAATATAATTTATTTTAATTATTTTATTTTATGTTTACGAGTGTTACATAGACTACAAATAAACATGGCTGCCTCCATCTATATCTAGAAATACCCTAATTTCATAATTTTTGTAAACCCATGGAAGTAGTGGTCGGCTTCCTTCGCTATCCGCCCCCTAAAAAAGAGTATACTATAACAGTTTTTAAGTACACTCGTATGCATAGGAGCATAACATGACGAAATACATGCTGCTGGGCAAAATCGTGTGATATCTCAATGGTGTTGGAAACTAACACTAAAGGATATAAAGCATGTTCGTGTATATGTTGCACGCAATACAAATGAGATTTATATCGTGAACATTGGGGGACACCTGCTCATGATATATTCAGTTATAGGAATCAAGACTTAGTAATTTGCTATTGGTCTCAAACTTTTTAGAAATTCTTCATAAGTGTCAGCTATTAAGGTTGGTGTCAACCCCAAAAATGTGAAAAATAGAGAGCACCGTAACTTTTAAACTATAATTGTGATGAATGTAAAAGTATACATTTATGGAATGAAATGAGTCAGAGATTCCATTTTTGATATCAAATTTCACTAAAAATGTCGATTTTTGACAAAATGGCAAAAACCATGTTAAGACAAAACTCTAGGAGCGGTATTTTTAAATTTTGATTTTAGGCCTTACTTTTGAAAATGTTTACCAAAAAGTGCAAAAAAAAGTTTTCAAAAGTAAGGCCTAAAATAAAAATTTAAAAATACTACTCCTAGAGTTTTGTCTTAACATGGTTTCTAGCAAATTTCAGCATTTTTAACTGAAAATTGACTTTTGTAGCCTGTCCAAGATTTGTTTTACCAAAAAAGGGATTTTTTGCCATTTTGTCAAAAATCGACATTTTTAGTGAAATTTGATATCAAAAATGGAATCTCTGACTCATTTCCATTCCATAATTGTATACCTTTACATTCATCACAGTTATAGTTTAAAAGATACGGCGCTCTCTATTTTTCACATTTTTGGGGTTGACACCAACCTTAAGCATGTTCGTTTTATGTTGCGCGCAATATAAAGGAGGTAATATCATGAATATTGAGGGTGGCACCTGTTCACGTTATATCAGATATAGCAAACAATAAAAGAATCGAGACATAGTGATTTACTAGTGGTCTCCTGAAACTTGTTAGAAATTCTTTGTAAGTGTCTGCTATAAAGCTTATTTTGTATTTATAGTGGGATACATTTCCTGCCAGAAAAGATCTTCCCAGAAGGTCTTTACTTAACACTTTCCACGCGGCAGGCGGCTGCAGACGACATTCAAAAATTTCACAAAATGTTTCAAAAATGTCAAAATGGTTAAATTTCATAACCATATTTGGAAACACCATGTGAAATGCATTAAAATAAGTACAAACATGCCTAGTATTGGTTCCGTAATCCTTGAGACAGACTTTGAAAATTGCGAAAGATTTCTGAAAAATCTGTTTTGTATATGGTAAAAATAATAGCTGCGTGGAAAGAGTTAAGGCTCAATGTAGTATTGTGGTAGTGACTGCCTTACAGGATTTATAGGACACCTTGTGTATGGTGAACAAGTGGGTCAGCTGAGTTTAAGGAGAACTGAAATATTAGTAGTGGTACGCCAGTCGCACTCTTACGTACTAAAAGCATCACAGTTCTACAAAAGTGACAGGTAGCATTTCTTCACAGTTCTACATCACCGTTCTATATGTGACATTTACCGTTCTATATGTGACAGGTAGCATTTCTCTACTGTTCTATAAATGTGACAGCTCGTACATCATGTTGACTACCCCCTAAATGCTACAAAATACTACTTTCATCTCCAAGCGCAATGTGCGAACGGTTTTCGATGATGTAATCAACCAAGCCTATAGTGAGCGCGGTAAACTGCGCAGGCGAGTAACTGATGGTCCTCGGATTGATTCCCGGCCAGTCCCAGGTGAATTAGTTGGTGTTTTCTCTTTCAAAATTGTGATCCTGGTAAAAATCCCGATTAGGGGTTAGGGTTAATAGCCTGTTAACACTGACCAGTTAACCTACTGTGTATGAGGCAGGGTTGACCAATTTGGATTGACCTTTTCTTCTTGCAGTCAGTTTGACCAATAAATTGCTAACAGAGTTGAGGATTCAAAATCTACTTTAGAATAAGTTATGCATTCACATACATGGGTATTATTTGCCTTGGTATCATATTACTCTCCTGATATGTATGAGTAAGTAACTCCCAACCCAACATGTTTGCATTTACTTGTATGTGTCCATTTTGAAAGCATCGTCACGGAAACGGTAGGATTTAAATACAGTTTCCTTGAGGTCAAATATACAACTTGGTATAATATTACAAGAACTTATCCAGGGTTTTAAGTTAGACTGAAATCTTCCCATCTTTACTATTTCTCATTGCCAACTTGAAAACCCTGTAAGAATGACATGTTGGTAAAATGTGTGAACAAATGGAGTTAAGTGCAGTTACCACTTGTTTTTGTGAACCTTTCCCCCCTTCAAATTGGAGCACACAACTGCGTAATAAGTTCCCTCATTTGGATTGGTGAATCTAACATCCATTTACAACATGAGGATGTATGCTAATGGTCTTGTTTACGTTGGAGATACATCGATTTACCCTTACTTATACTATTAAGCGCATATTGTGTAAAATTTGATTAACAAAATGAAGTTATTGCAAGGTTTGTGGGCAGCTTATCGAAAGGTCAACCTCTTTAATTCCTTCAAGATGCCGACCAGGGTATTATATCATGAAGAATATCATTCATCATATTCGGTATACATGGGCCTCAATTCATATTTCTTAGTAAAAGTAATCAAACACATTCAATCAATATTTGCTGGAAATAGCAAAAAGCATGCCATCACCGGTCTGTAGCAAGTAAACAGTGCGTAAAGAACTAAATTGTTTTCATACATATATTCCTCGAGCGTACAATAATCAATGTTGTCTGTTTAGATTTAATAAAACGTTGTGAAGAGTTACAATGATTTTGGTTCCAGAAGTACCAATTGTACAGCGGTGAGCGGAGCAAGTGACCAGTGATATATGTTATTCACTGCTGGTCTACTGTCATTGGCAAATATGTCATTTTGTATTTTATTGCCTGTCTTTTGTTGCTACCTTTAGCTATTGTCAATTTAATTACGCATTGATATTTCTAAAGTCTTGGTTATTGACTATTGATAGTATATGTGGTGTGGGTAATTGATTATTGGTAGTATTTGATTACATTTTACAATTTCATACATTCAATTCAGAGTTATTTTGAAGTCTCTCTAAAGGGCATATGAAAAATATTAATGATTCATTTTGTTCGGGTGTGTGTTGGCAGTATCATAATCAAGCACAAATTCAACTGATCCAAGCCTATATACCGAAATGGCAAATTGGCCAAAGTCTGTGAATCTACTATAGTAAACCCAATGGCAATGGTACAGAAAAAGGTAGCTCATTAACATAATTTCCATGATACCCATCGTGTTTGAGCATGCGATTCATGTACTTGTGTAGTATTTGTCCTCTCCGATAGGAATACCGCTTTTGGCAATTTAAAAATGTGTGCTAAGTACCCCAATTAGTCAAAACAAAACAACAATACCTAAACTTAGTTATAGCGTATACTAAATGTAGCATCACTGTTCATTCAATTGACCATAATTTGGGAGTCAATTCCTTTATCTGTTGTCTATTATTTGGAAAGACGCTATCGAAATGGGCTGATAGGTTGCCCTTTCATAGCCTTGGAATCACGGATATTGGCTGAACACGATTTCAGTGAAATCGATATAATATCTGAAATCATACAATGACGTGTAATATGTCAACAGCATTGCTTCCAAAAGGAAATGAATAGGGGGTGTTGCTGGTTGAATCTACATATAGTTCTTATTGTAGGTTAACAAAAATCCATCCATGTATAATATAGGCCTATATACATGTATAACTTGATATCATTTAGCTTGTTTTCTGTTTGTTTACACGGGCGGTACATTGGTTGTATTATTTGTATAAAAAGAGTAAATGTGAACAATAGCCCAACAGACATTTACAAGATTATTGAACTGAGTGATTCAAGATTAGCCTAACTTCTATCAGTTCATCAGATTTCCTCTAAGTTTATTTTGTACTGTTTAGGGGTATAGGGATTACATTGCTTTCTTGAGCAGATACCCACCTTACAAACCATTGTTATTCTTAAATACACATTGGAAGATGACACTTTTATTGATTAAGCTTTATTCTTGTGCCAGAAGTGTGTGGCAGTATTCTACCGTGAAGCTTTCATATCAAATTTAATAAACAAATCTTATAATACAATTGTATTCCTCCTCTAGATATAACCCAACTGTACTCCTTGTCAACTCTGGTTGGAAGGTGATGTCTGGGTGTAATATAGTGATAGGATCAGCACTCGCTGCACCATGACCGACATTCATCTTTGATCGTGAGGATGCAATGTTTTAACATTGCCTGAGGTGTTCAGAAGAATTTGCGCTGATGTCACTTCCAAACTTAAACTTACGCTTGGCATGGTTCTTAAAAGTGACATAATGCCAAACCAGAGTTCTGAGTGCTCCCTTATAGGCAATTTAGCTTACTGATGGCTGTAAACTGGTACAAAGCACCTACCTCCTCCAGTTATTTAGTGTTTTTTGCTTGTGCTCCAATGTGAAGAAACTGATACACCATTACCGTAGTCATATTAGGTATCGTTTGGAGATTCCTTTTTGCTGGGTGCACATGAGATGCCAGCAAGTACAAAGGCTTGGTTGAAAAGTTGGTTCTTGATATAATGATATGGTACAGCTTTTGGCTTATTAACCCTACACTCTGAATGTAAAAGAGTTCAAAATCACTCTAATTTTTGAGTGAGTATGATTTAACTCTAATCGAGTGGGTTTTGGCTCTGAAAGAGCGAAAAGACGTTCAGGCTATTCACTCTCACATCAGAGTGACGTCCGTTCACTACAGAGTGGCTCAAAACACCGCTCTGATAGCCAATCAGGAATGACAACTTTGTTTGTGCTGCTGGGGGAGAGTGATCGACATGGCCAAACTGTAGAAGAGTGGCTCAACCAAAATAAAAAGCATTTTAGTGATGAAAAATTATACACCTTTTTAATGGTGAGTAGGTAGGCTATATGTAGTGTCATAGCATAATTGTGTAAAGATCAAATCTGAACCAGTTCATGGTAGATGCTCGTAGAATTAATAATTTGTTATCATTTAGGCCTAGCTACAACCGCAAGAAATGCATGACCAGACTGTAAAACACTCAATGCACAATTGGTCGTCTGCTAACTAAGAATCATAGCGGAAGTGACACAGTGCTGATGATGAAGAGTCTTACAAAATACTTCATGATCATAACCGTATGCACAGAGAAATTTACAAACTTGACCAGTTTGCTTATACATAATGCTCTGCATGTACTGCATGATTTGTAAATGTAGTAGGGGCCGTTAATTTGAACCATGATCTGGATCCGCTTTTAGCAAACCAAACAACCTTTCTTGAAATCTCTTCCCACCCAGGGGAATGGGGGTGTTGGAAAAGAATAAGAGGGAAGGGGACATCTTGATAGATTCGCCTGTGTCAAACAAAACAACCTTACTTGATAGTTCTTCCCACCCAGGGGAGAGAGTGTTGGAAAAGGAAGAGGGGAAGGGAGGAGGGGGTATATTGACAAAGCCATAGTTTACAAACCTCTATGTCTGTATTTGTTATTTCTGTTTTTACAAAGTCATTTGTACAACTCCTATAATGTTATGGTCCTATAATGTTATGGATTTGTATTATACTTTACTCTTTTTTTTTCAAACTGATTTTTTTTCTCTCAAACTGATAACCTTCAGACCAGTCTTATGTTTTAAAATGTGTTTAAGATAGTCCAGACCGACCAACTTAGCAACTGCAATTGGAACCATGCTGCATTTGTAGTTTTTGCAAACTGATAGTATAACAGTGAAAATCAGTATTAGGGTATAAGTCAAGGGGGAAACTAACAATCAGACACACCTTTCAGGGTTGATTGGTCATTGTATATTATTTCCAAAATATTATGAAGGATAATTTTCAAACATTTTCAAAATTTGCAAAAATGCCAAACCTATTTCAAGAAATGTTTAAAAGTGATTGAAAATGCTCTCTTTTTTACTTTAAAACTCAGAACCTCTGTAGGCCTACATGTGTACATTGTGGTTTGGTCAGGAGAAAAACCACTTGCCAGGTTTATTCACCTCATGTACCCTCAACAACATAGACAATCATAACATGCAAATGAATAATAATTCCCTATATTAAGCACGATATTATGAGACCTGAACCATTATGGCGATTGCACCAAACAACATGTCCCACTTTTAGTTAACAAGTGATCTCTTGGGGCGACTTGAGTCTACTGAAGTGAACTAATGAGCCATTGGTGAACTTATTTTGTTTTTATATGGCTAGGCTAATCGACCAAATGGCATGGAAACGGACGTCGTTGTATGCTACAGGTTGTCTCTATTGATCAAGACAACATTTTATTTTATTACTTAAAGGTGCATAACCTGATCTAAAGCATCCATATGCTTAGGATGGTTTTGTGTGTTGCAATGCATTGAAGATAGCAAATGCATGGTCAGTTTTGGAAACAATAGTGCAATTTATGTTATCTACTGAAGATAGCAAATAATGTATATAACCATTCTGCTATCTATTGAAGATAGCAAGTAATGTATATAACCATTATGACCATTATGCTATTTACTGAAGATAGCAAAAAGGAAGATAGCCGATAATGAAGATAGCAAATAATATGTAAGACCATTATGCTATCTACTGAAGATAGCAAATAATGTGTATGACCAATATGTTATCTACTGAAGATAAGCAAATAAAAACCTAACAGATCTCTTGACACCACTTTTAGTATCGCTTTGACACCCTTAAAGGTGCTCTCTGAAATCCCAAAGGCATCTTTTGTCTTAGAACCTAAAACTGGACCTTTTATTTTGTCAGTGTAGCATATCAATGTATGATCCGTTTTAGACGGTAGTATTAACCCTACTATATACTGAAGATAACAAAACATCTATAGCCAGTTTTAAACAGTAGTTTTACCTTATTATTATTTTATTATTATTATAGTAGAGTCATTATCTTGGATTCCGTGACCATTTTCTTGATACCTTAGTTTCTTAGTGAATTTGTCAACTAGAACCATTTTAAAAGAAAATGAGCTCCCATGCACCTCTCAAAAGTGACGGGAACGTTCTTTTATAGCGCAAATTCCAAAGTTCGTCAATTGACAAAGTTATCTTTTCAGTGTAGCATATCAATGTATGATCCGTTTTAGACTGTAGCCTCAGCATATATACTCTATTATATACGTCATTCATATATTCTTGTTCATTGATTGGTTAAAAGTGGGTCACATGATCAAAAATTAAACACGCTATTTTGCCAAAAGTACTATTTATGGCTCCCAAAAGTACTATTTACGGCTCCCCAGAAGACTATTAACGGCGCCGGGAGTTTCACGCGGCGTTGTACTACCCATGACGCAAGAGGGCGCACGATTTGTATCCCTGGGCGCAGCGTGAACGGTCGTTCAATGCACTGCCTTTGAATTGAACTACCGGATAATTTTTGAATTTGAACTTTATGGAACTAGAAAAATATGAATGACGTATATAAAACAAATATATACTGCCTTTATTTGAGTCTCTGGATTAAAACTATGGTCCCTCGGTGACTGACAAAAGTTTTAACCAGAGTCTCCCATGGCAGTATATATTTGTATACTATTTATTGAAGAGAGCATATCAATTATTTGTTTTAGAGAGCAGCATGTATCCTACTATCTACTGAAGATAGCATATCAATGTATGGTCAGGTTGAAGAGAGCATATCAATTACATGTTTTAGAGAGTAGAATGTATCCTACTATCTACTGAAGATAGCATATCAATGTATGGTCAGGTTGAAGAGAGCATATCAATTACATCTTTTATCCTACTATCTACTGAAGATAGCATATCAATGTATGGTCAGGTTGAAGAGAGCATATCAATTATATGTTTTAGAGAGTAGAATGTATCCTACTATCTACTGAAGATAGCATATCAATGTATGGTCAGGTTGAAGAGAGCATATCAATTACATCTTTTAGAGAGCAGCATGTATCCTACTATCTACTGAAGATAGCATATCAATGTATGGTCAGGTTGAAGAGAGCATATCAATTACATCTTTTAGAGAGCAGCATGTATCCTACTATCTACTGAAGATAGCATATCAATGTATGGTCAGGTTCTTTGCACAATACATTTGTATTACCATTTGCAAAGAGAGTGAGAGTTTAATGATCATAATATGATTATGAACTGGATTATGAATTCAGCAGTATGGCATCGTACATGGCCCAACAGTACATTTCAGTGTACTATCAAATAAATGAGTGATTTGCATACAAATTAGAGATACTTTGTTAGCAATTTAATTTAAATAGTTGAAGGCAATGGCTCAAATGACTACTTTGTATGAACATTATTTGAGATTAAGATGTTTAAAACAGCACACACAAGATTCAACAAAAAACTTCCTTAACCCTTAGAACCCGAAAGGCACTAAAACAGACCTTCAACAACGGGCGTATATACCCGAAAGGCACCAAAATAGACCTTGTGAACAGGTGACACATTGATCATATGATTTTGACTGGTCATATGACTTTCAAATCATGTGATGTTTACCCGATGTCAGATGCCTTGTTTCCGCAGGTTTACATTGTGTTTTGATGTCATTTGCTGAAGAAAACTGTCAAAAATAGCACGAAATGGAATGAATATGTTTGCGCAGATCATTCTCAGGTATCAGTAATGCATTGTAGTACGGTTATGAATAGCAATGTTGGCGATAAAAACAGAATAAAACTGATATAAACTGATGTTTTATTATGAATATATATTATTACGATGATAGAGGGCAGTATATCACAATGTACCGATCAATCAGAGGGTGTAAGATAGGGAAATCACTAAATATAGAATTATCCTTTATTCGTGAAAATAAGTCAGGGTTGCGCTACAGACTCGCACTAATAACTCAGGGTTCAAAGGGTTAAGTTCCCCCTGAAATAATTGCATTCAAATGATAAGATCCAGGGTGACATGGCTCTGATTTTGGATAGAATCTCATACCATAAGTGTAACAAAACCAATATCCTTTTTATTAAATTTATTTGCAAGCTCTCAGTTAAAAATTTAAATACAGTGGTAAATAAAGAATAACTTTACAATAAAGGCTCCTATTTTTTAATATGACCTCCCAGCTTTCCTTTACTTACGGCAATTTGTTTTTATCCTCTTGCACAAAAAGACCCATTCTTAAAAATGTTGAAAAACCAAACTCGATTCTTGAACTCAACACTTGTAAATATACCTTTTATCAAAGATGATAATCATATTAATAAAATTGGTATTGCTTACCTCATACTATCCAAGATACTATACATTGATATATGAAATAATCATTTAGAATTTACATTTGATGACTTCCTTCCAAATGGAAGAAGCCAATTCACACAACCACATTAAATGTTTAACAGTTTCCTTCTCACACTTACAAAAAGTACATTTATCACTTTGAACCCTACCAATTTGAAATAGAAACGCATTAGTTGGTAGAGTTCTATGGATAAATCTGTACTGTACTGTTCATTCCAATTGATTTGACTATCAGTAACACCCTCACCTACCCACTAATCAATGTCTTAACCCTAACCCATCCTGACCCGACTGGTGCAGGACTAACGCTTACCTGGGGAAACTGTGGACAAGTAATGACAGAGAAAATGGGTCGCGCCACCCCCGGGCAGTAGCAGTGGGAGTCCAGGTGATTGTGCATCTCGCTTAGGGAGTCGCGCTCCCAAAAATAACCTTTTGGAGCCTATAGTATATACCTATCCTTGATTATATAATGGGATGGGGCTCACCGGCACAGCATTTATGTTGGATTTAGTAGTGAAAGGGTTAATTTGGTAATATGGTTATGGATATCTCACTACAATTCGCTTTACGAATAATAGTTTTACTCACAAAATCTAGTAAATTACTTGATATAAGCAGATTTAAGACTGAAGCAAGAAACTTTATACAATGGATGCATATCTAAAGCATCATTGTTGGATATCTTGTGCGCCATTGGAGCCTCAATGTGCGTCAACATGATTCATGAATTAACGCTGATTGGGTGTAAAACTACGTTTGGATGCGTTAATAACTGGTTTTAACAATAAATCCATCGGGGTATTGATAACAGCAGATGTTTGGGACATCTATTGTGGTTCCCTTATCCAATTACAAATATCCAGGTGAATATCACACTGATTATAGTTGTCTGAGCACGTTTTGTAAAAGAAGGTCGCTTCCTCCACACGTTTTAGTGGATCAGTGCTCAAATAGCTCAAATAACTACCGAGCTTTGTGGTGTTTAATAGGTTCAGGTTTTCAAATCATGTCAATAAACCCAATGAGACTCCCGGTATAACCTACGCAACTCTTTATTATTAAGTTTTAATAAACCTCCCCCGCGCTGCACTATGTGTTGATTCTAAACATGCGGTGAAAACAATATAATGGTTAGGAATCAATCAATACATGGGACAGAAGGGAAAAAAATCATCGGAACATGAACAGATCAATTGAGCGATATCCGAAGATGTTGTGTGGGCTAACTATATGATTGATTGTCATAAGCTGTAAGGATGATAGGCAGATTATGTGGAAAAGACATTGACAGCAGTATGAGACAGTGTTGACTTGAAAGTCAACCAATTGAATTGAACCTGACTTAAAGTCAATATTTGTGGTGATATACTACTACTACTACTACTACTACTACTTATGTCGTGGTGATATGGTAACTTAAATTGATTGAGTTACACACAGAAAGCAAGCAACTAAACTTGATTCGAGTTCAGGCATGTGAGAGTTCCTCTCATCAGCTGATTTCCTAATTTTTTTCTTGCATACATTTACAAATTTTCTTTTCTTTTCAGCCCATTTTTTGGATTTTTGCCCTGATTGAACGCAGTTTTTCATATTTTAAAGGAAGGGTCCCGCAAGCACAACATTGAGCATTGTTTGTTAGAAAAAATAATTATCGAGCCGATGTAACGTAATTATATAGAACAAAACACCGTACTAGTCACAAAAATGAATAAAAACTGCCATCACTCAACATGCACTTTTTAAAATTCGCGGCGATTGAAAGTCCCGGTGTCGATGACGTCATGGGTATGGGTGCTCAAATTTGCGCATGTGCATTGTACAACTATGACATCATCGACACTGGGACTTTCGATCGCCGCGAATTTTAAAAAGGGCATGTTGAGAGATTGCGGTTTTTATTTGTTTTTGTCATAAGTGTGGTGTTTTCTTCTATATAATTACAAAAGTTGGGCTCGATAGTTATATTTCTAACATATAATGCACACTTTTATGCTTGCGGGATACCTCCTTTAAAGATATTTTCCTCTTTGTATTTGTCTGTTGCCTCTTATGCCTGTAAGGTCTGTACTGATTCAGAGTTTATCAAATTTAACTTAAAGTCACTAAGCCAACTATTACAGTCTCTATTTTCAGATACTAAACATTTTAGTTTGTAAATACTATTCTGTAGTTAAATTCTTGAAACTGTGTTTTTATTCACCATAAGAATTGACATAATGATATTGGAAAATTGAGAAAAAGTTTAACTTAAACCGAGTGACTGGATAGTGACATCTTTCTATGGCTTCATTTGACCCAATGACATCTGTCTGTGAGGTGACTTGATTTCTGACTTTCAATTTAGTGACTTTGTCATAGCACTGGCAGTTGGAGATGAGCCATCAGAAGAAAGCAGTGGCGTAGCCAGCCAGAAGGGGGGGGGGGGGGGGGGGGGGGGGGGGGGGGGGCAGGGGGAGCAATCCCCCACCCCCAATATTCTAGAAATTGGCAGTGTTGGTTGAGATTGGCACTGTCGGTTATCAAGGCTAGTTTTTCGCGCCGGTTTTGGGAACACTGCTTCCCCCTACCACCCCACCCCCTCAAGTTTCTGACTCAGCGTCAATTAGCAAAAGGTGACTTTCTGGTAAAGTCCTTGTCAGTTCACTTTCATTTTTTGCCCCCCCCCCCCCCTACGAAAAAACCTAGCAATGCCACTGGAAGAAGGGACAATAAGACATTCCCCTGGCCTCCCCTGCCCCTCCCTGACAGATGACAACATACATTTATAGTGATACGTCGGCGTTTGATACCATCAAGTTCTATTAACACTACAATCCAAGCCATATATTAAGTTGGAGCAACTTGTAATATTTAAGTTGTTATACTGTCTCATATCCATTAAATCTACACTATTGGTGTCAAATTACACCCCAAAAAAATAGTATTGAGGCGATAAAGGGATATCTTTAAAGGTATGCTTGAAGTCTTTGGCTTGCCTTTAGTCACTCCTCTCACTCAACTGGGCAATGTTGAGTCCTCCTAGTATCACATGATCCACCATTGAATCAGGGTGAGAGGGAGTAAAATTATCAGCGTCTGCAGACGATACTTCAAAAAATTCAAAAATGTCAAATTTATTGAATTTCATTATCATATTTGGAATCACCATGAGAAATGCATTAAATTAAGTACAAATATGCCTAGTATTGGTTTAATAATCCTTCAAATAAACTTTAAATGTTGGAAAATCTGTTTTATAATAGCTGCATGATGATAGGATGAAAAAGTGTTCCAACAATAGTGGCTGGAATTGTAGATTTCTTGCACTATCGAATACGTTTAGTGTTCATTATTGGAAATGCAATTTCTATCAAATTTGAATGGAGCTGATACCTCTAGTCCCAAATTTTTTCATTCACTTTTGATACTCTTACATGTGACAAACCCCTAGCTGTGAAATTATGTTAACAATTACTGTTTTGGCATTTACCATGACCAAATATTTAGCTAACTTCAAGTTAATACCGTTCCACTTCTTCGTAATGTTCTTGTATTTATGTTTCGCTTCCTTTGTGTACAATTTCATTAGTAAATCATTGCAATGGAGTGGCAACCAGCATACAAAATTTTACTAATGTAACCATGCAATTTTCTGCTTCATTATTTGATTCAAATAGCAAAACAGTTTGATAAATAAATATAACTGCTCATTCTTGTAATTAGTATAAATACTCCAATCACTTTTAATTCAGTTTTATCACCACATTATGAGATAACACACGCAAAATAAAATACACAAACAATATTGTTATACAATTTTTTTCACTCATTTTGTATAGATATGGATTGTGAAGAAAGACTTATCATAGCTACTGTAGAATCAGTCCTCCTCTATGGATGTGAGTTATGGACCGTCACCCCAAAGCTTATTAAACAGCTGGACGGATGTTACACTAGAATGCTTTAGAACTGTGTTTAACATCAACTGGAGACAGCATGTGACAAAAAAGGACCTGTACGCGGATATGCCCAAAGTCTCGGATAAGATCAGAGAACGTAGATCAAGATTTGCAGGACATTGCTTCAGAGGGTCCAATGAGCTGGTCTTCAAACTCATACATTGGATACCAAAACATGGAGTAAGAAAGCGTGGTAGACCAGCCCTAACCTACATTGACATACCAACAAGTGACACAGGATTGCAGGTAGAAGAAATCCAGACAGCTATGTTGGAATGGAAGATTTGGAGAAGCATCGTGGTTCGGGAATATCACCCGCCCTAAGTCAAGTAAGTCATGGATTGTGATAGTTTGATTCAAATTTTGACAAAAAGTGTCCTTATAAATTATCTGAAATGTACCAATTTTGAAAGATGCCCGTTCCCCCGGGTTTTACGATAAACAAACTTGTGCCATTTCATTTTCAATGGAAATCTTACAAATGCTCTATTGAAGTGTACACAAATGCAATATGTGTAACCCCTTCCAATCTTTAAAACGGAACTATAATAAAGATTTTGACATTTAAAAAACAATAATATACTCCGGAAATTGATCAAACATCACTTAGTGTAATTTATCGTTAAGATCTGTGTTGTTACAAAAGATTGTTATCTGCCAGTTAAATCTCGTTTTAGATAAAGCCATAGGCTATGGACTATCATAGGTCTCCATAGCACCCTCCCCCACCCACATCCTCCTAGAAATGGCCTTATGTCTTCACTCATCTGAATGGTACCATAGAATCTCTGTGGATGTTCTTTAATGGTGACCATTTTTCGTAAAACATCATATTTCGCTGTGTGAAAAAAGAACAACACAAGTAGCATGTATCCCCTATTAATTTTCTGTTTTTGATTCAAAATCTACATTTTCATGCACAAAAAAGACATAAATTTGCCAACATCTCAAATTTCAGCTCTGATTAAAAATTGATAATGCACATTGTTATAATGAAACTCTGCTTTGTTTTTTCTCAAAACTGTCATTTGAGAGATTATTTGTTTCTTAAGATAATACTAACGTATACTCACTCATCTGTTATGTATGCTTAAAAGCTGAAATTTGTTGTTTTATGCTTGATGTCAAGATCTGTTGTAATAAGAATGATTGTGTGAAAATTGGCATTCAATGTTTATTTAAATTCATTTGTGCTTATAATAGACTCTCCGTAAATGAGTAGTGAATAGTAATATCCTTCTTTACTACGTGTTTTGAATGTTGCAGAATTAATTGTTTTATATCAAATTTTGACCTAATTCTTCCACATGAATCACCCAAAAACTGGTAAATGCGGAAAGCAAATTAGCTCTGAATGCATTAATTATACATTTTAAATAGATTTTATGGTAGTACCAACAAATGCCTAAATAAATGAAACGCCACAAAAGGTGTTCTGCTTATTGACACCAATAGGCATTTATGATTTTAAAATTTTATATTGGAAATATTTACACATATTTTCAGTTTTCTTTTGTTTTAACAGTATCCTATATCCACAGGATTTAGTCAGCTGAAAATTGAATATGTTTTATTTTGAACATGGTGTTAAACAAAGGAACGCCTTTCTTAACACCTTTTTTGTAACAGGTCTAGGATGCGTCAGTGAACACGTTCTAGAACACATTCGTGCAAATCTGTAAGAAAATCTGTTTTCAAAGTAAAAATCAAGGATAGAGGGCATCATTTTAATGGTTACATATGCTTGGCATAACAATAGGTTTTGTTTCTTGATACTTTAATAAAAGTATTATATTACTTCATATCTGTGTAATTCATAAGATCAACACGCGTAAACAGGAAATGAAAATATATAATTGTGTTATCATGTATTGAATATCTTGCAAATCAAATAACAAAGTTATATATTGACTCAAACGCAAAATCTATTTTTAACTTTTTGAATTATATAGCTAGTTTTGAACCAAGTTCCAGGAGATGCACTCAGATTTAGTTGAATGAAAATACTGATAAGGCTGGGCGAGTACATTCGACAGCACAGGCGCTCTTAATTTGGCGCTCTTAATTTAAAATGTTCAGAAATATGTGGTATAGCTTGTTTTTACTTTCATAATTTCCTAATATTTATTCTGGAGCAGAACATTTTGCTTAAATGCCTGCCCTGGTATAGACCAGTCACAAAAGATGTAAATATTCTCAAGAAGTACATTCTAAGGTTATTTATCTCATAATGTTACAGTCCTCAAAAACTGACCAGGTAATAAGTACACTCATACTCATAAAATATGGTTTCAACTTTAAAATATTAAATTACAAAATGATTGAATAATTTCTCCTCTTCAAAAGAAACTTTATATGAGTTTAAGGGGACAACTAGTAATCTGCATTTCATTTTTGCAAGAAATCCATAGACATAGGCAATGTTTTTGATGAAAAAATCCTTATTTACACCCCTGCCCCCATCTTCCTCCTTGCATATACACCACACCACACACACAAATATTGGTTTTACATTTCTTGACCTTTTATTTTATTTGTGCTTTAAACTCAATTTATCCCTATCAGGGACCGACCCTTAACACTTTCTACGCAGTTATTAGTTTTACCATATACAAAACAGATTTTTCAGAAACGTTCCCCAACTTTCAAAGTCTATCTCAAGAATTACTAAACCAATACTAGACATTATTTAAATGCATTTTTCATGGTGATTCCAAATAAGGTGATGAAATTCAATAATGTTGACATGTTTGAAACATAAGTGAAATTTTGGAATGTCGTCTGCAGATGCCTGCCGTGTAGAAAGCATTAAGTTTCATCACGAACACATCAAATTTGTTTAGCTGATTTTAATCATCATTCTTTATTTACAGTCTAGCTATGTGTTCCAGAAACTACTACAAGTTTGCAAATAACACCATTGAGATATATATATATTATATAAAAAGATATACAATAACATATAACAGCGATTAGATCAAATAGGTCAAAACTTATTACTCCAAGTGTTGCTTTACAATCGTGACGTACAAGTTATCGTTGACGAGTATAGTACCTGTTGTGTTCTCAAATCAGATATGATGTTACAAAATATGCTTAATCTGAATATACCTGCAGTGTTTCCTGCATCAGATACCACTCAAGCAAGATACGCTTTAATCTCAACGTAATCTAGACAAAGCCGTGAGTGTTACACAATCAGATGTGTGCTAGTCGATCATCATAATACACTAAATCTGTAACACGGACATGTTTGAGAGCATGATACGATTGTGGCTGCTTTTCAACATCATCAACATCATTTCCTCTAGTTTTGACAATACGCACAGCCAAACACGCAACACCCATCAATGCTCAACACCATGTGAATCTAAATAGGCCACCCAATTCATGTTTTGTACGATGTAATAGCCTCGAGTGAACTTGGGATGATGTTGCCGTAAGCCACACTTGCTCGCTTGTGTTATGTTGCTAAAAGCTCTTGTCACCTCGCGTAGGACCAATTTCAATGCATGTTTGTGCATTAATGTGCACTTTATCTAATCCCTTTTTGAATTGTACTGGCTACTACATGGATAGTGCATCAACAGATTGTAAATATATCAATACTGGCACATATAGACCAAGGCATGTAATATACAGGCTAGTTTTATATGAATGTAAATATGTAAGTCACTTAAAATATTAATATCTAAGATTAACATCTGAAGAAGGGGTGAAAGACATTATCCCTTGATATCCATACACTGTAAAAAGAAGCGTTTATATTTCTGATAACACTTAATAAACACTTCAACACGTTTATTTTTATGTTTTACTTGTAAAGGTATAGGAGACATTGCATACAATAAACGTTTGCATAAACACTACAACACGATTATAGAGGTATTTGTTGTATAATTATTAACACCCCAACATGTTTCTTATTGCTGATATAAACATGTTGGTGTGTTAATAAATATTACAAAATTACCTCTATAAACGTGTTGTAGTGTTTATGCAAACGTTTATCGTATACAATGCCTCCTATACCTTTACACGTAAAACATAAAAATAAACGTGTTGAAGTGTTTATTACGTGTTATCAGAAATATAAACGCTTCTTTTTACAGTGTATACCTGGAGGATGAGAGTACATTTTAAGATGGCTTATACCTGTAAGGTACATAAGGAATTTACCAACTTACCAAGTCTCTCTTCCATAATAGACATTAGTTCTACCATAGGACTATCTGAGGCCACTGCTCCCAATCCGAGAACCGCTATCTACCCGAGAACCGCCCGTGGGGTACAGCTAGGATGGCTGACTCAGTGTTTCTATATTCAATTTTAGTATTTTCCTGGGTAGTCTGGTTTGGTCCTACGAGGAGGGCTAAATAGACATGGGCTTTTTGTTGACAAATATCTTTATTTTTTCACACACAAGAAATATTATATCCACAGTTCTTCCTTCTTTTTTTATTTCTCCCTTGATATCCATACCTGGAGGATGAGAGTACATTTTAAGATGGCTTATACATGTAAGGTACATAAGGAATTTACCAACTTACCAAGTCTCTCTTCCATAATAAACATTAGTTCTACCATAGGACTATCTGAGGCCACTGCTCCCAATCCGAGAACCGCTATCTACCCGAGAACCACCCCATGGGGTACAGCTAGGCTGGCCGACTCAGTGTTTCTATAGTCAATTTTAGTATTTCCCTGGGTAGTCTGGTTTGGTCCTACGAGGAGGGCTAAAATAGACATAGGCTTTTTGTTAACAAATCCTTATTTTTTCACACACAAGAAATATTATATTCACAGTTCTTCATTTTGTATTCAGCATTTTGTCTTGTTAGGTGATGAGTGTGTAGAGTGCATATGAAACAAGCAGCTCAATTGTTTGATAGAAGCTTTGGGAGAGCACCACTAAGAGTCTGAATTGTTTGACACCAAATATAGGGGCATAAAATAATTTTTGATTTTTTATCGTTCAAAGTCAATTTTGAACAATAATAATTGATTATTTTGCAACTTGATGTATAGAGGTGTGAAACAGAGATTTGCCCAGTTGACCCATACTTTTCAAAACAAAATTCTATACATTTTCAAAATTTAAATGTTGTATGAAGATATTTGAAAAATTTAGAAAAGTTTTACAAATTTCAAAATGCTTTGAAAAAGAATAAGAAGAAAAAAGAAATAAAAGTAAGGCCAATGCCATCTATCAAGCTGAGGAATGTGTTTTTGTTGCCTAAGCACCATTTATACTAGATATCATATCTAAGCTCTAAATTATTCCCCATTGTTTTATTCATAATTAGGTCCATTACAAAACGCTTATATAGTTGTTCAGAATAAAACAGACCGTTAAGGTTAAAGTATTACTAAATCAGTTGCGTAGCCAGAGAGGGTCAAAATCTCACCTGTCATATTGGTAATTGCTGACAATTTTGGAAAATTGATTGTGTGTGCGATCATGGTCAAGGCTATGGCCATGACGAATAAATTTGCTTGAGCGGTTCCAGTCAAATGCCACCAATACCAACCTGTCGTTTTGTGTCAAATTTTCTGTCGACAATGTCAAATTTATTGAATTTCATTATCATATTTGGAATCACCATGAGAAATGCATTGAATTAAATACAAATATGCCTAGTATTGGTTCAATAATCCTTGAAATAAACTTTAAAAGTTGGAAAATCTGTTTTGTACATAGTAAAATGAATAGCTGCATGATGATAGGATGAAAAAGTGTTCCAACAATAGTGGCTGGAATTGAAGATTTCTTGCACTATCGAATATGTTTAGTGTTTATTATTGGAAATGCAATTTCTATCAAATTTGAATGGAGCTGATACCTCTAGTCCCAAATATTTTCATTCACTTTTGATACTCTTACATGTGACAAACCCCTAGCTGTGAAATTATGTTAGCAATTACTGTTTTGGCATTTACCATGACCAAATATTTAGCTAACTTCAAGTTAATACCGTTCCACTTCTTCGTAATGTTCTTGTATTTATGTTTCGCTTCCTTTGTGTACAATTTCATTAGTAAATCATTGCAATGGAGTGGCAACCAGCATACAAAATTGTACTAATGTAACCATGCAATTTTCTGCTTCATTGTTTGATTCGAATAGTAAAACAGTTTGATAAATAAATATAACTGCTCGTTCTTGTAATAAGTATAAATACTCCAATTACTTTTAATTCAGTTTGATCACCACATTATGAGATAACACACGCAAAATAAAATACACAAACAATATTGTTATATAATTTTTTTTCACTCATTTTGTACAGATATGGATTGTGAAGAAAGATTGTTCATAGCTACTGTAGAATCAGTCCTCCTCTATTATGAGTTATGGACCGTCACCCCAAAGCTTAGTAAACAGCTGGACGGATGTTACACTAGAATGCTTAGAACTGTGTTTAACATCAACTGGAGACAGCATGTGACAAATAAAGACCTGTACGCGGATATGCCCAAAGTCTCGGATAAGATCAGAGAACGTAGATCAAGATTTGCAGGACATTGCTTCAGAGGGTCCAATGAGCTGGTCTTCAAACTCATACATTGGATACCAAAACATGGAGTAAGAAAGCGTGATAGACCAGCCCTAATCTACATTGACATACCAACAAGTGACACAGGATTGCAGGTAGAAGAAATCCAGACAGCTATGTTGGAAAGGAAGATTTGGAGAAGCATCATGGTTCGGGAATATCACCCGCCCTAAGTCAAGTAAGTCATGGATTGTCATAGTTTGATTCAAATTTTGACAAAAGTGTCCTTATAAATTATCTGAAATTTACAAATTTTGAAAGATGCCTGTTCCACCGGATTTTACGATAAACAAACTTGTGCCATTTCATTTTCAATGGAAATCTTACAAATGCTCTATTGAAGTGAACACAAATGCAATATGTGTAACCCCTTCCAATCTTTAAAACGGAACTATAATAAAGATTTTGACATTTAAAAAACAATAATATACTCCGGAAATTGATCAAACATCACTTAGTGTAATTTATCATAACGATCTGTGTTGTTACAAAAGATTGTTATCTGCCAGTTAAATCTCCTTTTAGATAAAGCCATAGGCCATGGACTATCATAGGTCTCCATAGCACCCTCCCCCACCCACATCCTCCTAGAAATGGCTGCATGTCTTCACTCATCTGAATGGTACCATAGAATCTCTGTGGATGTTCTTTCATGGTGACCATTTTTAGGTCGTCCGTAGGAGAGAGACCTTCCTTCGTGTGTAGTCTGTGAGTGTATGTAGTCTGTGTGTGTAGTGTGTGTCAACAATTTGGTATACACTTTTCAACAATTTGGTATACACTTTTTGTTTTGTCCATTTCTTTTCCATACAATGTCCAATTGCAATCAAACTTTGGTCATAGATGCAGCATGGGAACCTTCATATGTTAATGAGGTCAAAGGTCACATACCAAGGTCAAAGGTCACATACCAAGGTCAAAGGTCATCCGAGGTCAAGATGTATATGTAAAAGTGGCTGCATATGTAAAATTGATTACATTTGTCCATTTCTTTTCCATACAATGACCAATTGTAACCAAACTTTGGTCATAGATGCAACATGGAAACCTTCATATGTTAATGAGGTCAAAGGTCACATACCAAGGTCAAAGGTCATCCGAGGTCAAGATGTATATGTAAAAGTGGCTGCATATGTAAAATTGATTACATTTGTCCATTTCTTTTCCATACAATGACCAATTGTAACCAAACTTTGGTCATAGATGCAACATGGAAACCTTCATATGTTAATGAGGTCAAAGGTCACATACCAAGGTCAAAGGTCATCTGAGGTCAAGATGTAAATGTAGAAATGGCTGCATATGTAAAATTGATTACATTTTTCCATTTCTTTTCCATACAATGACCAATTGTAACCAAACTTCGGTCATAGATGCAACATGGAAACCTTCAGATGTTAATGAGGTCAAAGGTCACATACCAAGGTCAAAGGTCATATGAGGTCAAGATGTAAAAGTGGCTGCATATGTAAAATTGATTACATTTGTCCATTTCTTTTCCATACAATGACCAATTGCAACTAAACTTCAGTCATAGATACAACATGGAAACCCGCATATGTTAATGAGGTCAAAGGTCGCATAGAAAGGTCAAAGGCCATCTGAGGTCAAGATGTAAAATTTAGTACACCTTTTTTTTTCTTCTCTTGTTCATTTTTCTTTGTCTCTTGTTCATTTTTTTGTCTCTTGTTCATTTTTCCATACAATGACCAATTGCAACCAAACTTGGGTCATGGATGCAACATGGAACATTCATATGTTAATTAGGTCAAAGGTCACATACCAAGGTCAAACGTCATATGAGGTCAAGATGTAAAACTAGCTGCATATGTAAAGTTAATTTCATTTAAACAGGTGAAGTACAATTGCAACCAAACTCAGGATGTTTATTTTATTTTTTATATCCTGGATCCGCTAGTGGTCTAACCTCTTTCTTTCTAGATGCCTGTGGTTTGAGATCCACCTTGTTTTTAATCTACCCATATAAACGGACGACCTATTTGGGACCGCTGTCCCTATTTTTCATAAAACATCATATTTCGCTGTGTGAAAAAAAGGACAACACAAGTAGCATGTATCCCCTATTAATTTTCTGTTTTTGATTCAAAATCTACATTTTCACGCACAAAAAAGACATAAATTTGCCAATATCTCAAATTTCAGCTCTGATTAAAAAAAACCTAAAAATTGATAATGCACGTTTTTGTAATGAAACTCTGCATTGTTTTTTTCTCAAAACTGTCATTTGAGAGATTATTTGTTTCTTAAGATAATACTTACGTATACTCACTCATCTGTTATGTATGCTTAAAAGCTGTTTTATGCTTGATGTCAAGATCTGTTGTAATAAGAATGATTGTGTGAAAATTGGCATTCAATGTTTATTTAAATTCATTTGTGCTTATAATAGACTCTCCGTAAATGAGTAGTGAATAGTAATATCCTTCTTTACTACGTGTTTTGAATGTTGCAGAATTAATTGTTTTATATCGAATTTTGACCTAATTCTTCCACATGAATCACCCAAAAACTGGTAAATGCGGAAAGCAAATTAGCTCTGAATGCATTAATTATACATTTTAAATAGATTTTATGGTAGTACCAACAAATGCCTAAATAAATGAAACGCCACAAAAGGTGTTCTGCTTATTGACACCAATAGGCATTTATGATTTTAAAATTTTATATTGGAAATATTTACACATATTTTCAGTTTTCTTTTGTTTTAACAGTATCCTATATCCACAGGATTTAGTCAGCTGAAAATTGAATATGTTTTATTTTGAACATGGTGTTAAACAAAGGAACGCCTTTCTTAACACCTTTTTTGTAACAGGTCTAGGATGCGTCAGTGAACACGTTCTAGAACACATTCGTGCAAATCTGTAAGAAAATCTGTTTTCAAAGTAAAAATCAAGGATAGAGGGCATCATTTTAATGGTTACATACGCTTGGCATAACAATAGGTTTTGTTTCTTGATACTTTAATAAAAGTATTATATTACTTCATATCTGTGTAATTCATAAGATCAACACGCGTAAACAGGAAATGAAAATATATAATTGTGTTATCATGTATTGAATATCTTGCAAATCAAATAACAAAGTTATATATTGACTCAAACGCAAAATCTATTTTTAACTTTTTGAATTATATAGCTAGTTTTGAACCAAGTTCCAGGAGATGCACTCAGATTTAGTTGAATGAAAATACTGATAAGGATGTGTAATCTGGGCTAGTACAGTTGACAGCACAGGCGCAATTAATTTGAAATGTTCAGAAATATGTGGTTCAATTTGATAGTTTATTTTTACTTTCATAATTTCCTAATATTTATTCTGGGGCAGAACATTTTGCTTAAATGCCTGCCCTGGTATTGCTTACTTGCTTGCTTGCTTGCTTGCTTAAGGTGTCCCGAAGGGACGGACTTCTGTGATGGCCTTCCATACTGGTCTTTCAAGCATGCAGTTTTTCATGTCCTGCCTAGTTAGTCCTGTATCCTCTGATAAAAGCTTGATGTATAATTCTTTCGTGGTGGTCCTCTAGCCTTGCCTCCATGCTTGGGTTGCCACAGGAGAACTTTGGAGACTGCTTCCTCTTCCCTTCTGGAACAGTGGCCGGCAAATTTTAATATCCTCCGTCTTAGCCTCTCTGGTATAGACCAGTCACAAAAGATGTAAATATTCTCAAGAAGTACATTCTAAGGTTGTTTATCTCACAATGTTACAGTCCTCAAAAACTGACCAGGTAATAAGTACACCCCTACTCATAAAATATGGTTTCAACTTTAAAATATTAAAATTACAAAATGATGGAATAATTTCTCCTCTTCAAATAGAATCTTTATATGAGTTCATGGGGAAAACCAGTAATGTGCTAATTCACTGCATTTCATTTTTGCAAGAAATCCATAGACATAGGCAATGTTTTTGAAGAAAACCAGTAATGTGCTAATTCACTGCATTTCATTTTTGCAAGAAATCCATAGACATAGGCAATGTTTTTGAAGAAAAAAATCCTTATTTACATCCCCCCCCCCATCTTCCTCCTTGCATATACACCAGACACCACACACACACCCACACAAATATTGGTGTTACATTTCTTGACTTTTTATTTATTTGTGCTTTAAACTCAATTTATCACTATCAGGGACTCCTAAAGGAAGGGTCCCGCAAGCACAATATTGAGCATTATTTGTTAGAAAATTAATTATTGAGCCAAAATTACGTAATTATATAGAACAAAACACCATACTAGTCACAAAAATGAATAAAAACTGCCATCACTCAACATGCAATTTTTAAAATTCGCGGCGATCGAAAGTCCCGGTGTCGATGACGTCATGGATATCGGTGCACAAATTTGCTCATGTGCATTGTATAACATGTTGCATGTTGAGAGATTGCGTTTTTTATTTGTTTTTGTCATAAGTTTGGTGTTTTGTTCTATATAATGACAAAAGTTGGGCTCGATAGATTTTTTTCTAACATATAATCCACACTTTTATGCTTGCGGGACACCTCCTTTAACACTTTCTACGCAGCTATTAGTTTTACCATAATACAAAACAGATTTTTCAGAAACGATTCCCAACTTTCAAAGTCTATCTCAAGAATTACTAAACCAATACTAGGCATGTTTGTACTTATTTCAATGCATTCTCATGGTGATTCCAAATAAGGTAATGAAATTCAATAATGTTGACATGTTTGAAACATTTTGTGAAATTTTGGAATGTCGTCTGCAGATGCCTGCCGTGTAGAAAGCATTAAGTTTCATCACGAACACATCAAATTTGTTTAGCTGATTTTAATCATCATTCTTTATTTACAGTCTAGCTATGTGTTCCAGAAACTACTACAAGTTTGCAAATAACACCATTGAGATATATATATTATATAAAAAGATATACAATAACATATAACAGCGATTAGATCAAATAGGTCAAAACTTATTACTCCAAGTGTTGCTTTACAATCGTGACGTACAAGTTACCGTTGACGAGTATAGTACCTGTTGTGTTCTCAAATCAGATATGACGTTACAAAATATGCTTAATCTGAATATACCTGCAGTGTTTCATGCATCAGATACCACTCAAGCAGGATACGCTTTAATCTCAACGTAATCTAGACAAAGCCGTGAGTGTTACACAATCAGATGTGTGCTAGTCGATCATCATAATACACTAAATCTGTAACACGGACATGTTTGAGAGCATGATACGATTGTGGCTGCCTTTCAACATCATCAACATCGTTTCCTCTGGTTTTGACAATACACACAGCCAAACACGCAACATCACTTTACCCATCAATGCTCAACACCATGTGAATCTAAATAGGCCACCCAATTCATGTTATGTACGATGTAATAGCCTCGAGTGAACTTGGGATGATGTTGCCGTAAGCCACCCTTGCTCGCTTATGTTATGTTGCTAAAAGCTCTCGTCACCTCGCGTAGGACCAATTTCAATGCATGTTTGTGCATTAATGTGCACTTTATCTAATCCCTTTTTGAATTGTACTGGCTACTACATGGATAGTGTATCAACAGATTGTAAATATATCAATACTGGCACATATAGACCAAGGCATGTTATATACAGGCTAGTTTTATATGAACGGGAATACGTAAGTCACTCAAAATTATTAATATCTAAGATTAACATCTGAAGAAGGGATGAAAGACATTATCCCTTGATATCCATACCTGGAGGATGAGAGTACATTTTAAGATGGCTTGTAAGGTATATAAGGAATTTATCAACTTACCAAGTCTCTCTTCCATAATAGACATTAGTTCTACCATAGGACTACCCTATCTGAGGCCACTGCTCCCACCCGAGAACCGCTATCTACCTGAGAACCGCCTCATGGGGTACAGCTAGGATGGCCGACTCAGTGTTTCTATATTCAATCTTATTATTTACCTGGGTAGTCTGGTTTGGTCCTAAGAGGAGGGCTAAATAGATATAAAATACAATAAAAAATATTATATCCACAGTTCTTCAATTTTTAATTTGTCTTGTTAGGTGATGAGTGTGTTGAGTGCATATAAAACAAGCAGCTCAATTGTTTGATAGGGAGAGCACCACCAAGAGTCTGAATTGTTTGACACCAAATATAGGGGCATCAAAATAGTTTTTTTTTTTTATCGTTCAAAGTGAATTTTGATCAATAATAATTGATTATTTTACAACTTGATGTATAAAGGTGTGAAGCAGAGATTTGCCCAGTTGACCCATACTTTTCAAAACAAAATTCTATACATTTTCAAAATTTAAATGTTGTATGAAGATATTTGAAAAAGTTTTACAAATTTCAAAATGCTTTGAAAAAGAATAAGAAAAAAAGAAAGAAAAGAAAGACCAATGCCATCTCATCCTGAAGAATGTGTTTTTGTTGCCTAAGCACCATTTATACTAGATATCATATCTAAGCTCTAAATTATTCCCCATTGTTTTATACATAATTAGGTCATTTACAAAACACTTATATCGTATTGTTCAAAATGAACAGATCTTTAAGGTTTTTAGTATTACTAAAACAGTGGCGTAGCCAGAGAGGGTAAAAGTAAAGTGCCCCCCCCCCCCCCCCCGACAAATAGCAAAGAAAAAGGGGAAAGGAGAAAAAGGGAAAAGGAGAAAAAGGAAAGGAGAAAAAGGATCACAATCTAGAACTGTGAACTGCCACACCATTTCATGCTGGCCACTGGCCTCGCTGACACACAGTGGCCAAGTCCAACCCCAGTTGCTATAGTCTGATATGAGGTAGGAATAAAGTCATTAAAATGATCAAAAAATCAAAAGATTTCCCGATGACGTGTGAAAATTGTTTGGCGTTTGCGCCCGCTTGGCGCTTCTATGTTACAGTGCTACGATAAGCTTATTTAAACCCTAAATCAAAGTGATATGTTGGGTTTACCTGGCTATTTTAGCCAAAGGATCATGTTTAAGGACAGAAAGAAAACAGTTTCACAAGGCAATTTGGTCGATTTCTGCCCAGGAAATGGAGCTTGTCAGCCCGGTAAAATCTAGGTCCCAATCAGATCAAGCCCACCCAATTTTCCCCTCAAATAATCGAAAATGTTAACATTTCAAGTCAAAATTACACCCAAATTAGCATAAAATAGGTCTGACATATGTAATTTTAGACAAAATCAAGCTAATTTCAAACAATTTTGACATTCGAAGTCAGAATTTGTGCACGCTTCACGCGCACCTTACCAACAATATGTCTTGCCCCAAGAATTTTTCTTGCCCTCCGAAAGAAAAGGATGCTGGTACTGCCACTTTTCGTTATTTATCAATTTTACTCTTCCATAATGAAGAAAAACATTACATGCTGAGACTACCAGAATTGTGTTCCCACAGGTTACCAAGCGAAACCGGGACGAACATTTTATTCTGCCCCCCTTGACCGTTGGTCTCAGTCAACATTGACTTTGGGTACGTATAATCGTTCCAAAAATCGTGGAAAAAGAGGGTTTTCTGTACCATGTCCGTGGACATTCCGTGGACATTTATGTCCGCGATGTCACCAAATTAGGGGTGTTTTTTGAAGCTATGTCCGCGATTTCCCCAAATTAGGGGAGTTTTTTTAAGCTATGTTCGAGATTTCCAAAAATAAGGGGTCGTTTTGGAAGCTATGTTCGCGATTTCAAAAAATTAGGGGTGTTTTTTGGAGAGGCTATGTCCGCGAAGAAGTAAAACGGGGTATTTTTAACCATATGTGTCCTCGTTTTTGCGCAAATAGGGGGACTATTTAGAAAGTGTCCTTGAAACGGTGGGAAAAGGGGGGGTTATTTTCAGTCAAAATGTCCTCGTTTTTGTGCGAAAAGGGGGTCAATTTAGCAAAATTGTCTGCGAAACGCCGTCAAATAGGGGGGTATTTCAAAATCCTGGAACGATCATCTGAATACGAAAAGAGAACACCGGGGTTGTTTCCAATTTTGCTTGTGTGGTATATTATTGTAGTAGTGTTCAGAGTGCACACCACCAAATAATATTTAGCATTCTGGCAATACCTGGCAGTGTTTGAAAACACACAACCAATTAGTGTAACATTACAAATTCATATCAAATGAAAATATAAAAAGCATAATAGGGTGTCACAAAGTATGGACACCCATATTTAATGAAATCATTACAGAAACACAAAAACATGATTTGAATGATCTTTTATTTACTGTATGCTGTACAAAATCTTCATTCATATGCACATTATTTGAGGATGGCCCTCATTAAATCTTTGGTTACAATAAGTAGTTTTGTGGGTTTCAGCTCTGGAAACTGAGTTGTACCAAACTTTCAGTCCCACAATGCAACAGCAAAGCATACAACAAAGCTGATATTAACCTTTGACCCATAACCATGTAATGTGAAATGCTATTTGCATTGTGGGATTGAATTTAGATAGATCTCAGCTTCCACTGCCAAAACCATTAAAAAAAATAAAAAAATAATATCCGCATCAAATCTGATACCATATTATTGCTGTAAGCAAGCGTAAATAGATGGAAGGCATGCTATTTAAAATAGAGTGATTGATAATGCAATCTAGAACATCAATCTTATGTAGCACCTTGCATCAGATAATATGGTCACTTTTATATTTGTTTTAATAATTAAATTATACTTTAACCAGAACTTGATTAATGATAGGAATTAAATGTATTAATACATAACATAAATGGGGGTGATTTGTGACTATTAAGATGATAGAACTGACAGTTTCAATTGGATTTTTCTTCATTTTTCCAGCCATTTGATGGTTGTCTCCATGTCTTGTATTGATGATGGGTTAATAAGATCAACCAGGCAGCTGGAAAATAGTCAACTGTGAAACAGTAAGTTATCGATCATACAGCATTAAAGGGGCGTGGTGGAGGCAGCACCTCAATTACGAAAATATATAATAAAAACTGGGATTTGTATATTTTTACAATTGTATTACATGTATGAACTTACAACTATAAGGATTAGGAAAAATCAGCCCTCTTTGTACAACAAAACATTGATTCAAAAATGCTGATCTAGCCGAGATCAGCATTTTACATAGGTACATTATACAAAAGGAGTATGGAATCCATTTTGGTGGTCGTTAATGGGATTTAAGTCTGCTCTGCCCCATTCTATGAAAATATCTAGCAACCACTCTGAGCCAACTCTTTTTTTTAAAAGTTTCTAAACATGATCATTCCTCCTCAGATTTGAAGCCCCGCCACCACAGAGTATAGTAATCAACTCCATTCATCCTCGTAGACAGCTATTCCCCCATTAATGTTCTCCAATACCAAACTTTTAGCCAAGTTACTTTCTAGGAACATCCTCAAAATATGAAAATTACAAAAAGGTGTGTATTGGAAAACAATCCTCAAACATATTAACTTCTTTCCTAACATTTTTTTCTCAAACTTCATTTTTTATGGCCCTACTATTTTCAATGATGATTATGAACAGGTAAAGATTATATGACACCCCCCCCCCCCCCCCCCCCCCCCCCCCCCCCCCCGGTTTACAATTTGAAAATATAAATATACTACTAAATTCAGGATCATCAGCTGCTGTTACAAAGTAGATTTCCATCCATCATGTTGTGTAACATTTATACTTCTACTAAATCCAACTTATAATCCTGCATATGAATGAAAGTGCATATAAAGCGGGTGAACGACTGGCTTGAAACACCTGTTCTTGATGTGTAATTGGGCAATATGTCTCCTTAAAAAACTAAATATATGCTCCTATTTCTATGACCCCTCTTTTTATCTTTGCCATTTTTTATTGAATCATACACACATGTTCCCAATCTGACAATCTAGGCCTCATATAATACTTATAGCATTGTACTCAGGCATGTCGTAACAATGGTCAGTGTTGTTATCAAGTTACAAAACCTTGAGTCACAAGTCTAGTGAAGTATGCCTCGATTTACTTCAATGTAAGTAAGATCAATCTAGTCTAATATGGCAAGTCGAGTCTGGTTAGGTCAAGTCATGTCTGGTCAGGTCAAGTCTGGTTAGGTCAAGTCAAGTCTGGTTAGGTCAAGTCAAGTCTGGTTAAGTCAAGTCTGGTTAGGTCAAGTCAAGTCTGGTTATGTCAATTGATAGTCTGGTTATGTCGAGTCTGGTTATGTCAAGTCAAGTCTGGTTATGTCAAGTCAAGTATGGTTATGTCAAGTCAAGTCTGGTTATGTCAAGTCTGATTAGGTCAAGTCAAGTCTGGTCAAGTCTGGTTAGGTCAAGTCAAGTCTGGTTAGGTCAAGTCAAGTCTGGTTAGGTCAAGTCAAGTCTGGTTAGGTCAAGTCAAGTCTGGTTAGGTCAAGTCTTTTATTTTATTCAAGTGGTATCAAGTCAATTGAATGGAAATGAGAATTTATGGAATGGTTTACACTTTGAAAGTTTAAATATATTTTTAAATACATAATTTCCACTGAATTCAATAGCATCACCTGCTGTTACATAGTGGATTATGAATGAAATTTCATTTCCATCAATCATGTTGTGTAGAATTTATACTTCTACTAAATCCAACTTATAATCCTGTTTATGAAGGAAAGTACATATAAAGCAGGTGAACGACTGGCTTGAAACACCTGTTCTAGATGTGTAATTGGGCAATATGTTTCACTTTTTATGGGTAGTTGAAACTGTGTCAAACTAAAAACGACCATTCTCTTTATCTTTACTTCTTTTTAAATCACACTTACACAATCCATGTTCTATTTCTTAACTTATAATCCTGTATGGAAAGAAAAGTGCATAAAAAAGGGTGAATGACTGGCTTGAAACACCTGTTCTAGATGTGCAATTTGGCAATATGTCTCACTTTTTATGGGTAGTTTAATACTGTGTCAAACTAAAAACAAGTTCTTATTTGAATGACCCTTCTCTTTATCTTTAGTTTACCCTTTTTATTGAATCACACACACACATGTTCTATTTCTTCAGGTATTGTTGAAAATAGAAAAAGAAACGCTCTAAATCTGACAACTGTAGCATTGTAATCAGGTGCTGTAACAAAGGTCTGTGTTGTTACCAAGTCACAAAAGTCAAGTCAAGTTTTCTCAATTTACCTCAAGGCAAGGCAAGTCAAATAAATCTGATCCAATAGGGCAAGTCAAGTCACTGGTTAGCTCAAATCAAGTCTTTTATTTTATTCAAGTCGTATCCATATGGCTTAAAGAGTGGTGATAAATGTAAATGCTGCTGATAGTGCATGCTTACCCAGTCAATCATGTGGTATGGTCATGGCAAGCTAAAATGTGACCGTCACATCAAAATGGACATGTTGGAGGCTCAAGTCGATTCTGAGTCATTGGTATGACTTGAAAGAGCACATTTTAAGCTTGAAATAATACCATGTTTAAGGTAATCGGACTTTATAATCACAAGATATAAATTGAGGCAGCATATTTTTGTTTATTATTTTCTTTATATTTCACCAAATATATTGGCCTCTTTCTCAAAACTCACAACGTGTCCTTTTTGATGTGACTGGTCACAAATATGCAGAGGAAAATCTTAAGAGGAGGGGTACTCACATATGTAAGGCATACGGGGATGTGCCGCTCCAGTGGGTCGTTTTTGCATGAGACATCCTTAGCCATGGGTAGGCTTTTCAACTGAAAAATCCTTAGACATGGGTCCTGTTTGTCTATTTTCGCGAACATTTGCCAAAATTAGGTCTATTTTCGCGAAAATTCGGTCTAAAATGAAGCAAAACCCCTAAAAATGGGTACCGGTGTTTCCAAAATCACCCTTAGAAATGGGTAGGGGTTTTGAATCTCCAGCGGCACACCCCCGACCAAACAAAATCCGAGTACCCCCCACCCCCCTCCCCCCCCCCCCGGGCTTCCCCCCTTGGTTTTCCCCCTTTGTCGGCCCATTTTCCATTATTAGTTTCTCAACAATCAGACCTGGGAGGCTAGGGTTAATATAAAAGAATGCTGGCTTCAGGTATTCGAAGGGAGTGGTAAGCTCAATTGGCACAGACATGTCAATGAAAAACTTTGGTATGTTGTACTGGGATAGGTCTGTTTATTAACACAAAATTGTGCAATTTAACAATTTTGATATAGATAAAAAGTATTGTAGAATATCGGGGCTTAATAAAACAAATGTGGTGTTAATAGATGCCTTAAGCATTTGTGCATTTTTACCTTGATTTTTTCATTTTTCAAAAATCGAGGTACTCTATCTCTGCCGTTTCTTTCTGCTTCTTCTTCTGCTTCTTCTTCTTCTGGCAATATTTCTATAAAATGCTTCTTCTCCTACAGTTTACATGCTACAATCACCAGACTTGGTCAGTACGACCCTCTACCAGACCTTCATTACAGGACCTCACAGTTTGGGGTCAAAGGTCACAGGGGGGTCACTAGGGGTCAAAACGTGATTTTCACTTAAAACGCATTTCCAATTTAGTGAAATGACCTAGGATCGTCAAAATCGGTCAACATATTCCTTATGACAGTACGCATATATAATAGTTCGGTTTTTACAATGAACAAATATTTGGGGTCACTAGGGGTCAAAATGTTGATTTTCTTACCATTTCACTTAAAATGCTTCTTGTCTCAGAGGAAATGGCTTATGAATGTCAGAATTGGTCAAAAGATTCCTTTGGACCATGCACACTATGCGATCTCAGCGATTAAAATTGACGTGTCATGCGGGGTCACTAGGGGTCATTGACCTATACAGGGGTAAAACGCGAGATATGCTCCGATTTATACCGGACTTGTTTCATTTTGTAGGCATTGATGAGACAAGAAAAAAAGTCAATTATGATTTTGGGGTCAAAGGTCAGGAACAGGTCAGTAGAGGTCATTGAACTTTCTTGCAGACCCCATCTACAAAATGCTTCTTCTCCTACAGTTTACATGCTACAATCACCAGACTTGGTCAGTACGACCCTCTTTTTGGGTCAAAGGTCACAGGGGGGTTATTAGGGGTCAAAATGTGATTTTCCCTTAAAACGACCTTGCAATTTAGTGAAATGACCTAGGATCGTCAAAATCAGTCAACATATTCCTTATGACCGTGCGCATATATGATAGTTCGGTTTTTAAAATCAAACAATATTTGGGGTCACTAGGGGTCAAAATGTTGATTTTCATACCGTATCACTTAAAATGCTTCTCGTCTCAGAGGAAATGGCTGATCAATGTCAGAATTAGTCAAGAGAATCCTTGGGTCCATGCACATACTGTGATTTAGTCGATTAAAATTGGCGTGTCGTATGGGGTCACTAGGGGTCATTGAACTTTACATGGATAAAACTCAAGACATGCTCCGAATTAGATCGGACCTGTTTTATCTTGTTTGGTTCGATCAGGCAAGAATAAAAGTCAATCATCATAACCAGGTCAAAGGTCAAGAAGAGGTCAATACGGATCATTTTCTCATAAAAAATCAAGGTGCCCTGGTCTTAGACCAGAACTAGATCTAGTTTAAACTTTGAATTGTTTAAATCTATCAATCATATCTAGAGATATTTTATGGTTGCGTTTCCAAAGATATTAGACTATCTTTGAGTTGATGCAGAGATGCATATGTCCTTGAATGTGTAATAATTTGTAGCTGTAGGCATGATATTGGTGCAAATGGTAACATTTCAAAATAACTTTGAAATTATAAAATAACAAAAAGTACATGACTTTGGGTAAAACTTGTTTCAGAGTGAAAGAGAGGTACACAGTTCAGTAACGGACAATTTTATGAGAAGCATTCTAATTTGTATTTATCGCCTGGATTACACTTCCATTATGTTGTCGCTCTTGGATATAGCCAGCAGATGTCTTCCTCTTAATTGCTTTGTATTTGTTAGTTGCATATATGATATCTATTACATTAAACGGAAACTTGATTCATGCCGTGAGATAGAAACACATGCCTTTGTCTCATAGCCACGCTAAATTGCTTGATATACCTTTAAGGTATGTATTCTCTTCCAAATCATTTTGATTACCTTTCATTAGTTTTCACAATACCTATGGGCCATTTTATGACACCATATACCAATGAAGGTTGATGACACAAGCGTGCAAATAATACTTATTATAAACAAGGATCTTATGATTAATTTCAAGTTTACAGAAAACTCAATTTGTGGCAACAGAGATAATCGGATTAGACATTTATCATCTGTGGCAAATTAAAGTTTCAAGAGGGAGTCCCATAGCTTGGTTGAATATCATAAAACTGGAAATTAATGGTTTGCGATATCATAGGTTTCATGCTCAATTAGACAATATTGTAAATTAATATTCAGTTGATTTAATTTTGATAGGTATGAAATATTGATCGCTTTTAAATGGTTCATAATATGATATATACTCCTATATATAATTGTAATATACCTTTGGGGAACATTTTGAAAGGTAGCACATTCTATAGATGCAATTTGGTTGTTTTTTGTATGGTAACTACGACAATATCAGTAGTTTAAATGTATGTATTTTGAACTTGATTATAATCATCAATATGAAAATTAGCCTAGTATTTAAAAATATTTTATCCCGCTGCCTGAAGCTCGTACTCTAATTTGATTTGTATCAAGCTATATTGCATCACACCTAAGTTACTGCATTACATCTAGTTATGTAATATCCGTTTGGGCAATTATTTTGATATTTTGAAAACCCATCTCAAGAGGAATTTGTCCAATCTACACTCGGCAAAAGAAGTTCTTGGACACTTAAATTAAATTAATATTTAATAGAATATATATAATTATATATATGATTATATATATGTAATTGTATATCAAAATAAGCAGAAAGTAATCCTCTAACAGCTTAACATGGAATTTAGACATGATCACTCATGCATGGCAGATCCCATTCACTTGACAATGGCAAGAAGATTGCAAAAAATTGGATAATCCCTCCATTCAAATGACTGTAAATGCTCATTTCTTGCAATTTCCTTTTACGCACCTTACCATTGCTTAATGAATGTGCTCAGCCATGCATGAATGCGTATATCTTAATTTCATACAGACATGATAGAGAATTATTGTCTGCTTATTTTGACATGCAATTGTTTAATTTATATTAAATATTTATGTGAAATATTTGAACTTCAATGAGTGTCCAGGAACTTCTTTTGACGAGTGTATATCACCTGTCAGTCATATTCTTCCTCCTGCAAAGGTAAACCTATTCTCTGGAACTCAAATAGATCAACATTCTAATAAATGTACATTGATAGGAATCAATCTATACAGATATAAAACAATAAATATTTGGATTGATTCTTACTAATTTTGATGACTCAGCCATTCAAGTGTTACTGCTTATAAATTGCTAAAATATAGAGCATATTCTTGTACTAAACACGGTTTTAGCTTAAAGCCGTGTCTAACTAAGCTTGTGTCTAAATTAAAAAAGTTCATCTTTTTAACAATGTGTTTAACAAAACCTGGTTTTAAACTTCGCAAATCTCGTCCCCAGAGTGGTCGTGTGTTCACTGTATACAGGTATTCAATTTATTGTAGATATCGACAGAATTGCTCAAATAATAATACACATGTATTTTTTGGACTACACGATCTGCAAGTCAGCTTTCACCAGGCACGGTTGAGTAATCATTCAAGGCGTACAATTGGTGCACAAGTTTAGTTAAATGCGGGTTAAACTACCCCATACCCATGTTTAAAGTTAGACACTTTTCAGTGAGTCAGACGCATGTTTGAGTTAAATGTGTGTTTAACTTAAAACCACATTTAAATACGTACAAGAATACGGCCCATAATGTTGACAGAAATGGAATGAGATTTTAACCTTTTTATCTGAAATTTGAACAAAAATGAGCTGGAGAGAATTTATGCAGTTGGCAAAAGATTTTACAATCAGCAAAAGAATCTAAAGAATGAAAATCAACCCATTTAATTGGGAAAGATTTTCTTCATTTTCAAGAATAATTAATTTGTTTTATTGTTTTTCATCATTTCATATGTGGGTGCTTTCTAGCCAAAAGAGTTGATGTCTCTCGCATACAAAGTACATAGCTTAAGTTCAATGGATTTTAATTTGTATTTATGATCAATGTTTTGTTTATGATGAATGTTTTGTATAAGATAAATCTCTATCCAACAAAATACACTTTAAGATCAAATATTTATATTATTCTTATAAATATGTCTTACTCTAAGTATTATCATAGTGCCCTAGGCAAGATAACCCATTAGGCAATGCTGATTATCTTTATTTTGGTGCATTTATGCATCAAAATGTATCCCTTTGTCAGAGTAGTGTAGCTATCGATATTACTGCATATATGCAGGGAATGTATCACTTTGTCGGGTGACGTTTTGGCGGTGAAATTAAAGTAACTAGATGGATTGATTTAATCATGATACAGATTGGGGATTGCTCTACTTACAGATATGGTTTTGAGTAAATATATTAGTTACAGCTTGTATCGGCCATAAGTATGAAACATTAGTTGAGTAAATAACAAGAGTTCAGTACAAAAGGATCTATTTACAATGGGTGCCATTTTGCTAGATTTTGCTTTCAAAAGGGCACATTAATAGAGCTTCAGGATTGTATAACTGTTGTTAATATGGCCTTCCAAAAGTGCATACTTTGTTTATTTTACTGAAATATCAAGAGTTCAGCAAATTCTATAAAGTTTGTACCACCTGACAACTTTTTGATGAGATTCTTTTTGGAACAAACTATACATCAAATCTTTCATTTATCACAGGACATTAAAACTGAACAAAATTCTTGCTTCTTACATTTACTATATAATAATAAGCTTAACAAGGAATGGGCTATATTGAGGTATGGTTTCAGAAAATCCTCTGTTTTCAAAACCAAAGAACTATATCATTCAATATCGACCTTTGGCTAAATAAATCTAAGACAATATTGACCATATTAACATAGGCTACCAACATAGGATTGCTTTGATATACTCCCTGTCTATAGCACTGTCCACATGTACTAAAGTTACAGAATTCAAAGTAGTCAGACAAGGTTATATTCAAATGTTAACGTTTGAACAATTCTGTCCTGTCAGGACACCCTGGAGTAGGTAAGTGTACAATATATTCAAAGTTTAACTTATGCTTGTAGTTATCAAAGTGTGTTGCCGTTGCATCTACATTACAATATACCACGTCTGCATAGAAATCCAGATTAAAAAAATACTGTATTTCACATTAACTTACATTCAAATTTAAGGCCCAAAAAGAAAAGTTATGTTGTCCTCCACAGCTCTCAGAGAGGAGGGGCGTTAAGGGGCGTCCCGACTGTTCATCCCAGAAGAGGGAAGTTTACACTATGTTCAAATTTTAAAGTACACATAATTTGCTTGTGTTGTATTAATTGTTGCTATTTATTATAGAGAGGGCAATGGAGCTATATAGAGTAATTTAATTTTGGTCACAACAAGGGTAATTTGTGATTGGTTAATTCTTATCACGTGCTTCAAAGTTTACACAACTGTTGTTTAAAACTCCGTTTTCGTGGCAATTCAATTTTATATAATCGAATTACATTTTACACAACCTAGTATTTACACAATTGAATATGATTACACAACCTTGTTTAATTATTACACATGGTTGTGTAAAAGTCTTTTTACACAACGGGTTTTTTTACACATGAAAATAACAGTGTACTATCAAACAAAGGGGAAATCTATGAGGGAGGGGAGTAATAGTGGAATGGTATTTCGTTAATTCCCAAATAAGTCAGTTCAACCAAGACGTGTCAACGTTTTGTGTCCAGAAATAACATGTGTAACATGCTTGTCATTATTGTAAACAATATGGACTATGAAACAAGAATCAGTTGAAATACGAGTGCAATATACACATCCAGCTAGCTGGAAAAGGGGGAAGATTGATGCCCAGATCTGAAGAAAGTGGCCCGTCTACCTATCCCATGCCTACTGTTCATTAATAAACTACTCATGTAAAATCGTATAGCTCTATATAGCTCCATTGCCCTCTCTATAATAAATAGCATCAATTAATACAACACAAGCAAATTATGTGTACTTTAAAATTTGAACATAGTGTAGAGCTGTGGAGGACAACATAGCTTTTCTTTTAGGGGCCTTAAATTTGAATGTAAGTTAATGTGAAATACAGTATTTTTTAATCTGGATTTCTATGCAGACGTGGTAAATTGTAATGTAGATGCAACAGCAACACACTTTGAAAACTACAAGCATAAGTTAAACTTTGAATATAGTGTACACTTACCTATTCCAGGGTGTCCCGACAGGACAGAATTGTTCAAATGTTAACATTATAATATAACCTTGTCTGACTACTTTGAATTCTGTAACTTTAGTACATGTGGACAGTGCTATAGACAGGGAGTATATAAAAGCAATCCTATGTTGGTAGGCTATGTTAATATGGTCAATATTGTATATATTAGATTTATTTAGCCAAAGTATATGTTAATATTTAGGTCGATATTGAATGATATAGTTCTTTGGTTTTAAAAACAGAGGATTTTCTGAAACCATACCTCAATATTAAATGGCTATTCCACAACCCAATAGTATTGCACAACTATTGTGTAGAAAATTAACTAATCATTGTGTAAACCATTTACACAACTTAATTGTGTAAATTAATGTTACACATTATTGTTTAGAAATATTACACAACTGTTGTGTAGATATTACACAACTAGGGTTAAGTAAACTGTTTACACAACAGTTGCTAGGTTCCTATAGTAAACAGCGGTTGTGTAAAATTTTACACAACTTGTGTAAAATTTTACAAAACCGTAATAACAGTGTATATGGGTCTCTACTCCAGCGTACATTTCGTAATATAAGAGCAGGATATTAACATTTCACAACTGTTTGGTCACTATATATGATGCTACCACACCAGGCATAAACTCATATTCTAGAATTACCTGTCCCAAGAGCCCCTTTTGGCACATTCTGTATTACAGTGGGGGCTTTGATACAGATACAATATATGTATGTTGTCTAGGCTTCCACTATTACTCCCCTCCCTCATAGATTTCCCCTTTGATAGTATATGGGTCTCCACTCCAGCGTACATTTCGTAATATAAGAGCAGGATATTAACATTTCACAACTGTTTGGTCACTATATATGATGCTAACACACCAGGCATAAACTCATTTTCTAGAATTACCTGTCCCCAAGAGACCCTTTTGGAACAGCGGGGGCTTTGATACAGTGTTTACCTCTTTATAAACTTCATTTGAAGGAGATAAGTGTTATTGGATCACATTGCCAGTAGCTTTGTCTCATGTTTTGTGTATGTCTGAATGATCTGCGGTTTTAAATGTTGTATGTGAAATAATAGGACATAAGGGTTTCAAGAAGAAAAGAATAGGCTTGTAATTGACCTGGCCTGAATGTTACACCGAGTTTCATTATAGCATCAAAGAGAGCTGATTTCCCACTATCAGTATTCATTTGCAATAAGATTGCCGTGGGTGCTATTGCCAGTCCACTTTAGACCTCTATGTAAGAAATTACCATTGGACTTTACCCACAAGTTGATAAGATATATAAAGTACTTAGAGAATAAAAGATGGAAGCAGTGATAGTTATGGAAGTTAATTTGGTTGCCGGACAGTGAAAATTATGTGCACTGTTAATGTCTATGTGGGGCTCTCCCGAAATTATTGTCCAGCGCTGGCATCAACACCAGTTTATATTGAATAATATCGAGGTGCAATTTATTCATACGCTTGTTCAATGTTATATCCTTCGCAAATCAAGTTAAAGTTGAAATGAGCTTCGTATATGCTACAAATATACTCAACTCAAATGGACTCTGCAAGCATGTGATTGAAAACGGATTTGCATAGGAAATTTGTTTTTAAAGCAGCCATTTTTCCAATACTTGAATGCCACTAAAATCAATATATTAACCTGAAATTGAAATGCAATCAAAAGTATGTAATGTTTGTCAGCGGAGATCAATTATATCACCGGCAATCTTGAATAAACAGTCATTGGAATGTGTTTCACACTCTTAAAAGATGCTGACAGATAGTGCAATGGAAACCCATAAACCTACACCATCTCTTGTGGTCTATGCCTATTATGTGAATGTGACAGCATCTATAACATGCAAACCCTATCTAGAATTGCATCTTATATGACATCCTTGACTGTTGATCATCACTTGAATCCTGTCACATCACAGCCCTATTAATACAACCACTGCCCTATTAACACAAAGTATGTACTTTAGTATGTTTCCTGTCATTTCAGCTGACTAAAAGGGCTTTAAGTATACAAATTTCACTTTCATGAATGGGGTTATGACCATGATGATGTGTTCCAGATAGCAAGGTCATTTCCTCCATTCATTTGTTCGGTCAATTTTTATGAGTGTCTTGATGGTCATTCACCCTGTGATTTAGCCCCAGTTATCATGTCCAGTGAATATGAAAGCCATTATCTTGCGCAGTAGCTTGGGAAATATGAAGGGAAAATAATACTTAGAAAAATATTTCACTGTCACAAAGGTTATTTGAGAGAGTATTGACAAGACCAACAAACCAGTGGTGGGGGGGGGGGGGGGGGTATGGCTCTCAAATAATTTGCGACAGATTAGCTGCTGGAGCTTCAAAGCCAAGATTCATATCTAAGGTTTCCGTCCTCCAAAATCAGCAAATTTCAATGTTTCTTGTTTCTTGTATTGTTATTTAAATGTATTGGAATGAATCAGGGACCCATGACAGGTTTTTTCACTAATTTGTTCATCATGACGATCTCGAAGACCATAATCTGAAGGCAAATATGTTTTGCTATCACAAAAAGTATTTGCAAACAAATATCTATATGTACTGTCCCTTACAATCATAACATTCCTACCCACATGAATATCGATTGGCACATAATATGAATAAACATATTCAATCCAATAATTAATTGTAACTCTATATTGCTGATATGAGATATGAATGACCATATCCTACCCATGATGCATTGCAAATTTAAACTATAATACACTAAACTCAATATGAAATAACATATTGGTCCAATCAAATTAAACTTAATTCCAAAGCCTATCATTTTATAAAAAACAAGCAGCAAAATATGTAAAAAAACTTTAAAAAGGACAATAAAATCCATATTATGTCATTAAACTTTCCAGATACTGGTTATACCTGTAACCTGTAAGACAAATGAGAGTGAATTTAAAAGTGTCTAGTTACTTAGCCTATACATTGCCTTTTTAATATGCGCTGCATTAGGCACAAAAAGAAGTTGTAATGCCCTCAGCGACCAACCCTAAAATCATAAAAACTGGATTTTTTTAAAGAGTTAAATTTGATTAAAAGTACTCGTCTAAATGTTACTTTTTCTTGCTTGAAATGAATAAGTAAGCTTAAATAAATGTTTAAGACTATTGTCACACTAGAAACATTAGTTAAATTGACATATGGGCCTATACCAATTTTGTCTGGCCATAAACCATGTATTTTTCAACCCCCCCCCCCCCCCCAAAAAAAACACCAACAAATTTAAAAAAAGTGTTTTCAAATATTTTCTTTATTTGTAAATTATTAAATGCCATGTGCATAAAGAGTCTCATCACAAAGCCACTGCATATTGCATATTTTCCCAAATTGATAAATGTTGTATATCATTTGGTCATTGACAGGCCTCAGGCAAAACACCGCATTAAGTTTCCTCCTATACAAATTATTCAAAGAATACTGCCATTAGTTTGCTTTCCATATTTCACAGAGGGATGGTTTCCCTCCTAACATTTCTCACGTGGATATATTAGTTTGACCATCTATACAAAATAAATTTGGTAAAAACCTCACCCAAATTTCAAAGTCCATCTCAAGGATTACTGACCCAATACTAGGCATGTTGGTGCTTATTTCAATGCATTTCTCATGGCGATTCCAATTATGCTAAGATTCCAAATATGGTAATGACATTCAATAATTTGGACATTTGTGAAATATTTTGTCAAATTTTGGAATGTCGTCTGCAGTCTGCATTATTTAGTAAATTGATAAAATAATAATAATAATAATAATAGTGACAAGGCACATATCAACTCTAAATAAGAGCCCTTTCTTATTTTGAGGACTGTAGAATAATTGAACAATTTATGAGAATTGTTGCTTCTTTGAAGCCCTTTGATGCCCAAAGCAATATACATTTCTACAGTACTCTTCCATTAGAAGTACAACTTTTCCCCTTTTAAACATTGATTTAAATTGTTTTTAAATAAAAATGCTTAAAAAAGTACACTTTAGCGACATCAGATTTATTTTTCTTCAGCTTTTAGTGTGAACTGGCCTCCATTTTGGTCAGCAACACAAACTTTTAATATTGCATATGAATAGAATGCCACAGATGTCATAATTATTGCAATAGCACAAACAGTTATAGCTAATGCGATAAGTAATATTCAACAAGTTGAACCTTGGAGGCCATTTTGGTTAGAGCCATTTCAGCAAGTTGTCTTTGGTATGTAGATGGGAATCGCTTAATTGGATTTTAGCTTCCAGATGATAACTGGTCCTATCTTTTGTTAGTCAATGCTTTTCTATTTGACAAAAGTTTACACTTTTCCTGAAATTGTGACACTTTTGGTGACATTTGAACTGATTAGATGATAACATTCAGGTGATAAGAAAAAGGGGTTTAATGTCTATTGCCTTTTTTCATTGTCCTATTGGCAGATTTTCATCAAGGACTAATTTTCTTGATTACGATGTGGCAGTGTGTATCACACCCATTCCAATTTCCATTGTGGGAATATGAAAGAGTTCTATAGCAGTTATGTTACAAACAAATGGGAGCCCCACTTAAAAAGTCATTCCCTTCCTTGCTGGACACATCCTTTTATTAAAAGGACACATCCTTTAACATGCAACACATGTTGTGTCATTCTAAATTGAGTCAAAAAGGTTTTAAAGTTCACAAGTTAAAGACCTCGGTAAGAAAGAGTCATGTAAATCACAAGGGAAACCTCCTGTATATGCCATTCAATGCTAATTTACACTAGTACACAACTTGTTTCGTGTTGTCCATCAGCAGGCAAAATAAATCGCTGCTTAAAAGCTCTGAGAGCCAATGACTTGTCACTAGATTTAACACAGATCATGTCTGTAACATACAAATTATTTGGTTGATTTGTTTCTGATGTGTTGTGGAACGGTTGCTATTATAGGTTAGTAACCTCACCTATGTGATCCTCATAGAAAACCAGTTGTTCAGTAGTATTGGTCAAGTAACGCTAACTTAATGTAAATCTTACTTCCAATTGAATTCCCATCTTATGTGAAGTAATTAAATCTATCTATCAACCTTACTTTGAGTGCCTGCTCCAGGAGTAATATCAGCCTGAAGGGATTTTAAAAGTGTGTTGATGCATTGCAGAGGAATAGTGTGTGAAATGGTAGAATTTTGTCTATCCTTAACACTTTCCACCCGGCTGTTGGTTTTACCAACCAACTACAAAACAGATATTTCAGAAACCTTTATAAAATGTCAAGGTCTATCTGAAGGATTACTGAACCAATACTAGTCATGTTTGTACTTATTTTAATGCATTTCTCATGGTGATTCCAAATATGGTAATAAAATTCAATAATTTTGACATATTTGAATCCCTTTGTGACATTTTGAAATGTCAGCTGCAGCTGCCTGCCATGTGAAAAGTGTTAAGCACTCGGCATTCAAATTGTTATGCCAATTCAACACATTGTTTCAGGAAAATTGTAGGTATATTGATACGTTTGAAAAGTAACACCCTGGAGATGAATCTAAAACCTCAGCTACTTTATAGTATTACAACATTTAGTTTAATCACATTTTTAGATGTACCTCTTGGGACATTTTCACATGTTAACCAGTACAAACATTAAAATTGGCACCTGAACCTTAATTAATTACTAAATGTCGTAATAGTTATAATCCTTCTTCTTCTCACCGTAACCTGCAAGCATTACATCTTAACCCTTTTAGGAGAATATATCAATGTTAAATTTACTCAACCCAAAGGCATGTTTTTCTTAAAGATTACAGAGATGGTAATCCCAAATGAAATATAGGGCAACTTATCGGGTCATGCAAGCCGTAGTGAACCAGTTGCATCTAAAAGTAAACTGTAATTTGAAACTTGTAAGCTTACAAAATACAGACCATAATATACGATAAAGTCTTAATGGCATCTTCATTTGTCTGATGTTTTAATGATTTACAATAGAAATACATAGGTGTAATAGATTGAAAGTGTAAAATAACATTGATGTAAAAAACATCAATATATCTGTGCGAAAGGTACTCATGGACAGTTTTCAGGTGACTAGATTTAAAGCTTGTGGTGAACTAGTGTTCCCTAATTCACCACCAACTACTATGCACTATATTTGAAATACAGGGTGAGTCAAAAAAAAGTTTACCCTAATTGAAAAAATCAAAAAAAGAAATTCTGACCACAAAATCAAGGCAAACAAAACTTTAAATGATTGCGCCATTTCTTTGCTACCATCTGGAAAAAATATCACGCTATTTGATGATACCGTTAAGTAAATATGACTATTTCTGTACAGGAGCTGTTTTTTCACCAAAAACACGGTTTTCCATTTCAAGCTTAACGAGCTTAATATTGTTTACTAGGATTATGATGTAAATCATTACACATCTTGCTTATTAAACGAATTAAGTAGACAATAGACTTGTTCAAAATCGTCTCCTAATAGATTAAAACAATAGACAGCTTTAAGGCCTATTTATGACACAATTACCACACTTTAATAATTTCATAACAAAGGAATTGATCCTTTGGCTGTCGGTATTGTAATTTTTTATTGGTCGTATCTTATGAAATATAATGGTCAAGATCTGGAAGCGTGTTCGGACGTTAAATTGGTCACTTTTATTCAAAACAGCGTAAAATAAGTTTCCCTCAACCAATCTAAACCAAATAAAATTCATATTAAAGCTAATTGATTTGTCTTTATATCGTAGAAAATTGGTTTGAAAACAAACGAATACTTTTTTCTAAAAAAATCGCTGAAGTTGAGTAAACTTTTTTTTGACTCATCCTGTATGTGTACAAATTAATGAGTCCACTACCTGGACAAGTGATAACTATGTGTTTTATTGAGCTGGTGATTGCATTTACATTATTTACAAATAGCAATATGTTTTTATGTTTCAGCAAGTCCCCTAAGGTTTCATTTGCAAATAAAAGTTTCCGGTTTGTGTCCCAGTCGATCCATAATCAAGTTCATTCAACTGAATGTATAATCGGTCACTCTATAAGTAAAGGTCTAATAGTGTGGTGTATAATAAATTGAGAGAATTGAATACATCTAGACCGAAATGATTAGCAAGTTATTCATTGTTGGGGGGGGGGGGGGGGGGGCAGTGGGCTTCTTTTTAAAATGGTATAGGTAACAGTTCTTAAACCCACTATTTGTGCCACAATGGCACCCTTCCAACAAAATATGATTGCCCCCTCCCTCAGTTACTATAGTATGCATTGAACTAAGTATGTTTTTAAGACTCTTTTTGTTTGTCTGCATCATTTGTTTACAACACAAATAACTATTGCTAAATGTCACGACATATGGTACCAATAGATGCCTAAAGCATTTACGTAGCTTTATGAATTGTGGATTGTTTGATATCCATCCATCAATTATTTTTGGAGATATTTTATGGTTGCGCGTAGGAGTTGAAGACAGTAGTGTATGTGTTCTCGAATGTGGCTGTAGGCATACCATAAGTGGGGACATTTAAATATCACTATTACATTATAAAATAACAAAAGTACATAACTTGGGATCAAACTTAAAATTTAAGAAAACACACCTAGTAATACAGTTCAACCATTGACAAATGTTCATAAAATCATTCAAATTTGAATTTATCGCCTGGATTACACTCCATAATGCTGTCGCTCCTGGATATAGTCAACAGATGCCTCCGTATTAATAGCTTTATATTTGTTTGTTGTATGTCTCCATATCCATTACATTAAACGGAAACTCAATTTTTGCCACAAGATAAAAATATATGCCTTTGTCTTATAGCCTCGCTAAATAATTGTGTGCTATTAGGCCTGTTCAGACGGTCACGAGTCTTAAAGACTAGTTGGTCTCAAACTTAAAGAAATTATACTTTAATCCAGAGTGCCAGTCCAGACGACAATCGTAGCGTAGCGAAACCACTGTGGTTGCTTCGATTGCCGGAAGTAATGCATTGACCATTTGCTAATCTCACTCACAGTTAACATAGTTGAAAAATTCACACGGCTGTCACAATCTCGGCTAACTCTCAGTTAGTGCCTCGGGATTAGTTAACCGCTAGATTTTTTAGTGTTAAAATTTCAGCTTAATAATAGTAGGGACTGCTCAGGAATATAGCTACAAGACAAACCGAAGTCAATCGAATAAATATAAACACCGCAACATGCAGACGCAACTCCTTGAGCAAATCATGATTGGGGGATAGCCTACATGGCGAGCCTGGATGAAAATAGTGAAACGTTACGATACAAAGTATAGTGGTGATACTTTGGGTTTATTGGTTGATAAAATTGAGTGCTATATAGTGAAATAGATTTATTCCGTAAACATGTAGGCCTAAACTCTAGTTAATTGGAAGAAATCGGTGTTTCAACTTGATAGTTAAGCCAATAAAACTAGAGTAATATATGATACTCGAGGATGGTTAACCATGACACTATTCACACGGCCCTTAACCAAGAGTTTGATCTTGAGATTAGCAGCAAATTTAAGGCTAATCTCTAGCTTAGCGCCTATCGTAGCTTTTATATACACCTAACACAAAATGTCCCTGACCAGGTGCCTTGATGTTGGCTTGCTTTGATGTTGGCTAATCCAAAATCAATGATTTATATGAAAAATCTGAGATATACATTTCATGATCAAATATCATCTCAGTAGTTTGATACCTCCACTCCAATTATCTTCTCCGTAGTTTGATACCTCCACTAGAATCAATTGGGGGAAACTTAGGCCAGTCAGGGGAATTGAGAAGGAGGCAAGGTCGAGTAATCGAGAGTGAGATTGGCTGAACTAACATTTATATTGAAATTTACCCCGTGAAACTGGTTTCCTATGGCTTTTTAACCGCTAAAACCCATGAGCTTCCAGGGGGCAGCGCCCCCTCGACCCCCGCCAGGGGCCCTAAAGCGGGCCCTGAACCCCACCCATAATTTGCAGCGTAGCAGCAAGCTGCTCGCGGTGCCAGCATAGCCTGCACTTTACGGTATCTCTATTTTTATATAGTCAGGGGAATTTCATTTATGGCCAGGTGACTCCCCACTCACAATATCCTGCGCACGCCACTGGATACCTCATTCATAAAAATCGAGTGGATATTGTTGATGTTTTGATTGTTTAATCGACCACAACTACCAAAATCAATTCTTGCACTAAAATTGAGTTTCAATGGGATATCATTGCTTAGTGTGTGATTACACATGTGTGTACCGTCTCCCTGTAGATGCCTGTTACCCATTCATCCCCATACCTGACTGGTTGAGGTAGCACACAGTGGACAATACAAATCAACAATGATATCCCATTGGAAACCAATTCTAGTGCAACTTTGTTGTCGTTACTTGGGGTTATTGAAACGGAGAAGAAAATTTGCCCATTTAATGTATCTCAGATTTTTGGTAGCGATTATTGATTTTGGATTAGCCAACACCATAGCCCCTGGCCAGGGACTTTTTGTGCTAGGTGTATATTCTCTATCAAATCATTTTGATTATACCTAAAGTTTTCACAATACCTATATATGGGCCATTTTATGACACCATTTGCCAATGAAGGTTGATGATACAAGCGTGCAAATAATACCTATTATCAACCAGGATCTTCTGGTTAATGTCAAGTTTACAGAAAACTAAATTTGTAGCAACAGAGGTAATCGGATCGGAAATGTAGTCTGTTTAATATACTATGAGGGAGTCCCATAGCTTGGTTAAACATCATTAAATTAGTAACTAATGGTTTGAGATATAGGTTTCATGCTCAAACGGACAGCTGTAGATTATATTTGGTCGATTTAATTTTGATAGGTATGCAATAATGATCATTTTTAAATACCAGTGCGCCTTTGGGTAACATTTTAAAAGGTAACAGCATTCAAGATGAGATTTTCTTTTGTGCAGGCGATCCATAGAAACCAGTTATTTGAATTAATGCATGTATTTTATTTGACAATCATAGATAACAAAATTAGCAGAGAATTTAGAAATATCTCATCCTGTTGCCTGAAGCTGTATTCTCTTATTTGATTTGTATTATAAGCTCAACTACATCTCAACTTAAGGGAAGTTTCAACCCATTTTCTGCGCCAAATTTATCAAGCAATGTAACTTTTAAACCAGGCCTTCTCAATTAGATTTTGTGAAGCACCACTTTTGAGATGTTAGTGATCTAGAAGCGCCACTATCCCCGCGAGCGTAGTGAATAACAGGTGGGGTCCAGGGGCCCTGGTGGGGGTCCAGGGGGCGAAGCTCCCTGGAAGCTCATGGGTTTACCCCCTTTTAAGAGGCTAAGGAGAGCTATATTTGCATGCAATATGGTACAAGAAATAAAGAGATGTTGATGGTAAAATGTACAAAAATTGGTAGCAAATGTAGTGATAAGCAATAGGCCTACTACTAATAATCATGACTTACCCCACTGCAGTTAGTGGCTGAAGTGGCTCTTCATGCTTCTTGCGAAAAAACCTCGAATATCGCGAAATATAACCCAACATTTATTGTTTTGTTTGTTCATGCGTCCTTCCACGCGCCACTTGGACTGATGCAATGCGCCACAAGTGGCGCGCGCGCCACCATTTGAGAAGGCCTGTTTTAAACTATTAATATGATGTACATAAAAGTATACATTTTTTTTAAGTCAGAGAATCCATTTTTGGTATGAAATTTCACTAAATATAGTGATTTTTACATTTTTGCCCAAAAGAAAAATCTGGGTTTTTTTTGGTTTTTTTGGTAAAAATTCCAAAATTTCACCAAAATCATCTAAAGTCAATTATCTAGGATCTGTTTGGTTTTTTTGGCTTAAACATTTTTAGTTTTGAAATTATTGACCAAAAAGTGCAAATATTTTGTTTTTGATCTCATAAATCACATTTTTTTGCACTTTTTGGTCAATATTTTCAAAACTAAACATTTTTAAGCCAAAAAAACAAACAGATCCTATATAATTGACTTAAGATGATTTTAGTGAAATTTTGAAATATTTAACCAAAATATGTTGGTTGTCTGAAAAAATTTGGCTCTAAAAAAGAGCTTTTTTAGCCAAAAATTAAAAATCTTTTTTTGGTGTAAAATTTGATACCAAAAATGGATTCTTCAACTCATTTCAATTCAAAAATGGTATATTTTTATGTATATTACATTATTAGTTTAAAAGTTACAGTGCTTGATAAATTTCATAAAATAGGGTTGACACCTCCCTTAACAACAAAATACATTACTTCCATTGATGTAATATCCGCATTGGAAATTATGTGACAAAAGTTTACATCTAGAAGTTTTTTTGAGTTGTCTTAGGAGAGGTTTTCCCCTATAAATCACATGTTCTGTTCTAAAATTTAATAACAATCTGATTGTTTTAGTTAATTTATGAGTATAATTAGCTTGACAATAATAATGATGAAATGAATATAACTTTGTAGTATCAGTGGCGGATACAGGGTGGTGGAGGGGGCAGGAACCACCGTAAAATTTGACAATATACCTTTTTTGTGTACCACTTAGGTAGGTTCCGTCGGTACATTTGCCACTTGTACCGTGCAATTTGTTTTTGCCGGTTTTGTTGGGACAACCACATCGCTCCCCCCCCCCCCACTTAGCAGAATTTCACGAGCTGACAGCAAAAAAAATTGGGACCTTTTATGGGGACCTTTTACGATTATTTTGGGGTTCCAATTAAAAAAAACCTTGGTCAGCCCCCCGTAAATTTTAATCCTGGATCCGCCACTGAGTATGCCCAGTTTATGTGGGTGCAATGAGAAATTATAGGGAATTTGGATGGTTTCCATTATTGTATGAATGTCATGGTGTTAAATAAAACTTTTCCCCTTTTTTAAAGTGATCAATTCTCAATATCTGAGAAAGATTAAAGACTAGGGACAATTTTTGAGATTAGTTTCATTTGAGTGAATCCATTGACAAACAATAGCAAAGGTTATTATGAATGGAAGTCAAAATTGACACACTGCCTACCATTGTATTGCATTAGCTATAATGAGCTTGATTAATTATTCAAGAGCTAATTTCAATAGGAAATGTGTTCGAGGATTCAACGAAGCACACATTTTTTTCAACTTCATGGAATGGAATGAGCAGATGTTGCAGGAAACATGAATTTATTAATGAGAAGAGATTCAGCAACATATTTATTCAACTCATAGTGAAATATTACAGTCCAAATTTATTACCTGTGATGATTTTGACACCATAACCAATTGTCCTAAGACTTTTGGCTGCTAGTGTACTATATTCCTGGTCCAATCCCCTTGTTGTAATGGTAGGCTGTATTTCTAACATTAGAACATCGTAATATTTCAATCTAACAAAGTTTAAGGATGCAACTCAATCTCAAAAACATTGAAAAATAGAGTTTTGGAATAACTCTTATTGTTTTTGTAAGACTATTCTCACCATATCATGTGTTACATCTAATGAACTTCCAAAAATGATACTTTGCATCGAAATGGATTTTTTTTAAAATTAGATGGAAAGTATTTGTGCAATTGGCAAAAGAATTAAAACATTGAATATCAACCATTTCACTGACTATTCAACTCACAAAGATTTGTCCCTTTATTTCATTTGCAAAAGAATTTAACTTGTACTTTGGATAAAAAAATCTAATACAATATTGACCATATAAACATAGCCAACTAACATAGGATTGCTTCACATTACACTGTCCACATGTACTAAAGTTACAGAATTTAAAGTAGTCAGACAAGGTTGTATTCAAATGTTAACATTTGAACAATTCTGTCGTGTCAGGACACCCTGGAGTAGGTAAGTGTACACTATATTCAAAGTTTACCTTATGCTTGTAGTTTTCAAAGTGTGTTGCTGTAGCATCTACATTACAATATACCACGTCTGCATAGAAATCCAGATTATAAAATACTATATTTCACATAAACTTACAATCCAATTTAAGGCCCAAAAAGAAAGTTATGTTATGAGGGGCGTGTGGGCAGCTTTTTTATTTTTTGTTTTTTTATTTTCTTATACCAGGGAAGCTCAAATTTCAGCCAACAAGAAGTTGAAATCACACAAAGAGTCACACATATATGTTATAAATACTTAGTTTAATATTCAATGCTATTTAAACTGTTAAAAATCAATTTTAAAAAATCTGAAATCGGAGTGGCCTAAATCTGACGAGCGGGCGGTCGATGCTTGTAGTTTTCAAAGTGTGTTGCTGTTGCATCTACCAAATCTGCATGGAAATCCAGATTATAAAATACTGTATTTCACGTAAAGTTACATTCAAATTATCAAAGTTAAAATAGGCCGTGTCCCGACGGTTCATCCCAGAAGAGGGAAGTTTACACTATGTTCAAATTTTAACATACACATCATTTATTTGTGTTGTATTAATTGATGCTATGAGTCCATATTGTAGAGAGGGCAATGGAGCTATATAGAGCTATACCATTTTACATGAGTAGTCTATTAATGAACAATAGGCATGGGATGGGTAGATGGGCCCTTTTCTTCAGATCTTGGTATCAAACTTCACCCTTTTCCAGCTAGCTGGATGTGTATATTGCACTCGTATTTCAACTGATTCTTGTTTCGTCGTACACATTTTTACAATAATGACAAGCATGAACACAATTACACTTTTATTGGTTGAACTGACTTATTTGTGCATTGACGTAATACTATGCTTCCACTATTACTCCCCTCCCTCATAGATTTCCCCTTTGATTGATAGTATATGGGTCTCTACTCCAGCGTACATTTTGTAATATAAGAGCAGGAGATTAACATTTCACAACTGTTTGGTCACTTTATATGATGCTAACACACCTGGCATAAACTCATTTTCTAGAATAACCTGTCCCAAGAGACCCTTTTGGCACATTATGTATTACAGTGGGGGCTTTGATACAGTGTTTACCTCTTTATGAACTTGGAACATTTGAAGGAGAAAAGCGTTATTGGATCACATTGCAGGTAGCTTTGTCTCAATTTTTGCATATGTCTGAATGATCTGCGGTTTTAAATGTTTTATGTGAAATAATCGGACATAAGGGTTTCAAGAAGAAAAAAGGAAGGCTTTGTAATTGACCTGGCTTGAATGATACACCGAGTTTTATAGATTATAGCCTGGTAATAAGCAGCAAAGAATTGGGAATGTCCAATCAAAAGCCATCTTTTTGATCATTTACATATTAAACCCCTCTCTGCAATAGAAAAAAACAATTGTTTCCCCATAAGCTTCAATGTTGACTTTTTCAATCCACTGATATGGCATTAAGGATCTCATTGTGTAATAGAAATGTTACAGATCGTACCAGTAACTTGTAACAGTATATTTGTGCTTTTAAATTGTATATACATTGTTAACTCTTTATCATTTTTAATATGCTTTTTTCAGCATGAATCAAATGGAAGTTACCACAGTTTTAAAAGAAATGATTCCCTTTCGTGAGAAATATATTCTGATAATTCAATGTAACATATATTTCATCTCTATCTCATCATGACCAAGTAATAGTCAATCCTTCTAAATCAGTGAGCCAAAAATGGTTTCAGTTCATGTGGAAATAGCAGTTTATAAAGTGGAGTGGACCAGTGAATATAATGAACAGTTCAGATGTCATTTGAATTGTAAAAGAAAAGATTTTTTGAAAATTAATAAATGAATCATGTGATTGTTCATAAATTTTACATAGTGGGTTCAAAATTGGAGATGGGAGGGGGTACAAAATGTTCTTATATTATTTTTTGGAAACATGCAGACCAACATAACAACATTTCTATGTCCTGTAACAAATAAAATAGACATACGTAAAGTTTAATAATATCCAGGTGCAATTTATCTATATGCTTGTTCAATGTTACATAATTTGCAAATCAAGTTAAAGTTGAAAAGAGCTTCGTATATGCTACAAATATACTCAACTCAAATGGACTCTGCAAGCACTTGATTGAAAAACGGATTTGCATAAGAAATTTGTTTTTAATTAGGCAGCCATTTTTCTAACACATGAATGCCACTAAAACCAATATATTAACCTGAAATTGAAATGCAATCAAAAGTATGTCATGTTTGTTAGCGGAGATCAAGATCAATATCACCTGCATTCTTGAATAAAAAGTCATTGGAATGCGTTTCACACTCTTGAAAGATGTTGACAGATAGTGCAATGGAAACCAATAAACCTACACCATCTCTTGTGGTCTGTGCCTATAATGTGAACATGACAGCATCTATCTATTGCATTGCACATACTATGAGAACATGCAAACCTTATCTGGGATTGCATATCGTCAGCCTGCTTCGATAATTGCCTAACTCACTTTTCAGCAAAATTGAGTTTTTTGCATAAATCATGACTTCATTACATTATGCACATGCTGTTATAATATCTAAGTCATTGACCAATCAAAAGTGTTGATAAATGAAGAGATTTGTTGCAAAAGGGCCACCAGACCACTCCAACATGTTACTCATTTTGCATTATTGAATTTGCATTGACAAATCCATGGAATTAATCAAATTATTGTATGGCTGTGTTCATCTGTTTCTATGACTTGGATTAGTGCATCCATGCACGCCAATCGAGGCCATCAACAATACATGTCACATTCCACATAATAAAGTTTAACGCTGTGTTTATATAGAGCACTGTGGATCACAATTCTTCAGAGCACTTTACGAGATGATACATCATAAAATAATAAAATACAAGCAAATCAAGGAAAAGGGGACAATATATATGGCTTGCTGTCCGTGCTCAACATGGTCCTGTTTATTGCTTTTGCCCCAAGGTGACCATATTGCTAAAGGGGACGGTTTCCGCAGTCCCAATAATCCGAAGTAAAACCGGCGATACTGCATTGAGCTGTTGTGCATAGGTGGTGGCGTCACTACCTATTTGGCAATACAGTTACGCCATGGGGGGTCTGCGGTTGTAATTCCTTCCTGGCACCTTTGGTGGCGGCCCTTGGGTCACGTGCATGGAGCCTTTCGGTCCGCAGGCAAGCTTTTATTAAGGGAATGTATTCGGCGGTCTTGGAATCATCACCCTTCAAGATTTATGGCTAGCAGTTATAAATCATTCCTGGCTTGGTATTTTTGTGGTAGGGCTACCTTTGGAGTGCTCCGGACAAGCCGCATTTAGGACGAGTACACATACATGTGTTTTCATTGACAGCCCTGGCTATCCGCGGACTAGGGCTAAGTGGAAGCATTGTCTCAGAAGTTTATGGGGTGTTTTGCTTATGGGGGTCGTTTTAAGCCTCAAATTGTTGTATTTTCGTCATAAAATTGGAAAAATGAATGAGGTTAGCTCATTGGTGTTTACAAAATGTAATAAACTATTACATGTAAATTAAAATTACAATGATATATTTGATAAATGGAATGAACGTAGATATTAATCTCTTTGGCAGGAGATCATTTACTGGTATAATATCTGTATTCAAATTGCACCGACCTGCTTTGGTGTAGGCATATATTTGTGACTTGCACTATTTACAAATTAAGATTACAATGACAGGCTTCGGAATTGCAGGTTAGAAAATCATTTCCTTACAGAGTCTAGTTTGAAGTTTGAACACTCGATATTCAAATATCGCAGTTAAAGTTTAAGTCCGGAGTCATTCAAATGGCTTGGTACATTTTAAGGAGCTAAAATATCACCTGTCATATTGGTAATTGCTGAAAATTTTGGAAGATTGATTGTGTGTGCGATCATGGTCAAGACTATGGCCATGACGAATAAATTGCTTGAGCGGTTGCAGTCAAATGCTACCAATACCAACCTGTCGTTTCGTGTCAAATTTTCTGTTGACAATGAAAAACCATACATCAATAATGCAAAATGAGTAACAGGTACAAAGGTAACAGGTTTCCTACTTTTGTTGTTTTCTAAGAACTAAAAAAAATGAGTTAGGCAATTATCGAAGCAGGCTGACGATATATGACATCCTTGACTGTTGATCATCACTTGAATTGTGTCATGTCACAGCCCTATTAATACAACCACTGCCCTATTAACACAAAGTACGTACTTTAGTATGTTTCCTGTCATTTCAGCTGACTAAAAGGGCTTTAAGTATACAAATGCCACGTTCATGAATATGGTTGACCATGTTGAAATGTTCCAGATAGCAAGGTCATTTCCTCCATTCATTTGTTCAGTCAATTTTTATGAGTGTCTTGATGGTCATTCACCCTGTGATTTAGCCCCAGTTATCATGTCCAGTGAATATGAAAGCCATTATCTCTCGCGATAGCTTGGGGAAATATGAAGGGAAAAAAATACTTAGACAAATATTTCACTGTCAATAAGGTTATTTGAGAGAGTATTGACCAGACCAACAAACCGGTGGGGGTGGGGGGGGGGGGGGGGGGGGATGGCACAAATAATTTGCGACAGATGAGCTGCTGGAGATTCAAAGCCAAGATCCATATCCAGCGTTTTCGTCCTCCAAAATCAATCAGCCAATCAATGTTTCTTGTTTCTTGTTTTGTTATTTAAAAGTATTGGAATGCATCAGAACCCATGACAGGGTTTGTTTTGCACTTAAATGTGTACATCACAACGATGTCAAAGACCATAATATGAAGGCAAATTTGTGATTTTTAATATATACTTCACCCAAGATGCACATTAATTCTGTTTTTTCCACACATTATTAAATAAATGACGGCCAGTGAAAAAATCACTGACCATCCAGGAATTAAACCTGGGACCTCCGGGTTACCAGACCGGTGCTCTACCAACTGAGCTAATGAGTCAGATGGGGAAGAACAGCGATGTTATTATCTATAGGCCTTCAGTTCAACCCTATCCTCTAACAACTTCTAATCACCCAAGATGATCCTCGTAGAGTGCTCAACTTAAATAAGGAGCTTTATAATAGATGAAAATAGAGACTATTTCATTATTCTTTAGTGTAACTTTATTACCAACAAACTTGTTTCGAGGAGGTGTATGTCACCTCCTCTCTGCAGGGAATGGTGGTTACATAATAAAATAATTACATTCGCATTTAAACAAAACAAGGAAGAGCGCAAACGCATGCCCCAAACGCATGCGCTTGCGTACGAGTTTGGCGTTAACGTGCGCAGTATTTTGTTCGCGCTAACTTGCGCGGTATTATGTTCGCGCAAATGTTGCACGGTATTTAGTTTTTTAGCTTTTTCGCATGCCGACACATGCTAATAAGCTCTGTACATATATGTATATATATATATAAATTATATATTATCACAGCATTTCTCCACTTTTGACTTCATTTATTTGATATATATATATATATATTTTTGATATCACAACAAGTATTTGCAAACAAATATCTGTCTTTGAATATGTGTATATGTGAATATCGATTGGCACATAATTTGAATAAACATATTCCATCCAATGATGAATTGTAACTGTATATTGACTGATATGAAATATGAATTACCATATCCTACCCATAATGCATTGCAAATTAACCACAATACACTAAACCCAATGTGAAATAGCCTGTTGTTTCAATCAAATTAAACTCAATTCCATGGCCTATTATTTTATAAAAAACAGGCAGCATATATATGTTAAAAAAGAACAATAAAATCCAGAATATGTCATTACACTCTCCAGATATGACTGGCTTTAGCTGCAAGGCAAATTAATGAATATAATATAGCTGTAAGGCAAATGAATGAGGATAATTCAAATGAATATAAATACTGGCTTTTTAGCTGTAAGGCAAATGAGAGTGAATTTTAAAGTTTCTAGTTACTCTGCCTACAGTATACATAGTCATTTTTCATCCGCGCTGCATTAGAAAACCAATGGATAAAATTATTAATTTTATAATTTGAAAAATGTATATAATGTATATAGGCCTATGTTTTTTGTTCTGCATTCTTGAAACCAAATCTTGAACTGTTGGTAGTATTCTCAATTTGTCAAAATTTGTCAAAGTTTAATCAACAATTGGTGAAATAGCGAATGACTTATAAATAATGAATAAATAATAACATTGGATTATTATTCAGCTCAACAATGTAATGGATAACTCATAATCAATGTTCAATGCAAACATTTCTGCTAGTTTTCAAATATGTAACTTTTTTTTATTTGTAAATTTTGAAATGCCATGTGCATTATGGGTCTCTTCACAAAGCCACTGCATAGGGCAGATTTCCCAAATTGATAAATGTTGTATATCATTTGTTCATTGACAGGCCTTAGGCCAAACACCGCATTAGGTTTCCTCTTATTCAAATTGTTCAATGAATACTGCCATTAAGTTGCTTTCCATATTTCACAGAGGAATGGTTTCGCTCCTAACCTGTCTGCCGAGCCTTGGATGTCCTTTTTTTTTTGCACTTTCATTATGTAGTAAATTCATATGTCTATATACTTTAAATTTTATTAAACTCAAGGATATTAGTATTTGGATTACAAGCACGTACAATATAATACTTCAACAATCTTAACATGTGAAAATATAAAGAATTTTACGTGCAGAATTTGTAGATTTTGTTATGGAAATTAAAGTGTTTCATTACACTTGAGACAAAATATAGTAACATTTGTAAATAGAGACATGAAATATGTAATATTTGGTTTTGGTATCTCTGCAAAAATGAATTACATAAAACCACAGCAGTTTTAGCCTAATAAATAAGTATATAGAATAGAGCTCTCAAAATTGAAATCCCAAAATATGATGTTATTTTATATTGAATTATTTTGGCCTGATATTTTTACATAACACTAGAATTCGCGGTTCATGGGTTGGGCGGTTTTCGGGTTGGGGGTTTATGGGATGTGTATACTCTTAAAATTCAGTTATCACAGGTGCCATTAATATTCCAAATCCCCATAATACAGGAACCTCATGTGCCCTTAAATCCAGGTAGGCTACCCCATGTGCATATCCATGTAATTCAGTACATGTGTTATTAGGCCTAGGGTTACGATTTTATATTGGGTTCTAAGTTCAAAGGTCTTTTAGTTTTAGAGTCAGGGAGAGGAGGAGTCTATCGTCATGATCATCTGTGCCCAGTCTTGAGAACTGTGTGTCGACATTGATTATTCCTCCGGAGACATGCCTAAACGTATCATATATGTATTTAAATCACGTTTGTTTGCGCACACCGATATCCATGTAACATTCCCATTTATATAACAGACATCCCATGGTTGGTATAGGGCCTATCCGAATTGCTATAGTGTTAAACTACAACACTGTACACAATTGCACGCTCAAGGTCTGGGTTTGATTCCCTGGCGCATGCAGACTGAAGCCCCCCCCCCCCCCTCATTTGACTCTTTTCATCCTGATCATGCATGCATAGTTTAACTCATAAAAACCGGGACAAAAACATGCCCGAGAGTTAAAGATATATATAATTGGAGCTAAATGTTTGCTCACACCGTCCCTTTGTATTTATACATGTCCCTGAAACATTCCCATTTATATAAAAGACATCCCATGATAGGCATGATGAGAGCCCGTTGTGGCCTGCGCGCATAGATGGGTCCGCGATGGGATGTTGAGGCACTGACATCATACCATCGCAATCACTTTAACAATAACATGTTTAACACATAACATGTTCCTGGATGAATGCCACAGTTCCTTTATAACCTTAACCCGCCATCTGATCCTTTTTTACCTCCTGATCATATGCATATAGTTTAACTAATACAAAAACACGCCCGGTAGTTAAAGTTAATTGGAGTCCTTTTTCTCTCTTTAAGCATACCTTTGTATATCCGAAGATTAAGTACAATGACCAATGGAATTAGTATAGAATAATTGATCAATTTATGAGATTTGATGTTCTCTAGTACCGTAAACAGTTGTGTTAACAAACAGATGGGAGCCCCACTTAAAAGACATTCCCCTCCTTCCATCCCTACCAAAAATATGTTGACCCCTAAAATATCAGGGTAGCTCTGTGAATGACCCCTCATTTTTTAAATGTCTTGTTATGCCACATATGAACCAATATAACAATGCCTTTGTATATTTCACTTGTTAAAGGAGGTGCCTAGCAAGCACAATATTCTCTTCAAATAAATCCAACTATTTTATTGTTTCAGTATAACATACGGATTTTAAAACTTCGCAAAAGTTTACATTTAAAAAAGTACTGATTTTTGGTTAATGTTGACTGTGACTGTGTCGATGACTTTATATTGGTGCTCAAATTTGCTCAAGTGCATTGTATAACTATGATTTTGTCATAAGTATGATGTGTTGTTCTTCATAATTACGCAATTTGGGCTCAATAAAAAAAAATCTTGATCATATAATGCACAATGTTGTGCTTGCTGCATGGTCACCTCCTTTAACATGCAACACATTTTGTTGCAACATTCTAAATTGAGTCTAAAAGGTTTTAAAGTTCAAAAGTTAAAGACCTCAATAAGAAAGAGTCATGTAAATCACATGGGAAACCCCTGTATAACATTCAATGCTAATTTACATTAGTACACAACTTGTTTCATGTTGTCCATCAGCAAGCAAAATCAACCGCTGCTAAAAAGCTCTGAGAGTGAACGACTTTTGTCACTAGATTTAACACCGCGATCATGTCTGTAACATACAAATTTAATTGGTTGATTTGTTTCTGATGTGTTGTGATGTGTTGTGGAACAGTTGCTATTATAGGATAATAATCTCACCTATTTTTTTCTCACAGAAAACCAGCTGTACAGTAGAATTGGTCAAGTATTGGTTACTTAATGTAACTCTTACTTCCAATTGAATTCACATCTTATGTGAAGACAAGTAATCAAATCTCTCTATCAACCTTACTTTGAGTGCCTACTCCAGGAGTTATATCAGCCTGAAGGGATTTTTAAAAGTGTGCAGGGGATTACTGTATGAAATGGTAGAATTTTGTTTATATCCTTAAGCACTAAGCATTAAAAGTGTTATGCCAATTCAACACCTTGTTTCAGGAAAATTATATGTATATTGATAAGTTTGATCACAGCATAACATTTTAAAATTTGCCTCTTGAGACAAATTTACTTTCACATGTTAACCAGTACAAACATTAAAATTGGCACCTGAACCTTTATTAATTACTAAATGTCGTAATAGTAAAGATCCCTCTTCCTCTCATCGTAACCTGCAAGCATTACATCTTAACCCTTTTAGAAGTATATATCCATGTTAATTTTACTCAACCCAAAGGCATGTTTTTCTTAAAGATTACAGAGAAGGTAATCCCAATGAAATCTAGGGCAAGTTATCGGGTCATGCAATCTGTAGTGAACCAGTTGCGTCTAATAGTCAACTGTAATCTGAAACTTGTAAGCTATCAAATATAGACCATAACACAACTTTTTGTTGTTAAAGTCTTGATGGCATCTTCATTTGTCTGATGTTGTAATGATTTACAATAGAAATACATAGGTGTAGAGTTTGATGAATGCGTCTGCATCACACTATAGATTGGAAATGTATATTTAAAGCCGGTGGTGAACTAGTGTTCCCTATTCACCACCGACTTTCCCGCACTGTATTTGAAATATGTGGACACATTAATGAGTCCAATTCCTGGAACGATTTCATGAATAAATTCTGCCTCTGGCAGCATTCACAAAGTAACACATGTGATAACTATGTGTTTTATTGAGCTGGTGATTGCACACAAATTTACATTATTTACAAAAACCAATATGTTTCAATGTTTCAGCAAGTCCCCATAGGTTTCATTTGCAAATAAAAGATTCCGGTTTGTGTCCTCGTCGATCCATAATCAAGTTCATTCAACTGAATGTATAATTGGTCACTCTGTAAGTAAAGGTCTAATAGTATGGTGTATAATAAATTGAGAGAATTGAATATATTTAGACCGAAAAGAATAGCAAAGTGTTCATCGTGGTGGGGGGGGGGGGGGGGGGGGGGGGCAGTGGGCTCCATTAAAATGGTATAGGTAACAGTTCTTAAACCCACTACTTTTGCAAATAGTCTAATTTGAAGCCCCTGATTTTGTGGACCATGATGGCACCCTACCATCAAAATATGATTTCCCCCACCCTCAGTTACTATAGTATGCATTTAAACAATTATGTGAATTTTGTTTTGTTTTTTGTCTGCATCATTTTTTTACAACACAAATAATTATTATTAAATGTCAGGACATATCAAATAGGGTACTAATTGATGCCTTAAGCATTTACATATCTTTATTAATTGGATTGAAATCCACCCATCAATTATTTCTGGAGATATTTTATGGTTGCGCAGAGGATTTGAAGCAGTAAGTGCACATGTTCTTGAATGTGTGTATATTTATAGCTGTAGGCATACCATAAGGGGGGATATTTAAAAAATAATAATAGAAAACACACCTAATAATACAGTTCAACAATGGACAATTGGAGGCATTCAAATGTGAATTTATCGCCTGGATTACACTTCCATTATGTTGTTGCTCCTGGATATAGCCAGCAGATGCCTCCGTATTAAAAGCTTTATATTTGTTTGTTGTATGTCTCCATATCCATTACGTTAAACGGATACTCAATTTTTGCCACAAGATAAAAATATATGCCTTTGTCTTTAGCCATGCTAAATTGTTCAGACTGTCACTAGTCTCAAGACTAGTTAGTCTCAAGCTTAAAAGAATTATACCGTTAATCCAGAGTGCCAGTCCAGATGACAATCTTAGCCTCGAGTTAAGTGATACCACTGTGGTAGCTTCGAGACTAACTCAAGGTCGCGTGATTCTCCGATTACAGGAAGTAATGCATTGACCCTCTGCTAATCTCACTCGCGATTAACATAGTTGAAGGATGTACACACTCTCAGCTAACTCTCAGTTAGAGCTCCAGGATAACTTAACGGCTAGATATTTTAGGGTTAAAATTCCAGCTTTAGACTCGAGGATAGTTAACCATGACACGATTCACACGGCCGTTAACCGAGAGTTTAATCTCAAGATTAGCACATTTGAGGCTAATTAATCTCTAGATTAGTGCCTATCATCTGAACGCTCATATTATAGCTTTAAGGAATATATTCTCTTCCAAATCATTTTGATTACCTTTCATTAGTTTTCACAATACCTATGGGCCATTTTATGACACCTCATACTAATGAAGGTTGATGACACAAGTGTGGAAATAATATTTATTATAAACAAGGATCTTCTGTTTAATGTCAAGTTTACAGAAAACACATTTGTAGCAACAGAGGTAATCGGATCGGAAATGTAGTCTGTTTAATATGCTATGAGGGAGTCCCATAGCTTGGTTAAACATTATAACATTAGTAACTAATGGTTTGAGATATTATAGGTTTTATGCTCAATCGGACAGCTGTAGATTATATTTGGAGATTTAATTTTGATAGGTATTCAATAATGATCATTTTAAATACCACCAGACCTGTGCGCCTTTGGGGAACATTTCAAAAGGTAACAATATTCAAAATGAGATTTTATTTTTGTGCATGCAATCCATAAAAACCAGCAATTTGAATTATTGCATGCATCTTTTTTACAATCATAGATAACAAAAGTAGCACAGAATTTTGAAATATCTCATCCTGTCGCCTGAAGCAGTATTCTCTTATTTCATTTGTATTAAGCTCAACTACATCTCAGCTTAAAAAATACCATTACTTCCATTGATGCAATATCTGCATTTAAATTATTTGATAAAGTTTACATCTCAAAGTTTTTTTGAGTTGTAGAAGGATGATTTTCTTCTGACAATTAAAATCCATAGTGTAAAGTATAATAAAGCTTACTTACATTTATCACTGAGTCAAACAATATGGAGAACATTTTCGAGAGTAAATTTAATGGACATGTGTAGGAGGCCGTCATTGCGAGTGCAACGGAGAAAGATCCCCGGATGTGGAAGCTTCACTCTACAACATCATATGGATATTATTAACTGACACCATATGTTTACATCCATTTTCATTGCGGTTCCGTTCCCTTTATATTCTGAGATTTTTTTGACCACGGATATGCCCTGGTATCCAGGGTAATATATCATGACTTTCTTTGGCTGATTTATTTGATTTATTGCACCACGCCTGTGTATTTTCTAGCCCGGCTACTAGGATTGCTGGCCAAGCACTGCTCAAGGCCCTGCCGCGCCAGGTGGTGTCCTGGTTTTGTCCATAGTGGAAGAACTTGGTACTAGCATGGTATTAATGAAGACTTTAGAAACGTAATTATTACAGTTGTTGCTGTTTTTCTTGTGTTAATGTTCATAAATGAATAATGTTCATATTGTTTGCTGGTCGAACGAGTGAATTCCATAGGATATTAACGAAATTAGCTAAAAGTATTCTGACAGAAAATGTAAAAAGTTTACTCATACACAAGTTTATTTAGATTCAGAACATTTTCTGGGTGGAAAGAAGCCCAAAGTCTTACTTTTGAAAGGTGTTGTTCGCCCCCACGCCCCCTGGTTACGGGCCTGCGTAGCAATTAGCTTAGCACACTTCAGTTGGTAGCTACCAATTAGATAGGTGCGAGCTAATAACATGCGTTACTCCTATGAACTGCCAAACATCATACTTTTGCATCGAAATAAAATGAGATTTCAAACTTTTTATCTGAATTTTCTTTTTTTAATTAGATGAAAAATATTTGTGCAGTTGGCAAAAGAATTATATCAACCATTTCACTGACTATTCAACTCTCAAAGATTTGTCCCTTTATTTGAAATCTGTTTTATTGGGTTTTCATCATTTGCCACGCTGTTGCTTTCTTACTGAAAGAGTTGACGTCTCTCTCATAAACATATGTTGATGTATGTTATAGAATTTATGATGAATGTTTTGTATAGCATTTTCTCTCATATACATTTAGATAAAATATATACTTATATGTCATAGTTCAAGTATCATCAAAGTACACTTAGGCAAAATATCCAGTTAGGCAGCGGTCATTATTTTATTTTCGCTGCGTAGCTTCGTCAGGAAAAAATGCAAATGTTGCCATCGATATTAGTTCATATATGTGAGGATGTATTGCTTTGTTGGGTGATATTTTTGTGGTGAAATTGAGGTTATTAGATGGATTAATTATGATACAGATTGGGGATTGCTACTCACTTATATTGATTTGAGTTAATATATTAGTTAAGGGAGCACATCAAAACTCGACCGCCCGGCAACCGCCGGTTCCGTGGGGTTCCGTGCGGTTGCAGCCGGTTTCTATTGTTCTAAACAATGATATGCGGTCCAACCGGGCGGAACCGGCGCCCAGTCGAGTTTTTATGTGCTCCCTAAGCTAGTACCGGCTTTAAGTATGAGATATTATGAATATAGATCAAGGGTTCAGTGCATATTTGCATCCTAGGCAATTTTACCCACCGTTGTAAGAAAGCACTTAGACCAAGTGCTTTAGGATACAAAATGTCTCAACATTTCACACAGTAGTCCGCTGCATTGCATCAACACACTTTTAAAAATCCCTTCTGGCTGATATAACTCCTGGAGCAGGCACTCATACTTATGGTTGATAGATAGATGTGATTACTTGTCTTCACATAAGATGTGACTTCAATTGGAATTAAGATATACATTAAAAGTTACTTGACCAATTCTACTGTACAGCTGGTTTTCTGTGAGGACGAAATAGGTGAGGTTACTACCCTATAACAGGAACTGTTCCATAACCCATCAGAAACAAATCAACCAATTAATTTGTATGTTACAGACATGTCCATAACCGGTGATCGGTGTTAAATCTAGTGACAAGTCGTTCACTCACAGAGCTTTTAAAGCAGCGGTTGAATTTGCCTGCTGATGGACAACACGAAACAAGTTGTTACTTAGCATTGACTGTCAAATACATGGGGTTTCCCTTGTGATTTACATGACTCTTTCATACTGAGGCCTTTAACTTCTGAACTTGAAAACATTTTTATCTCAACTTATAATGTTGTAACAACATGTCTTGCATGTTCATCAAGCGGAATTTACAAAATTATCTTTCTTATCATCTGACTGTAACTGATATCAATTCAAATGTGACCAACAATGTCTTAAGTTTCCGGAAAATAATGAAATTTGTCAAATAGAAACGGTTGGTTTAGAGAAAATAGGAATATTTAATCACTGAAAGCTAAACATCCTCGTAAGTAACTCCCATATACATCCTTGTTGAGATGGCTATTTTTCCAAATGGACTTTTCAGTTTGCTGAATAAAATCTATTTATTAAAGGTTCGTGTCACTGGCCAAATGATGACCTATTCTCATTCTAATTCCCTAGAGCATACAATTAGGGAGGGTATGTGTGTATACTTTCTAATGTTGGGGAGGACACATGTACTCAAAATTTGATATCATACCAGACCCTTTTTTAATGTGTGAAACAGATATTTTGTGTCATGTTTATTGAAGGTTGATGAAGGTACATACGCATTGTCTACAGGTGCAAGTATAAGAGAGGACAGGGTATCTGCAGGCGACATTCCAACATTTCACAAAATGTTTAAAAAATGGCAAAATTATTGAACTTTATTACCATATTTGAAATCACCATGAGAAATGCAATGAAATAAGTACACACATGCCTGGTATTGGTTCAGTAATCCTTGAGAAAGACTTTGACAATTGGAAAAGGTTTCTAAAAAATCTGTTTTGTAAATGGTAAAACTAATAGCCGCATGAAAAGTGTTAATAATTGTTTAAGAAATCAAAACATCTAAAAACCGATGGCATACATACACCGGTATTGGGTATAGGTCGAAAATAATAAGCTACAAGGGTATAATTCTTTTTTTAATTCCTTCTTGACAGCTGATATAAACATAGTACTGTACTCAGTGACCTTAAGCTACATACACCCTTTTTTACATGGGTAACATATTGACAAATATATTTAAATGAAACTTATCCGTTAATCAGTGCAGAGACTTTGCCATTTAAGCCATTTTTCCAGAAAAGTATTAAAGACTGAATTACATGTGGCTTGGTATTTTAGAATATTGTAATAATACTTAATTTCGTGTTTGAAAGTGTCTAAATCTGGCTGTTTTTCTGTCATCTTTGCTCTATAAATATGGAATTTCGCCATTGTCATTATCAATGTTAGGGTGAAATCCAAATTTGATCCAAAAAGTATTGTTACTGGATTCATATTCAAGTCCACATTTGTTTGACCTTTAACCCACCTTTTAAAGATATTCCAGAATGATTTTGAGATTTGACAAGTTATGAAAAGATGCGTAATTGTTTCTGAGGGTTTTTTACAAAAAGTGCATAAGTCATCTCCTCTAATATTACATTTTAGCAAAAGACTATTCGTTCCTAAAATACTTTTGATTGATTCTATATTGGAACCATCTATACTTTGTGTCATCGGAAAACTTAAAATTTAAAAGACATATTTTTTTCCACTCCCTATTTTCTATACCAAAGTCTAATTGCCACTTATTAATGGATTGTTTCATTTTCTTTGATTTTATAAAGACTTTGTAGAATAAAGTACAACCTTTTCGCTGTTTGAACAGTAGTTCCACATTACTAGGTCTAAAAGGTGATACTAGTTTCGACCCATTTAATTGACTGATATTGAAGTTTGACTTAATTGCTCTTATAATACCATTATACTCAAGGAAATTGGTTTTCACTTGATAAATTTCTTCGAACTCGTCTTTTGACATAAAAGTCCAATTATCTTTCAGTAAATCATTGATAAAAATGACACCCTTTTCCTTCCAATGAGCATAGTTTATCGATTTACCTCCAATCTTTATTTTATTATTCCACCACAAATATTGCTTTGCAATGCGATTGAAGTCTAAAACACCGTTGTTAACAATGCATATCAAAGATGACCAAGAGAATAGAGTATTATACCAGAACTTATTATCTATCTTATTTTTTGTTGCATTAAAATGGAATAAACCTGTACAACAAATATCGTCTTTTTTGGCCTTTAAACATAATCTATACAATTTTATCCAACTTTTTTCACCTTGCAAAACCCTTCGAATCCAATTTATTTTCAATGCATTTATATGAGATTCCACATCTGGCATTTTAACACCTCCGTTCTCATAATTTTGCACAAACTGAGATCTTTTTATTCTGTCTGGCTTGCCACCCCATACATATTTAAAACTCATATCATTAACCGTTTTTATGAAATCTTTGTTCGGGTTTGGAAGCATTTGAGCAATATAACTTAACTTGGGTAGGACCATAGATTTTACCACTACAACTCGACCCAAAACAGTTAGATTCCTTTTTTTCCAACTTAAAATCATTTAAGGGTATAATAGTGGGAGCTCTCTCGATTCAATATGAAATGTCTTTTATACATTGATTCTAATTTAAAATAATTGGAGCCTAGAACTCCTTATTACAGATCCACTTGGCTTAATCTGCTACTCGTGATAGATCTTGAATCTAATTTGCTGAGATTTTATGTATTTACTCATTTCCCCAGAGATACCTAGAGAATAGAGTATCATACCAGATAGGAACTACACAAAATATATTTCATCTCATGTTCAATTCATTGCCAGACAATTTCACAAATAGTTAGTCTGCATACAAAAGTTATGTGTACAGGGTGAGTCAGAAAGAACGGGCACTTTTTTGTGTGAAAGCGCCACAGAAATATTAGGCCTGCATATAGTAACATTTGTCTCAGTTAACACACAAAAACATAAACATTTGCTTCAGATTTTGGGGCTTTACTCAAATGAATGTAACATGATAACGAAATAATCGATTTTTAAAATTCTTCTTTTGAATGAAAGCTAAATTGTAGGTCTTGAAAGCACCACCATTTGGAATATGCATGCCTACATCTTTTGTGACACTTTTGTGAGAAATGGGCCCGTTCTGACTCACCCTGTATGACAGTAAAAGTACTCCTTTACAGGCTTGTTATTCAGAAAAGATCCTTAGGGGACGGTCATTTTCTTTGGTAGGGGGCGGTGTCCCAAAAAATGTCATTTATCGTTGTCATTAAGATGTTGATTATTTGTATGACCCCCCCCCAACACACACACAAATCTTATGCTTATAAGGCCTATCTATTTATGATTATTGAATATTGGGGCAACAGTTGATGCGGAAGGAAAAAATGAGGGTGGACAAATGTAGAACAAATGCACGAAGCATATTTATTTATTTTTAAAATAAAATTTTGTTTTGACCCCACCCTAAAAACGACATCCAAGGCGCAGCAGCGAGGTTAGGAGGGTTACCAACCCTCTGTGAAATATTGAAAGCAAACTAAGTATTCAATTTGAACGAGAGAAAACCTAACGCGATGTTTGGCCTGAGGCCTACCAATAAAGATACATGTACAACAATGTTATCAATTTGGGGAAAAAGATGCTATACATGCCAGCCTGATGATGAGTCCCATAAAGGATCCACCTGTTTCTTAATTTTAAAAAAGTTATTGAATAAAAAATGGTTTAGTTTAATTTAACCAGAATGCAATTGCAAATCAATGCATTTAGTCTTATTATATCACTATGTGTTGTAGATTTGCAATGCAATATAAGTAGGATTTGGTTGTTCATATCTCATATCAATCAATATACATTTGTAGTTCTTTATTGGTGGGTATGTTATGATAATTGTAACTAAGATGGGTGTGTTGTATGAGGAGTGCACTGCATGCATTTCTGATGAATCGCTAAATTGCCTCTTTTAGTCGACAAACAAAAAAACAAGCCTGTTCAAGAGGGCCTAGACGACTCAGTGTTTTTCTCAATTTCTCTTCGAAACAAAATCAACATTTTTTTAAAGAAAATATTTTTTGGTAAACATATTGAATTTTTGGAAATGTTTTAAATTATCAAAATTATTGAAATTCACCAACATTTTTATGCAAATTTCGGAAACCGCCCACCAAAAAACCACCTGACCCACTGACCTTACCTGAGGGATCCATTTGCCCATAGAATAGGGTGGTGTTTTTTGTTACCTTACAGTGTTGCTTCTGGGAAAGAAATCCTAATGGGTCCAAATATGAAAAATCACCTTAGACATGAGTATAAATTTGTGAAAAAAGTCTTTACACATGGGTTTCAATTTGTAAAAAAAGGGGGGGGGGGAGAAGAAAAAACACACTAAGAAACAATGAAATTAGCTATTATTGGAGGTCGGAGAACCCTTAGATATGGACGAAGCTTTTAGAGCTCCACAGTCATATCTCTGTCACAAATGATTTGGATCCCCCATGGGTTTATTGGTCTTGTCAACACTCTCTATAATAAACTTTCATCACAGGACATTATTTCCCTTGCATTTACTTTGTTTTCCCCCAAGCTATTGGGAGAGATAATGGCTTTCATATACACTGGACATCATAACTGGGGCCAAATCACAGGGTGAATGACCATCAAGACACTCATAAAAATTGACCAAGCCAGCTGTCTAATTGCTGCATATATCATAATATGGGAGGAAATTGCCTACCTATTTGGGACACATCAACATGTCTGACCTGTTTCTATAAAATTGACATTTGTACACTTAAGTCAACTAAAATGACTGGCAACATACTAAAGTACATACTTTGTGTTAAGCTGTGACGTGACATAATTCAAGTGATGATCACACCAGTCAAGGATGTCATATTAGATGCAATCCTCGATAGTATTTGCACGTTCTCATAGTATGTGCAATACATACACTGTCACGTTTATCGACAAGAGATCGTGTAGATTTCTGTGTTTCCATTGAGCTCACTATCAGCATATGTAAGAAATGCTATTACCAAGTAAGTTTTAAAGTGATTTTAGACCAATAATTCTATTCATCTCTAGGTGCTTGGTAATTGTGGACCTTTGTGCAGCTAAGTACATACTAGTAAAACAAAACTTTTTGTTGTTGTCTTATTGAGGTTGAAAATGTCAAAGCTGTTCATGTCTCATATAACACGATGTGCTTGGGAAATAATATCATTTGTTGATGAGCAAAATGGCAACTTGCTTCTGTTGTCTTTTACTTTTTTTAAGAAGTTTAATTCTTAAAAAAAGTAAAAGACCTTTGACTAACTGTACCTCAAATGTGATGATCATTGCGGGTTTCAGTCAAATGCCAGTACATAGTATTATAAGTGTTCCTAGATAAATGAACTTGACCGTACTTACATGTTAACTTTATCCCAACCACTGACAGTGTGTCCCAGTTTAGTTTGAAAACCAATATGGCATACTTCTACCTACTTTCTACTTTATCTCCTCTTAAAAAGATTTACAGATCCCTCTATAGCAACAGACCCTGCATACAAACTTGCTTGTATGTGACGCTTTGGGTTATTTTCTTTTAATCTTACAAGTATTGTGAGCAAAACATCCAAAAATATCAACAAATGATGTAGAAATCTTGTCATGAATTCCTGATGTTTTCAGTATTTCTACCGACACCTGTAGAATGAAATTAGATTCCTGTTATAGTTGACGACTATATCAATGCATTCAAACAAAAATATGTCACTCGTTAAAAAGAAATTTCTTACACAAATCCATTTATCATGGATTCTATCATGCCCCGTACATTTGAGTTTGAATATGTTTTATGGTACACAAAGCCTTATTCAACTTTGCCTTGAATGGAAAATCATAGAACAATTAGGCAATGGTTTACATTAACAGGAAAGATAAAGAAATGTTGTGTACATTTATTGATATCCTTTGTCCTAATGCCCCTTTATTATGTCATTACTATCATCAGAATTATAACTGCTAATCAAACAATTTTGACTCTTAATTTAAAAGTCTAGCCCTACCCTGGTCATATCACCAGTTATAGAAACTAAGGATGATCAATAATTGATGGGGATCTGTATGTTTCTATAATTTAAATGATATTTTTCCTCCACCCAATTTGAACCCTCTTGACGACCACAAGTCACGAACTGTCACATGATTTATTCCCTTTTTAATTTGTTTTTCTTAACAAGTATAGCATTTCAAATGACAGATGGACTGTTCAGTATATTAATGGGTCCACTTTATAAACAGCTATTCCCACATGAAATAAAACCAATTTGTGGTTTACACTGAATTAAAAGGATGGACCATTATTTGATAATGATGATAAAGAGATGAAAGATGTGTGGCATTGAATTATCAGAACGATAGGGAATCATTTCTTTTTAAACTGTGGTAACTACCTTGTGATGCATGCCGGCAAATAACATTAAAGATGACAAAAGATAACAAATTTGATTACTTTTTTTTAAATTGCAGTTTATCACTAATGTTACATGATAATGAGGTGGGGAATTGAACATTATACCAAATTAGTGATGTTAAGACCACAATTTGCACGAATAATGTAAAAAAGCAGAAGGCAGACAAGAAATATGTGACATGTCTTTATATTTCACATGTATGTCGCTTCAGGAAAAGCCTTTTACAAGGACACATGAAGACAAGCAAAATGTTGTCTTCAGAAGACAGCATTCATTGTTGATATAGGTGATTCTACCAGGGAGGGCATTCAAATATGATATGAAAATGGCTTTCCTGGGCCTATCTGGAATATGAACCAAGAGGCTAACTGGTTGTAGGATTTCTTCAAAAATAAGTGACATTGAGTATGCAAAATTCAAAAAAGGAAACACTGCAAGGAAACATCACAGATAATGACTGACAGTAAGATGGCATATTCCCTTTACAGCTGAAATATTATTGAAGGAAACCAAGTGCCTGATTCAGTTACATTTAAACCTATTTTTAGTTGGTGTATAGGTGACCCTGAAAAGAGGTTATTTTTAACTACTTATTTTTAAGTGTGTATAGTCGCAGTCACAATACGTTGGAACAAAATTCCACCAAACTCCTAAGCGCACTCGTGGCAGGCAGCATACGCTTCCCTATTTGGAATTTTGTCCAAACAACACATTATGATGGCAAAACAATGAGATACTTTGAGCTGTTTCAATGGATTAAGAAATAGGACATTGAAGCTACAGTTTGATCAGTTCCAAATTGGCAAAGCCTCCTTACAGCAGCGATTGAATACAGAAGGACACAGGCATGCACAAAGGCAACAAGCGCACTGTACATCATAAGGGTGACGCATGCGTGCGACCAAAACTGTGCGTGTGGCCATAATCGCTCGCATATGCTTGATTACTTTTGAGCGCGGAGAGATACAAACTAAATTTTTCTGGCCAATTTGGAACTGATTAAACTAGGGAAATGATTGTGTTGTCCCATATACCCACGGCAGTGCATCTTATTGCAAATGAATACCGAGTATAGGAAATCAGCTCTGTTAAATGCAATAATGAACCTCGATGTAACATTCAGGCCAGGTTAATTCTAAACCTTTTCCTTTCCTCATGTAACACTTATGTCCAATTGACTCACATGCAACATTTAAAACCGCAGATCGTTCAGACATACACAGCAAATCAGACAAAGCTACCGGCAATGTGATCCAATAACGCTTATCTCCTTCAAATGTTGGGAGTTCATAAAGAGACTATTGAGGTAAACACTGTATCAAAGCTCCCGCTGTACAGTAGTACATGTAGAATGAAGCAAAAAAGCTCATTCAGGTGGCAGGCAATTCTAGAAAATGAGTTTACGCCTAAAGAGTTTTATTGAGTGACCGAGCAGATGTGAAATTTTAATATCCTTGGCTTGGTATGGGAAATCTATGTGGGAGGGGGAATAATGGGGAAAAACATAACAATATTGCTTTAGGAATTGCCTAAGGAATTAAATAACAAATAAAAACAGTCTAGAAATAACCTGAGACTAGTTTAAGGAAATAACCACATTTAGAATAATATGTTTTATTCCATTGTGACCTTGCAAAGGTAGCACTAGAATTGGTGGAATTTGAGTACTATTGCTATTATTGCTGTATCGCCCATCCTGACAGGGAAAGAGATATTAATCTGAGATCTGAATGAAATCACCCCACTGCTTCAACTTTTGCTAGCCTAGCTTTACGTATATGCATTTGATTGTCCTTAGCATAATCTTCAAATTTGTCACATTTGAAACTATATCATTTTTTATAAACCATTTAAAATCTTAATTAGACGATTTACAATCTTAAGTAGTATATGGTATCAAATTGTAGCTCACAAAATTCTTCAAAATTCTATATAGGAAATGAAAATGTATTAACTATTTAATGAGAATAGACCTTTTTTATTTTTTCTGTCTACAGGCACGATCTAAACCATGCATTGGGCTATGGCAAGCAGTAACTTGTGAATAATTATAAATATTAATAATTAATAGACCATATTATTCTGTTTTAAATTATATCAATCTACACCTCCACTGCCTTCTGTACAATATGTACTCACAAATCAATTAAGTAATACAACTCAAGCAAATATGTGTACATTTGAATTTGAACATAGTGTAAACTTACCTTTTCTGGGATATCCTAATAGGACATGATTTGAACACAGTGTAACGTTACCTATTCTGGGATATCCTAATAGGACATGATTTGAACATAGTGTAAACTTACCTATTTTGGGATATCCTAATAGGACATGATTTGAACATAGTGTAAACTTACCTATTCTGGGATATCCTAATAGGACATGATTTGAACATAGTGTAAACTTACCTATTTTGGGATATCCTAATAGGATATGATTTGAACATAGTGTAAACTTACCTTTTCTGGGATATCCTAATAGGACATGATTTGAACATAGTGTAAACTTACCTATTCTGGGATATCCTAATAGGACATGATTTGAACATAGTGTAAACTTACCTATTCTAGGATACCGTAATAGGACATGATTTGAACATAGTGTAAACTTACCTATTCTGGGATATCCTAATAGGACATAATTTGAACATAGTGTAAACTTAACTTACCTATTCTGGGATATCCTAATACAAAACAATACAGAAAGCATTAATTGCACCATTTCCAAGAGGCTCAGAGCGCTTACAAGATAAACACCTTAAAATTACAACTTAAACTACAAAATGTGAGTGTAACTTACAATATATTATACTAATAGGACATAATTTGAACATAGTGTAAACTTACCTATTCTGGGATATCCTAATAGGACATAATTGGAACATAGTGTAAACTTACCTATTCTGGGATATCCTCATAGGATATAATTTGAACATAGTGTAAACTTACCTATTCTGGGATATCCTAATAGGACATAATTTGAACATAGTGTAAACTTACCTATTGTGGGATACCCTAATAGGACATGATTTGCTATAGACCTAATGTTAATATTAACTTTGTCTTACTTCTTTGACAGAAAATAAGTAACATCTACAATAACTACCAAGTGTTATTTGTTACTAATGCTCTAATGTATTGCGTGGCCCATAGGCTGACCACTGAGGAACTCTGGCCTTGGTCATTATGCGATCTGAGGGTATTTGGCATTTTTGGTTTGATTTTGTTATCAAGGAACATGGCGTGATTACGTCTCATTTTGACCTTTTCATACTAAGTGTTAATGCACGCCCTGGTATCTAGTGCATCTTGTTTTGATGGTGTGTCCTCAGCATTACTATGACGAAAGCGAAGATGTTTATAATGACACAACAGAGCGCAGTTTGACTTAAAGCTACGCAACACTGTTTATGCGCAAAGACATGCGTCACATTTTTAGTTGAGCATAAACACAAGTCCAGTTTGATTTTGAATTTGGAGGCCAGTGGAATTTATCTTTGATGTGGCCTTTTTAAAACACAATCTATAAATAATAATAATAAACAGCCATTGGAAATATATCCTTTTTGCATGGAACCCTTGATATTTATTCATATAATATCTGATACTTATGGCCGGTACTAGAGGTAACTAATATATTTACTCAAAACCATATCTGTAAGTAGAGCAATCCCCAACCTGTATCATGATTAAACCAATCCATCTAGTCACTTCAATTTCACCACCACAATACCAACCCGACAAAGTGATACATTCCCTGCATATTGATGGCAACACTTGTTTTCTCTGACAAAGTGATAATATTTTGATGCATAAATGCAGCAAAAATGAAATGGAAATAATCATAGTGGCCTAATGGGATATTTTGCCTTAAGGATAATACTTGGACTAAAAACATTTTTATAAGAATATAGTAAATTGTTGAATTAAAACACATATTTTCATGTTTGTAGGATAGAGAAAATGCTACACAAGACACTGGAGTCCATTATATTCAGATCAATCAAAGTGAAAAGCTTAGTGTGAAAGTTCATATGCTTAATTCAAAGTACAAGCTGTTTGATATCACTGTATCATGAAACGATTGAATTGGGTCCGTATGCACAAAGTAACTTAGACATGTTCTAAATTAAACCTGGTCTAAATGAAGAATAGCCTCTCTGAAAGGATCTTTGTATACTTACGAGGGTTGGTCGGTAAAGGATACATGGGTGATTCCATTGCAGGATAGTGTGATCAATACAAAGTATGAACCTTTGTCTTTCAAACAATACACTTTTGGATTTTTAACATAAACATAATAGGTTTCAACCACTGACTGAAATCTGTTAATATTTGGCAGGATAGGTTATAGGTTGAAATATGGGTTGGTTGATACATTAGCGTATATCTAGGCAGTGCAAGCATAGAAACAGATAACACTTAGTATAGTTAGAACACACAATAATCTCACAACAAGATCACTTTCATTACATATTGACCAACCCTCGTATATAGATGAACTAATTTTGCATTATTAATGGAGCTTATAAGGGGCAATATTTGTTAGTGTTATAGTAGGCATATAAGGTGACTCTCATTTCACTTTTGGACTCTGTCAGGGCATATACAAGAGATATAAAATAATAATATGGTCCTTCCAGGAGGACTATTGTTCATTTAGACAGGGTAGCGGTAGGTAGTTGGAAACAGTTGCTAGGCTCAGATAGGGTAGTCCTAGGCGGTTCTCGGATTGATAGTGGTCCACAAATTGGGAGCAGTTCCTAGGCTGAGATAGGGTGGTCCAATGGTAGGACTACAATGATGTTTCAAGAAGTAATGGATGTGTGATGTAGTTAATCAAATTAGAGAATAGGGCTGAAGGCAATGTGTGAAATTATTTCAAATACTGTGTTTCTATATTTATGATTATAAGTTCAAAATGTAGCAATTTAAATTACTGATTTTTATGGTTGCCTTGACAGACAGAAATGTGCATCTAGAATGTTCTACCTTTCAAAAGGTATTCCAAAGGCTCAAATGTAATCATATACGATGAACATCAAACAATTTAATAACAATCAATAATGTACATCAAGCAGAATTAATCAACTAAATATTAATTTACGGCTGTCTAATTGAGCTATGGGACTCACTCTTGAAATATTAATTCACAACAGACGATAAATTTCGGATCCAATTATCTCTGTCGCCACAAATTGAGTTTTCTGTAAACTTGAAATTAAACAGATCCTGGTTTATAATAAGTATTATTTGCACGCTTGTGTCATCAACCTTCATTGGTATATGGTGTCATAAAATGGCCCATAGGTATTGCGAAAACTAATGAAAGGTAATCAAAATGATTTGGATCTCAAGCAATTTAGCACGGCTATGGGACACATATATATGTTTTTATCTTGTGGCAAGAATTGAGTTTCCGTTTAACGTAATGGATATGGAGACATACAACAAACAAATATAAAGCTATTAATACGGAGGCATCTGCTGACTATATCCAGGAGCGACAACATAATGGAAGTGTAATCCAGGCGATAAATACACATTTGAATGCCTCCAATTGTCCATTGTTGAACTGCGTTATTAGGCATTTTTCTTTCATTTCAAAATCACATTTTACCCAAAGTCATACACTTTTTGTTATGTTATGAATTATTAAAAAGTTATTTTGAGATTATACTCATAATGCCATGTACGAATATGTTCACTCCTGCACTCAAGAGGCAGAAATTCTTCTGGAAATGATTGTAATCACAGATTTCAACCATTCAAAAATTGCCAAATATTCAAAACATCATTTGATACCAAATTTGTTACGTCTGAAACAATTTATATTAATAAATAATGTATTGGTATGACTTTCAGATAGAAACGTGAAACAATAAGTCTTCCAATAGGACTGCTACTTAACCTATATAAATACCGAAAACCTACATGAACCAATTCGAAAACCAATCCCAATCTGAGAACCTCCTTTATTTACGTAATTAAGATTACTTTTAATTCAGTGTTTCCATGGAATTTAATATTTCCTTAAAGGCATATTATGTGATCTTTTCCAAGGAACAAACACCTATCTTCAATTTATCTCTAAATGCAATTTTTATGTCAAATTACATTAATAAACATGAAACTACTATACATGTATATTGTTACAGAGCAATACGTTTCATAATTCAAAATGACATTTCAAAATGAGTTGTTGGGTTAACCCCTCACAGTTTTTCCGGATACACTCACAACTGTTCTCACAAGTGAACGCAATAGTACAGAATGCTTTATGATGAAAATCAAACAAAAATTATCAGTCCAGGAAAGTCTTTCCTGATAAGTCAAACTTCATTATGAGTAAAAATTTGAAAAAGATCACATAATATTGCTTTTTCAAAAAACACTGATCTTTTTTAGTGAAGGCCCTACTTGTAAGGCAGGGAGAAATACAGTTAAAGTAATAGAGTTCAATGTAAATTTGCCATATTGATGTGTAGCACACAGAATGACTGAAATCTGCTTACAGGATATGAAGTATTATTTAAAAGTTATTTCTCAAATTAAGTACATATTATTGTTTCTAATAAAATGGGTCGGCTCACGATACTAATAAATAACATTAAAGTAAATGATATGAGTATGAAATATGCCTGAGAAACAATCAATTTAAGATAGTAACATCTCACATCTTGTCTTGAAAGAGTTTTAAATGTCCCTCATGATCACTTTGATAACTTAATTCATAAAAAGCAAAATGTTTAGAGATTTTATCCATGAGATTTAAGAGGGTAAAAATAGACCATCCGCACAATGTTGAAAGGGGTTATGGCCCATGTATTAGCGTGTCTGCATCAACAGACTTATTCCACATATCAATAGCTCTATCTTTTGATTGCTTTCCTCATACCTGCCAATAAATCCATAACTTGCTTTTAAGATTGTCCAAAGTAGATCGAGATTACAACTAAATAGTCATTTCCTGTTTTGAACTGAAAACTTGCAAAACAATTGACGATATAAATAAGATAAATAAATGAAATAATCTTAAATCTAAAAATGACAATTCAAACCTGTCTTTGATTGAAAATAATATGAAAATAAAATAAAAGGCTTTTTAGCAAATGGTTGGTTGATGCAAATGATTTAAAGATTTTATTGTCTGTTATCTTATTATATAAGATGTTATTTCCAGGTGTTTTCATCAGAGAAAACTAGATCTTTGTTCCAGATCTACTTTTACACTTTCCACGCGGCAGGCGTTTGCAGACGACATACCAAAATGTCACAAAATGTTTCCAATATGTCAAAATTATTGAATTTCATTACCATATTTGGAATAACCTTGGGAAATGCATTAAAATAAGTACAAACATGTCTTATATCGGTTCAATAATCCTTGAGATAGACTTTGAAAGTTGAGAAAGGTTTCTGAATACTGTTTTGTATATGGTAAAACTAATAACCATGTGGAAAGTGTTAAGATTGAAGCAATAGACTATATTCACGCGGCAGCCATTTTCCAAAATATGCCACCCAAGCCTCGTTCCTGTTTGGTCTATCTGCGCCTCGTGCTGCACAATAGAACTGCGTGAGAAGCGTGGTACCAAATCGCGCGGCGTACGCATCCTCACGCAAGTCACGCAGGCGCAGGTAATGTAACGAGAACGAGGCTTGGGTGGCAAATTTTAGAAAATGGCTGCCGCGTGAATATGGTTTATGGTCAGGCAGGGAGGGAGTGCAGTCAAATATCATGCTTTAAGCATATATGACCAACAATGTTCTAAGACACTCCCTAAACTTTCCTCTAAAGCTAAAATTCACTATAAAATAAGGATTTGTGTGTGTTTTCTCCCCTAGTTTGACACCCTAAAACCAATGCTTATAATAGTAGATATATCATTAATGTTTTGTTTTAGTATTTCCAAGAACATGAGGCCATCGCCCACAAATACACAAAATATCATTAATGCATACAAATAGAATTAGAGAATAAAATGTGTCTCAGAAAAAAATCATTTAAGATGGATACATCTCACTTGCTTTGAAAGAGTTTTCTTGGCTCTCATAACCACTTTGATATTTAATTCAGAAATCCAAAATCAGTTTTTTAGAGTTTTTATCCAAGAGATTTAAGGGGTAAAAATAGACCATCCACACAATGTTGAAAGGGGTTATGGCCCAGCTAGTAGCATGTCTGCATCAACAGACTTATCCCACATATCAATAGCTCTATCTTTTGATTGCTTTCCTCATACCTGTCAATAAATCCATAACTTGCTTTTAAGATTGTCCAAAGTAGATGGAGATTACAACGGAATAGTCATTTCCTGTTTTCGGGATGAAAATGTGCAAAACAAACAATAAATAATTTTAAACCTGACATTGATTGAAAATACAAGAGCAAGTAAAGTAAAAAGGTTCATAGAATTTCTGAGTGGGAATAATAATAAGATTTAATTGGTGGTTTTTTGTGTGTATATAAGGATATTTTTGAGTGTTTTCATCACAAGAAAACTAGATCTGTTCTGATCTAGTTATAATTATCTCAGGAAGGGTGGCATAAACCACCCACAGTTATTATGGAGTCTCCTAAATAAAACTATTGTAAAAGTAGACATTTTGCATGCATATATTCTTTTCTGCCAAATTGAAACAATTTTTATTTGCTGAATAAGTGGCATTTAAAAAAATGATTTGCTTAGACCTGTGTGCTTTCAATTTCTGTTATTGCTTTTGAAAAGAGCCAATTTTGTTTTATATTAGATCGACATCTAGACCTGAGGATGATGGCACAAACAACTGACTCAGAGGAGGTGCCAGGTTAGAGACTATAGGAAGGACAAGGACGTCCACACCCACATAACAATGTTTGCTGAACAAAACCAGTCCCTTGAGTCCTTGATGCTCTTTGAAGCTATTTGCTGTTTATTTCACAATTTGATTTTAAGTGCCCTTATATGACAAGCCATATCATCGCTGTTCTGTCAAAACCTTGTATGTTTTTCTGGCCATTCAGCATGTATAAAGTAAAACTGCTCAACATGTATGCATAGGAAGTGTAGCTTTATGCAGGTTCAGGGGGAGAAAGGTCATATCTATTGATATTTCAAATTATTGAAATATATATAATTGTTGCTCAGGTCATTCAAGTTTAAGACTTTGTAAAAAAAAAAAATTAGAAGAAGAAAGAGAGGAAAAACCTTGGTTGTTAGAGAAGCTAATGCCTTTATGCCAGTCATAGAACTCCTTATATCAATCCGCCCACAACTTCCCGGCTTGCCTATTGCACAACACTTCAATAATAATCACGACTTATTCTTTTGACTATACACATGCCGGATAAAGAGAGGAAGGGGTGAGTGCAACAAATTATTTTAAGCGAGCATGTGTGGCGCAGTGGGTAGAGCACTGGACTCGTAATCCAAATGTTGTGCTCTTGAGAAGAGCACTTTACTGCAATTACTCCTCTCTACCCAGGTGTATTTAAATGGGTACCGGCATTTTTTAGACTTGCTGTGGAGGAGGTGTAGCGAGCCCCACACAGCAACATTATAAAAAGGAGTGAGTCTGGCCCTATCGCTTTGAAAGAGAGATGGGCACTCTGCTCCTGGGATTACAGGATCAACCGCCTTTACTTTACATACGTCTGTTTGGCCTTCGGCTTCTTACGCTTTTGAGTGCAGATGTAAACATTTTATTCACTATAGAATGAAGGCCAATGGCCACAAATTTGTATACCTTAAAACTCTTCATTTTTAGGTCTTCTATAGGAGAGACCTTATAGCTGCATCCTTTGTGTGTCTGTCAGTCTGGCTATGTGTCATTCTGTCAAACGTTTATACACTTTTTGGTTTCTCCATTTCTTTTTCATATAAAGTCCAACGTTGGAACCTTCATATGTCAAAGAGGTCAAAAGTGACATGCCAAGGTGTTCTTCTTTTCAACGAAACCTCATTCATAGCAATCTTTTGTTTCAGTGCTTAGCCACCTGCTTGTGAATGTGGGGTGCATGGTCTCAACAACAACTCTTCAACATGTTCAATGAAGTGTTACATTGACAGCTACACTGTTAAACACTGTTTAAAACCTTTAAACAACTGCCTTTGTCCAAGTACCTTGTTTAGACGAATGTTCAAATACAAAAACTTGTTTAAGCAGGGTACTTGAAGAATCCTGTTGTTTAAAACTGTTAAACAACAATTTTGTTGTGTTGTAGAGAGATGCTCTATTGACTTTTGAGGACAAAATAGTGATGATTTTGGCATTCAGAATTTCAGATTGACACCTCCCCATGTGATTTTCAAGCACGTTGCTATTTATTCTCATTAACCACAAGGTTATGTTTCCTTTGTGATAACGGACGTCCTATCTCAGACGTGTCTGTATTGTTTACTTATAATTTCGACTTGTTAAAGGCATTTTATATGATCTTTTCCAAGGAGCGCCCTCTATTTATGATTTTGTTTAGAAAGTAGATTTTCAGGAAGAGTTGCTTTGACATTACAATATATTAAAGGTATATTATGTGATCTTTTCCAGGGAACGCCCTCAATCCTAAACAAAATTTGAAAGTAGATTTTCTTGCAGACTCCGACAGTTTATTTTCACTCTAAAACCATGATTTTGAAGTAATTAAGAATTGTATCGCCCTGTAACTTGGAATGTATGTACAATTTATGATCAGAAATGTAAATCTGCAAGAAAATCTGCTTTCAAATTTTGTTTAGGATTGAGGGCGATCCCTGGAAAAGATCACATAATATACCTTTAATATATAGTAATGTCAAAGCAACTCTTCCTGTATATGATACATTGCTATCTAATAAAGATGGATAAGGTACGAAATACCATTGCTATCTACTGAAGGCAGTTATGGTGTGATGCTAATCAAGTGTGTTCTATTGAAGAAACCTTAACACATAGTGTAGAATATCAGTAAATAGATATAGGCCTATTACTATATGTAGCAAGCATACATGGCATGTATGGAACTCTTTTTTTTCTTTCTTTTTTCTGTTTCTCCATTCTTTTTATTGTTTTTATTTATCTATATTCTATACATAATTACATAACATAATAACAAAATATATTAGACATACTGGTATCAATAAGTTACAAATATGAACAAAAACACGGCTCTACCAGCGAACAGCATGTACCAACAATTACCATTAGCATGAAGATCGATGGCTAATGATCATCAACGGCACATGATCTTCGCAAGTGAGTAGGGGATTTAATGTTGTCTGCCTCAGTTGCTCACTATCACCCCAAACCCAACCTCAACCCATTCTCAAATATTTCCCCCATCCCACCTTATTTGGGGAGCATTATTTATAGATCAGCTCACAAGACATGTATGTGTAGCGAATCTGTTTACAACCTATTCTGAACACTCAAAAAGTTATTAGGGTTAAAGGTAGATGACCCGATCACATTTTCGTAACACAGAATTATTTCAAACATACGGAGATTTTCATATCATATGAAAGCTCGTATTTTTCTCATCATCATACTGAAATTTGATGGCCTAAATCGGTATAATGACAGAGAAATCAACGAAATAGCGTTGAATTACCGCGAATGTTGGTTACCACTGATATAGTTTGTGTACTACTCAATGGGTACAGTTCACAGCATCTTGTGCGTCTAAAATAAGAACCATAATAGCTATGCATCTCAAATTTTGGGACACGACGTTTTTAAGGATGACCTTTCATGTAGAATAGAAAACTTCAAGTTGAAAATCGGAACATCTACCTTTAATTTGAGTAATTACTAAACCTTTAACTCTACAGTGTTTTTCTGCAGGGTCAAAAAAAGGTTGCAACTGTTCCATGACACATCATAAACAAATTAACCAATATGTTTATAATGGACATGCTGATCAGTGGTAAATCTACTGATGAGGTGTTCACTCACAGAGCTTTTAAGTAGCCACTGATTTGACCTGATGGACAACACGAAACAAGTTGTGTACTAATGTAACTATACATTGAATGTCATGGACAGGAGGATTCTCTTGAGATTTACATAATTCTTTCGAATCACGGTTTCTAACTTTTGAACTTGAAGACCTTTTTGACTAAATTGAAAAAGTTGCCACAGACATAATTAAGTAAAGCCACCATTCCTTTAAGACTGATATCACCTAAATACCACCAGGTTGTGTGGATGATCAGAATATGGATTACCCATTGGTATGGTAGAAGGTCTTATGGTATAACATATTGAAATGCATTTTTTTTAAATTCAAAAAAGCCATGGCAACACCCACTTGTATTTTGGGCTCTTTGGGCTATTTCGCCAATTTCTAAGAAAAAATTATGTTAAAATATGCCCTGTTCTTCCAAGCTACCGACTCAAAAGTGTAAAAGATACCAAATAAAGGACTTAAGTGTTGAAAGGTATTATATTTCTTCTTTACTGACAAGTAATGGCAACTCGTCAACTTTATTTTGGATCCTATATTTGGCTCTGGCAACACTGGTAGTTTTAAAATATTAACAGTATGTGTTTTTTACTCAAATTTGGTACTAAAAAAAATCAATTTGCCTGGGCACTCAGGTTTTTCTTCTTGTTGGTTTTGAATATCATAGTCATTACCTCTTTCAATTCTGGAAAGAACTGCTTGGGCAATTATATTGGGATAAGACAGTGTTGCCATGCGCAAAAAGAATCCACGTTGTTGCGCATATTTATCGCTGAAAATGTGTGTTTGTACATCATACGAAGGTATCACCAAGCGGTGGGCAAGTAGGTATTCCATTTGTGCCCACAGATAAATATTAGCCTCACAATGAGCACCAATTTGGAACTGATCAAACTATAGTTGAGAATATGAATGTCATTGTTAAGTTTTGAATTACATTCAAACAATGTCCCTTCAAACAAACACTATACACATTAAATGGCATTTGCTATCTAATCGGATTTACGCCTATTGAAATTATCAATACACCAAGTCTCGGACCACTAAACCAAACTAAAATTAGATTTATTCTAGTCGTATTGGTACTCAACCGCATAAATCTATATGAATTGAGTATTCATTGCGAGTAGTTTTTGTTTACAAAATTTAGTTTAACACTTTACACTGGCAGGCGTCTGCAGACGACATTCCAACATTTCACAAAATGTTTCAAAAATGTCAAGATTATTGAATTTCATTACTAGATTTGGAATCACCATGAGAAATGCATTGAAATATAAGTACAAACATTCCTATAGTTGATTCGCAGACATTGTCTGATTTACCATTTCAGTCAGAGGTAATAGAAGTAAAAGAGGGGGAGGCATTCAAATCTTAATCCTAATATGCATGGTTTATACCTTGTCATCATCAGTGCCTGTACGGTTGTGACGTATCCACCACTATGTATAGATAGTGACTGGGAACTTGCGGCAAAATTATCTGCATTGACTTTGCCTGGTGTCAATTGCCTGCATATTTTTTATAAAGAAGATGTGTTGTTATTCAGATAAATTGATAAAGGTATTCAGGTGGTCTCATCCTCGTAGCCAGAAATACATAAAGTAACGTTTATATTCCGTATCTCTTCCGATATAACTTTGTATCCATCTAGGCCAAATGGGTTTGTACCTGGTTTATAAAAAAATGATGAATGCGGGTTTTTTCCTCACATATAAATCAATACGTAGAACGGATCTTTTTTTAGTTTAATGTTTCCTTTATTGCACGTGCATAATAAAAATGGAAAATAATAAAGGGTGAAACTTGATTATCCACTGAATTATGAATAGGTTGACAAACGTAACATTTTTCTTTTGAAAACTGTATAAGGTCGATGATGGTCGATTTTTATTATTGTGGTAACCATTTCCAAAGGGATAACATATTTCAAGCTGTTTGATTAAGTATTTGGTTGTCGTGATTTGTAAAGCTACATGATCAGCCCTATTAACTAAAGCCACACTATCATGAGCAGCCTTTGAATAAGGAGCGCAAATATATAATAACATCTATAAAAGTACCGCTGTTTCATCATTGGTCAAAATGGATTCCTCTAACACCCAGTGGACGAGGTCCCAAAATCGAAACCGATACGCCAGAGTGTATGAATCTGCTATAGTGTTGGTTCAGTAATCCTTGAGATAGACTTTGTGCGAAAGGTTTCTGAAAAATCTGTTTTGTATGGTAAAACCAATAGCCGCGTGCAAAGTGGTAAACACATCATTACATTATTCAGAACCATTTCATCATGGAAATTCATTGTCTTATGCTAACCAATACAACATCAAAATAAGTGAAACAATGGCCACCATTGCCAATTTTACAACTATAAATATCTTAAAAGACCTTTTGCCCCTCTCTGTAACCTGCAAGCATTACATCTTAAACCTTTTACAGGTGTAAACCCATGTTAATGTCACTGAACCCTGAGGCATGCTTTCTTAAAGATTTCAGAGAAGGTAATTCCAATGAAATCTAGGGCACCTTATCGGGTCATACAGTGTTAGTAAACCAGTTGCGTCGTAAAGTCGGCCACAATTTGCGACTGTGGTTACTGTGAAACTTAGTTGGCATACAAAATACAGAACAACTTTTGCCTGGTCAATATCTTAATGGCACTTTCATTTATTTGTATGCCGGGGGAGGGATGTGTCCCTTATGCCGTTTATAAATTTGTATATATCCATTTGAACAGACCCTCAGCATGCTCAGAAAGCACCCTTATTGTTGATTTTCCAAAGAAAAAATGACCCTTAAAAAGAATTATGCTTAATAAAACATACCTTTAACCCCCTGGGGTCTACCTGTCTATCTTACAGTGATTCTGATTGGTTTATTATAAGATGTACTCATATGAATAGCCAATTCAAATGCAGCTTGTAAAATGTTTCACTCTCATCTTTATCAGGGATACAATTATTCTAACAATGTCTCTCATTGGTGCAATAAATGATGTATCCATCTTTTTAACCAATCGACCGGTAGTTCTCAGGGGGTTAACAGGGGAAAATATCCACATTCTCTGTTAGAATGAAACAGACACGCACCTATTACATGATAAAATGCTACAATTATTCTTATTTTTATAATTTTTCATTCTAAGCTAAGTGATTGGCTCCAGGAACCTTCAATATGAATTCAAGTGTTTGAAAAGATATTCCGATTCTTAGAAATGTGATATTTTAATTCTATTGTTCTTGTTTCATTCATACTTTATATCATTACCCCCCCCCCCCCCCCCCCCTAACACTGGGTCTGATAGTTATGTCCTGTCAGACTAGCCTACATCCTAACCCAAATTAGAAACAACCAAAGTGGTCATTCACTTCTATCAGTGCACTATACGCGTGTAGACAAATGTTACACTCGTCTCATGTTACCACTAATGTACGACAATTAATTTCTGTGTTTGAAACATGAAACAACGAAGAAATGCCAGTTTCTGCTTTCAATTTGGGATAGCTGCATGCCATGTAGCGCTAGGCCAGGTGTATGTCTCTCTTATCTTCCCATTGTTGAGATTTGGTTCAGTCGGGCCGGTGCCACTGGTTCAGTATAGCGCACTCTTTCAATCCTTCACCCGGAAGTTACAGCGTAAACTGTCAATCATTCGTTGTGAATGATGACTATTCATGATCTCACACGATGTGATAGTCGCGATCCGGCGTCATTCCCAACTGATCTGATTACATAACTAGTTTCATCAGGAATTCAAAAGAACATTATGATTTTTGAGTAGAAAAATTCCAGAATGGAAACTTACTATTTTTCCATACGGGTTTCAACAACTTGTCTGTTGTCTTCCGACGTCATCATCAAAAAACAGAATAGAAACACTAGCTCTGGATCAAACACAATCCACTGAGGAAGACAACAGACAAGTTGTTGAAACCCTTATGGAAAAATAGTAAGTTTCCATTCTGGAATTTTTCTACGAAAAATTCATAATGATCTGATTACAATATTCATAAAATGCAAATAACGCCGGCCCCTCCTCTGTCACTGCCAGACGATGCCATCCACAATTTAAAATTCGTATTTTGTTCTACGTAAATTAATTTCAAATAACAAATTCTGAATGTTTCGTGTCATTAAATTCTGCCATCATCAAAGCAAATCAGTTCTACTCTAAATCACAATCAGCTTTTTTTTACCATTGATGTACTATTTTTGTGCCACAAATCATGTTTTGAGCCGATAAAATCAACCACGTGCGCCCCCTACAAAACCTTCACCCGTGAATTTGGTTTTAGTAGGCGAAATTTTGTCGGAGGAGTGACCTCTCCCATTATATAAGCTCCCTGCGCTAGGCTCAAAATGACCACAGGATTTGACTTTTTATGATGGTGATCATTGCTGTAAAATATGCACTTACACTTGTATAATATGTCACATAATAACATGCTAACTATATTCACAAGATAACAATTGATTAGCACCACTCACACACAATAATGTGTGTGTATATGTATCTGGTATCACTTTTTTTTATTGGCCCACCATGCTTTCTTCAGTAGATAGCAATATTTATTGTCCATTCCAAATCTTCATCAGATAGCGATCTGTATTAAATCACAAATGTTATCTTTAGTAGATAAGCAATTGGGATTGGTATGCAAAGTATGCTATCTTCAGTATAGTAATATATTGATATAGGTAAGATTATGTGCCTGCTATCTTCAGAAGATATATGTGTGGTGGCATGGGAATACCCTTCACATGGTCATTTTTAATAACTTGGTTTTTTTTCTTTGGCAGAGAGCTTCATACTCTACTGAGTATAGGACTGTTTAAATTTTTCAGAAATTCCATCAAGAACTACAGTTATAGTATTTTAAAGTCGGCAAGTTTAAACGTAACACTAAAAATTGAAACTGACAATTCAAAGGTGTACACAATATCTTTTAAATGCTCTAATAATAATAAAACTACATTGTTATATAACACACAATAGCTTGTCATATGAAAAGGACTTTTGATATGAACCTATTTTTTTGCGATATTATTAACAATTGTAAATTCTACACTTTCAAATCCTTTACAATGCATTTTCGGAATTCACAAGTGGTTACCATGGTAACAATGTCATTTTACGTAAACATAGCATTTTACACATAAAATTTGATAAACAAGGTTCAGAAAAGTACTAAAATAAACTTAAAACCTTAAAAACTCCTGGAGACTAAAGTTCAAGGTATAATCTCTATCTTGGGACCAAAGTTGGAAAATTGACTTGGAACTCATTTGTAAGGAATATTTTGGTATGACCCAGATATCTCAATATTAACACTAGCGACTTCCGACGGGTTTTCCCATACCAGCACACATATAGCAAATCAATCATCACAGAAAAGGTTAATATCTTCACCAACTACCACCTTGAAAATGTCTCCTCTCCTTCTTCCTTTAATAAAAATAATTCCTCCGTTTTTCAAAATATTAAACTGAAATGACCTCTCAGAGATTACAAATAGTTTGAAATATCGACAAAAATGGCTTTTGATATAAGGATACTTGAAATCAAATTAGGAAATTAATGGAAATGGCTTCAAAGAGCACCAAGGACTCATAAAGATTTTGCGCAGTGTGTATTGTCAATCTCAGCTCAAATGTCCTTCCCCCTCCCCCAACCTCTAACTTTGCCTTTCCTGAGATGAGTACCGGGCAGGGGAGGGGGGGTGTACTTAGTGGATATGAGGTTACGGGAATGTGCCCGTCTGGTATACAAATGGCCCCTTTTCATAGCCATTTTTGGAAAATGTTTGGGTCTAAAATCCTTAATGTTGCTGTTTTTCACAGAAATGTTAGCACAATCTGTCAAATATATAGGAAGATTATGGGTCTCCGGTAACATATGGGTCCATTTTCTGTCAAAAATTGGTAAAAAATTGGGTCAATTTTCATTTTGCTGGGAGATGAGTACTTTGTGCCGTGTGTACTTAGGGCCGCTATACTGATGAGATTGTTAGAGATGAAATTTTATCCACATTATTCACATGCACTCACTGAGGTTCTTACAAGTTTAAATCTAGGCAAAGGAATATCAATTTGCTACATGGCACACCAAATGTAACCATTTATATCAACATAAACAAATTGTGTAAACATAGCAGAACATGAAAAATATATGCATGTCAAAATAACTACATTACACTACAGGAAATAAGCAGAAGCAGGAGGTATATTACCCTGCTAAACCTCAAAATACCCCTCGGTCTTACATAAATTGTGTCACCAGGAGCAACTTTTACATTGAAAATCGCCCCGTGTTATTCCTTTGCACTCATCTTCAGGATGACATATTTCTATGGTTTTACTCTTTAAAAGCCCCTAGTAAGTGACAAATTGCCCATGATATATCCTGAAGGAAAATCTGAGAACTAGGGGTAAATGTTTGTAAAAAGGAAGGTCCTGGTTCTTAATTCCTTATTTCAAGTCATGATACATTGACACTAGTTTTTGGCAACTTCATATCAAATGAAGGAAAAGATAAAGTTTTTCATCACATGATAACACCAAAAACTTCTATCGGAAAAAAAAGTTTTAAATATTTTTTAAATCCAGCATTTGGCAAAAAACTTCATACGAATTAAGCTAATTTAAGATCATTTTGAAATTAGAAGATCAAATATTTGACCACTTCATGTATGTGCACTTGCTCGTCACAAATTCCTTTCCTTTGTCATTATTTTCCTCAAAAATGTGATGTTAGTCCTGCCACTAAAATGACCACACAATTGGCAAATTATAAACTTACAAAATTGTTTATATTTAGCAGATGGCAACAATTATATGCAGTAGTTTCAGGTGGCTCCACAATGAATGTTTACGCCACTTTTGCTTCAATCTTCAATTAGACGTACCTGGAACAGAGGAGAAGATCTATAATAGTTTATTCATAAACATTAGCCGAACGGTTATTGATTTGGACCTATTCCATTTAACGTTAGAGGAATCACAATGGACCAATCAGGACGATATCGGTATCATTATACTGGACTTAGCGTTGTAGCAACACTCATGCGTCATGCATCCATGCATGAATTAAACTACCCAAGCAAATAGCGTGCTATTCAAACTAGCCATTATCAAGTGATACATAAATGGATCATCATTTCATCTTAGAGTTTTAATCCTTCTTATATAGGCGTAGATGAGGATTAAATTAGAAAGAGAATCGATTGGAAAAGTCAATATTCTGACACTATTCTGGATATGGACTACCTACGATGTGCTACAAGACACAGGGAAGCATAGAACCATAATGTATCAATGATCAGATTAAGATTTCAAATCACTGCCTCCCCTCACTTGGAAGATATTACCTATACTGAAATGGTACATAGGCCAAAGTCTGTGAATCTGCTACAGTTTACATTTGATGAAAATACCCAAAACTATCATCCTGCAATTAAAATTTTATTTTCAATCAAACGTCAGGTTTGAAATAGCATATTGAAATTTGGGGTTATTTATCATATGATGTTGTCATATGCTTTGCACATGTTCAACCCCAAACAGGAAATGAGTATTCCGTTGTAATCTCAATCTACTTAGGACAATCTTGAAAGTAAGATATAGATTTATTGGCAGGTATGAGGAAAGCAATCAAAAGATAGAGCTATTGATATGTGGAATAAATCTGTTCAGAGACAGTGAAAACCAGGGATGATCGTCTCTATTGAAATTTTGTAAAAATATATGACTCGCAGGTTTGAAAAGCCAGTTATTCAATATTAGAAGTCTTGCAACAACAAATTGCCTCTCATATTATATGTTATGATATCATCAAACTATCTTCCCATATGAAAATCGCAACCAATTCTGCAACCTTGCGCAACCTTGCTCAAGATAACCTTGCGCAACCTTAAATGTGGAAAAATACAACCTTGCGCAACCTTGCGCAAGGTTAAATTTGGAACATTACAACCTTGCGCAACCTTGCGCAAGGTTAAATTTGGAACATTACAACCTTGCGCAACCTTGCAATGTCAGTTGGCGGTATAACCTTAAGTGTGTATCTCAACCAAGCACAAGGTTGCGCAAGCAACTGGTTAAATTTGGAACATTACAACCTTGCGCAACCTTGCAGAAACATCTAAAGCTTGCGCAACCTGCCGCAACCAGCTAGTGGTGCAAGGTTGCGCATGGTTGCGCAAGCAACTGGTTAAATTTGGAACATTACAACCTTGCGCAACCTTGCAGAAACATCTAAAGCTTGCGCAACCTGCCGCAACCAGCTAGTGGTGCAAGGTTGCGCATGGTTGCGCAAGCAACTGGTTAAATTTGGAACATTCCAACCTTGCGCAACCTTGCAGAACCAGCTAGTGGTGCAAGGTTGCACAAGGTTGCGCAAGCAACTGGTTAAATTTGGAACATTACAACCTTGCGCAACCTTGCAGAAACATCTAAAGCTTGCGCAACCTGCCGCAACCAGCTAGTGGTGCAAGGTTGCGCATGGTTGCGCAAGCAACTGGTTAAATTTGGAACATTACAACCTTGCGCAACCTTGCAGAAACATCTAAAGCTTGCGCAACCTGCCGCAACCAGCTAGTGGTGCAAGGTTGCGCAAGGTTGCGCAAGCAACTGGTTAAATTTTGGAAAATATAACCTTGCGCAACCTTGTGCAACCTGTTTGCAACCAGCTAGCAACCACCAAAAACATGCATCAAAATTCGGAACCAATACCAAAATAAGCTTATATGTTTTAAACTTACTATTCTTCAGCATTTTTATCTGCAACATCAGTTTCCTTCAAAGATTAGAATATGATTCACAACTTGTTTTTCTAGCATACCTCATTTTCATTATGAAATTGATTACAAAGTATGGGTACAATTAATCATCAAAGTCACTACAATTTTAGTAAAGGTTACAATGACAGCAATGTTTATTTCACATGTTTGACCTTTTGACCTGACCTTTGAACATAAGAAGAAACCTTGCGCAACCAGTTTGGTGTTTCTGAAGAGGTTGCGGGAGCTTGCGCAACCAGTTGGTTGCGGGAGCTTGCGCAACCAGTTTGGTACTTCTGAGAAGGTTGCGCAACCATCCGCAACCAGTTTGGTTCTTCTGAGCTGGTTGCAGGAGGTTGCGCAACCAGTTTGGTAATTCTGAGAAGGTTGCGCAACCATCCGCAACCAGTTTGGTTCTTCTGAACTGGTTGCAGGAGCTTGCGCAACCAGTTTGGGAATTCTGAGAAGGTTGCGCAACCATCTGCAACCAGTTTGGTTTTTCTGAACTGGTTGCAGGAGCTTGCGCAACCAGTTTGGTAATTCTGAGAAGGTTGCGCAACCTTGCAGCAACCATCCGCAACCTTGCGCAACCAGTTTGGTTCTTCTGAACTGGTTGCAGCAACCTTGCACAACCAGTTTGGTTTTTCTGAGAAGGTTGCGCAACCTTGCAGCAATCATCCACAACCTTGCGCAACCTTGCGACAAACGTCTGCAACCTTGCGACAACCTTGCGCAACCTGGTACCACCTTGCTGCAACCAAATTTTGGTGATTGCATTTTCGTAAGGGTTAGAAAAAATGTGTTGGTGGAAATTCAAGCCCGTCAAACATTTCGTCGCTGTTCTGACATACTGGCACATCTCTTTACTTATTTCTGTTGTGATGTGCCGGTATGTCAGAACAGCAACGATTTGAACATATGAATTCACCGATGCCATTTACATAACAATATTTAACAAGTATTGTATACATCGGTTTCACTCAGTGTTTTATTACACCTAAACTCAAACCCACAAGCACTCGGAACAATGAATGTATCTTTTCAGATCGATAATGGTGTCTGTGAGTGAGAGTGTTGGATTATTTATTACTGCTGAGGAGTTATTTCATGACATCACTAGAGGCTACGAGGGGGTATCAAAAAGTTCTTGAAATCACCAAGAAGTGAAGGAGCCAGAAACCTTTTCCATAGACCGCCATTGTAGAGATCCTCAGATTGAACGCCATTGATAGATCTTCAGATTGTGTTATTCCCAAAACAGCAATAAATAGTTTAAAGTCTTGACAGTAAGGGTTCAAAGGTCATGTAGAGTCATTAGAGGTCAATCTGTGTACACCCCATGTTACCCATAAGATTATTGTCACCAAGCTGGTTTGTAATGACCGTTGACCCCTTTCTGTCAAAACGTTAAACTATTTATTGCTGTTTTGGTGAATAACGCAATCTGAGGCAATCTGAGGATCAATCAATGGCAGCCAATCCGAGGATCTCTACAATGGCGGTCTGTGGACAGATAATAAAAAGTGGGAGAAATGTGTGACTTTGCACAGTGACTTTTTAAAGATGTCTGAAGGGTCAAATATAAAAAAAAAGTTTCTGGCTCCTTCATTTCTTGGTGATTTCAAGAACTTTTTGATACCCCCTCGTATGTGGCCTTTTATGATGCTTCCTTATGTTCAATATTAATCTAAGACACACATAGCTTCAACAGAAAATACAGGCTTAGCCAACCCGGCCCCATTATTTAAAAGTCACTGGTCTGTTGATGCAGACATGCTGATACATGGGCCATAACCCCTTTCAACATTGTATGGCTGGTCTATTTTACCCTCTTAAATCTCTTGGATAAAAAAACTCTACACAAACTTTGTTTTATCAATTAAAGGAGGTGTCCCGCAAGCACAAAATTGTGCATTATATGTTAGAAAAATTACTATCAAGCCCAACTTTTGTAATTATATAGAACAAAACACCACACTTATGACAAAAACAAATAAAAAAGGCCATCTCTCAACATGCAATTTTTAAAATTCGCGGCGATCGAAAGTCCCGGTGTCGATGAAGTCATGGTTATACAATGCACACACACAAATTTGAGCACCGATACCCATGACGTCATCGACACTGGGACTTTCGATCGCCGCGAATTTTACAAACTGCATGTTGAGTGATGGCAGTTTTTATTTGTTTTTGTGACTAGTACGATGTTTTGTTCTATATAATTACATAATTTTGGCTTGATATTATTTTTCTGACAAATAATGCTCAATTTTGTGCTTCCTTTAAGTTATCAAATTGGTCAGGAGGAGGGACAAAGAAACCTCAAGCAAGACAGGTGAGATGTATATCTAGCTTTAATTCTTATTTCTTTGTCACATTTTGTATCCATTAAAAGGGCATTGAGAGATACGTATGGGAGTGCGCCCTCAATTATTCTGGAAATCAGTTTATTTGCATCAAAGTAATACTTAGGCATATACTAACTACCATCTGAAACAGTTTACCAACATTCGCCGTTTATCATATAAAATTTCATGATTTTCTTAGTTTCGATATGATCATATCGAAACTAAGGTGCTGAATTTGGAAGTTATGCTAAGTTTTACTTACAGACTTTCGCGGCAAATCTCAACCCGGAAGTGCTGTTATTTGCTTAGTTTGGCATGAAGGTGATGTCTGAATTGTATGATATTTTGGATTTGGGCTATGTTGATGATTATCTTTACGTTATTTGCTCATTTTGTATATCGATACATCTCTCAATGCCCCTTTAATGTTATCCATTAATAAAATCAGAAGAGAGGATGCAATCGATTGATCGAAAATGTTGTGTCAATTATGTTTAATTTCCTGTAAGTGCATGCCTTCTAGTCATGTTTTTGCATATTACATCACTTCGAATCCATTGCGTTATGTTATACTTTAATTGTATTACAAAAGTGAGATGATTATTTAGACATACCTAGGCTAAAAAAGCTGGTTAACCTGCTGAAATAAACCTGCTTCTTGAGAGCAGGTTAGAATTAGCCTGCCTAATTTACATTTTTCGGCCCGTATACAGGTTATTGTAGGCTAAGGATTTAAGCAGCTTCTTGACAGGCTAAAGACAGGCTAGTGTTTTTGATAAGGGCTAGTATTTAATGGGGAGAATCATTGATGGACCAGATTTGGTATAAAAAGTGTAAATCATGACATCAGTTGTCTGTTATTTACGTACATGTGTGACCACACTCCAACCAACAAATTCAGAACGTATCAATCACTTTGCTAAGTTTTTTAGGCAAGTTACTTATTTCCATTAAAACACCACACAAAGGGATCACATGTGTTTCATGAAGCATTTGAATGGGTCTCAATGATGTCGTACTGGTGTCACATGGTTTTCACATGGTTGGAACAATAGGGCATAATTTTCACCAGATACACCACTGACTGATTAAAATCTTGGTTATAGGCCTGATAAGAGTCTGGTATAGGTAAAGAGGGTGCATAGTCATTCTCTGGGAAGAGGCCAGCAAGCTATATATAATAGTTACAAATTTCATGCTCACATTTCCATAAAGCATTCACCAAACATCCTTTAAAATTTAACATCCGGTCAGCTGAAGAAACTTCCTGCACAAAGTGCGTAGTTATTACATTGCATAGCCATCCCGATGTGGGCGGTATCATAACTGTATCGCTGGTTCAGCTGCTGGGTAATATCCTACAAACTCATCATATTAGCCAAGATATTGGCGGGATTATGGAACTGACACAGTTTGTAGTTAAACCAATGGCACAGTTTAGGTTTAGCTTGATATCATAGCTGTGTCATCTACTGATTAGGTTGTACGCATTTACACCCTCGCACAGATGTTAGTCTGTGTTCAACCGAATTTCAAGTATAACACATAAAAGTACCCATAGGGTTATATAACAGGAGTAAAAGTTTCGGATAGATTTTCTTGTTCAGAGGGTAAATAGGTTAATCTGGCTAAATGTTTTGTTTTATTTCTTGAAAAAGCTGTCGTGAGGAAAGCTGTCGTGAGGAAAGCTGTCGTGAGGAAAGCTGTCGGTAGGGGGAGTGGCAGTATTCCCCACATTCCAGGTGTTAGGCCACTGAGAAACCAATAACAATTTAAGTATACAGGTGATTATGCCTTCAAGATAAAACTGTTTCATCTGACATGGTAAACTTTAGACTTCTTCATTTTGTCATAGTTATTTTGCAAGAGTCAGCTTTCAAAGGTTGTTGTTGTGGCACTATTCAGAGATTGGGGAAGGGGTTGGGGAACATTCGGCAGTTTGTTGGCAACATGTATTATGAAAAATTGTGACAAATCAGCTTGTTTCTATTTTAGATCTTCATAAAGCAGCGCACAAATTCAATAAATAATTTAAGCAACCTTCCCCTATCCAAATTAGACACAGACCGCAGGAGTCTATGTTATACAATGTTAAGCATTGTCTAATACAAGATGTTTAAATGGTTTACAATGTAACTCATATATGAACAAATTGACATTGTAGTTCAACCCAGCTAGCCTATATGCTATGCCTTACAGTACGCTTTTAGTTTTTAGTTGTTAAACCTAGACAATTCAAGTACACACAAGTCGCCTGTAGGTTTGAGCAAAAAATATAGCCAGAACAAGTGTTAATAACTTGGGAATCAAATACACTGTTCCAATATTGTAATGTATTGTGTCTTTTTTTCTTCTCCCGGAACCTTTCTAATTGTGTAAGAGTGGAAGCGACTTGATTCTTTCAACAAGAATGTCTTGTTCGCAATTTGCATAACTGTACGGGTCACTCTGCTTTAATTTTATTGGTGATTTATGTAAATACACTTTGTCAGAGTATTGCTTAATATCTTTTCATGAATACATCAAAATTTGAAGAAAACATGCAAAAGTCCCCTTTAAATACCATTTTCAAATTATTTGTAGATAGGCCGGAAAAAGTTAACTTTAGGTCCCTGATACTGGTATACCAGTATTGTTCAATACTGGAACACAAAAATGGCCAGTATAGCTCGATACTGGTACGATTTTACTTTTCCAGTATCGGTCGATACTGGATTACCAAATTATGTTCCAGTATCGACTGATACTGGAATGTTTTTATGTTCCAGTAGCAGTTGATACTGGTACATGTGCTCCCAGAAGTAATTTGTTCCAGTATTGAACGATACTGGTGCATAATTGTGTTCCACTATCGCCCGATACTGGAACACTGACTTTGTTTGTACAAGTATCGAGCGAAACTGGGTTTTCCAGTATCGGACGATAGTGGTGCAGTCCAGAATCTGGGACCTAAAGTACACTTTTCCGATAGGCCATTAACACATCTTCAAATGGTAGGTTTTCAAATGACTTCTGGCTTTCAAAATTTGAAAGTAAAATTTGAAGCAGAAATGGCCCTAGAGGTAGGTACATGATTGTCAAAATATTAGCATAAATGGGCTTAGAGAGCATGTAGAGGGTTTTTTTTAAAAACCTGAAATTGCTTCAGAAAGTGCCCTGGTGATATTTGAGCATGTCATGCACTTTACATCATTGCCCCCTCTAAATGTTACCTTGCCCAATGTCTCCCCCTCCCAATGTCTACCCCCTCCCAGGTGGTGCTGCTTCCAAAGCAAACTTTACAGTCTCTCTGCTGTCATGTCTGGCTATCACGCTCACATAAGCGGTGTCTCAATTGCCTTACATACATCTTGAGACAATCATATCTCTAGAGATTCATCTATGTAAATCTCACAGTCTCTGTGGAGTAGAATAGGGCAATTCCTCTAAATCCACTTGCGTAGCAGAGGTGGCTCGGCAGTTTAAACTGTGATTGGTTTTGTTTGTTTTGCTTCGTTTTAAATGCTCCTCCGACAGGAACTCAACAACTTGTAATAGGTCAGGTTTAACACTGAAGCCATAGATAACACGCCAAACTGCCATTTAAGCCCTGGTTTTAAATCAGTCCCATGTTTGTTTGGTGTTTCTTTTTGTCTTTTTTCTATTATATTTTTTTGGGGAGAGGGTATTTTTAAGGCAAAACAATATGTCTTGAGAATTCCTTTTCAGATGGATCTCTAGACTTTGGCTCACAATTTTATATTATTATGCTTACATTAAAATTATATTTAGTATCTTTTCAAGCGCTTTGAGCCCCTGAGGAATGGCACATCACAAATACTAGTATGCATGTCCAAACAGTTTCAATACTTTTAAAACATTTATTTCTTTAGTAAAATAATTTGCAGTATCAAACTGAAAACCTGGGGTGCTCAGTGGTCATTAAAGGGGGTATCATGCACGTCCAAGGACTTTCAAAAAGTACCCTGAATAAGTAATTGCATAAATGTGAAAAAGTACCCCCTAAACAAGTAAGGACAGTGTTTTACATACCCTAAGCAAGTCATTTCAGTAATACCCTAAACAAGTAATCCAAATACTTTGATACCCTAATGTACCCTAAGCACGTAATTTGTATATTTTGTATCCTAAATAAGAACGATTCACTCTTAACACAGCTAAACAGCTGAACTATAAATTGGCGAGACTTGCTAAAAGTCTATGTGGCTTCTCCAAATTCCCGTCATTTTTTACACAACATGAAGAGCGGGACGAAGAGGCGCCGATTGAGAAATCTCCCGAACAATGTCGATGCCAGGATGAATTGCGACGGGAACAGATTGAGGAATGTATCGCGGCTATTAACAAATTTCATAGATAGAAGAAAATAAGGACCCTAAATACGTGTGACCATTGTATGAAAAGTATACCCTTTTTCCTGATTTTCCTTGTTTCGATACCCTAAACACGTTACGTATGCCCTGGCTTCAAAAACCACCCAAGTTACGTGATTTCTTGGACGCGCATGATACCCCTTGTAATGACCACTGAGCACCCTGGGACTGAAAACATATTTAGATAGGGGAAAACATGTTCAGGGCAGGATCGCCCACTATTGTCATCACTGCAGCCATTGTTGAATTTGGCGAACACGCAATTGATCAAGCAGTCTATTATGATTTCCCACAATAACGCAGATAACTGTATTATGTTTGTCAAATTAGAAAATGAAAATAGGATGAACACACCCCGGTCTCCCCTACTTCAGCAGATAGCACAAGTTTTTAATTTTGAAATCTACCAGCATTTCCTCACAATTTAAATACATAAATTTTGAAATCCTTAATTCTTCAGTTCAGCAAAGAACTCAAATATACTATGTAGAACACACATAATGCTGAAATCCTGCTGTCTTCAGTAGATAGCAGCAGGACTATTCTGTTATCAAGAGTAAGAAACCTGTTATGCTGCTTTCATTAGGGTTTTCCCCTAAAATCCAAACAGCACAATTTCCTAAAATAGTTTGAGTCAAAACCATAAATCTGTTTAGATCATGGGTGGGGGTGGTAATAATAAGTGGATGAAGCATTGTAGAGGACATTTAGAGACACTTATTTACGTGGGTGATTTTACTTAGTTTCAATGAGATTACAAATACAAGTGTCACACACATTAAATAATGATACCTAGAGAAATCCTTATTGTTAAGTCTATATCAACATTCATATTCAAATGAATAAACATTAAATACGGTGAAACTAAATGTCAATTGCCATTGAATATAATCCCATACAATAAATTATAAGAGTATTTACTTCAGGCACGCATTTATAATTTCTGAATGCCTAAGATATTTTTGTCTACTGAATCCATAGGAATGGAGAGATTAGTGTACATAACGGGTAGGTACCTATTTGTAACAGTCGCCAACGGTGCTCCTATTGAAAGCAAAACTTCCGCGCGCACTTGACAACACACAATCGGATGTCAGCGTCCGTGTCATAAAATGCAAAAATCGCATTGAAAGAAATGGTTAGTTTATTGTAGTAATATCATGTTTAAACTTTGTAGATTAATAATAAGTGGATGAAGCATTGTAGAGGACATTTAGAGACACTTATTTACGTGGTTCATAGATTCTTGGGATGTCAAATTGTGCCTGTAAAATGTAATGGAAAGTACAATACAGAGTTTAAACTGAGTTAAGCTTAACCACTTGATAATTGTATTTGGTGTATGGAAACTGCATTATTGTTTGATAAATGAGGATTTATGATGTTTACTTTGGTAGAAAGTAATGCCAACGGAATAATATTTAACTGAATAAGGAACTTCAGGGATTGTTACTTTGTTTATATCATGGAACTGTTAAAAGGATGAAAACTATTGTGTACTGGCAATCAAATTATATGGTTCATAAAACTATATGCTGAGACCATATTTGGTTGTTTTATTTGTGTTTAGGAAGCCACGATGCTAGCGTACTCTGTCAGCCTACAAAACATGTGAGACAGTCCTCTGAGTATTAAACTTGAAAACAAGTTCTGGAGAAGACCCAAGGTGGTAAGTGACAAGTGTTGGTTTATGATTCACGTATAGTTAGCCAAGGAAACCTATGGGCATTGATGACAAGTAAAGTTGGTGATGTGTAGTAATAAGATGAACAATGTTAACTGTGTATATAGCGTTGAAATATGGTAAACTCTTGATGAATAATTATGTGTGTTTGTAGCTCTGTAACCATGGTAACCGATCCTGGTAAGACCAGATTAATGTATTATTTGTATTCACCCCCTCCTGATGTTACAAGGTGACCCTTTCAGGTGATCAAGGTCATTGACCTTAAGGACATTAGATTGTGGTAACGTCATAGTTGTTTAAAGGTAAATTGTTATGCCATTGTTTTCATGAAGTATTACTCATGCTAATTGTGTTCTTTGTTTTGCGGTTTAATTACAGTTTTACGGAGTTATTGGAATATTTCATACTAAATGCGATTGCGACTCTGCGGGGACTCTGCGACTGCGAACCCATTATTTGCGTATTATGAACTTAGTGTGAATAAACCAGACTTCTGTGTTAGAACTATAAACACTGACTATCTTCGTCCAACTTGTGTCTCTACGTGTGTTTTATGTTGAAACTGCGGGTTGGCTGCCGGAACACTATTGGTGCACCTAAAAAATTGAAAGGGTCAGGATTTCACCACATGACGCTATTGACATCTCTCTGAAAAGGTTTTTAGAAGGCATCATCACACTTCTTTTGGGTATTCATTACAGCTTGAAAGTATAGAAGTTTAGGGTAAGTAATTGTATTTGTGACTGTAGATTAAATCTTTGGGAAAATCCCTGATATTTCTCTTATATATATTTCCATGCTTTTGCTCGTATTCTAACCCGATTGGTATGCTGACTTAAGTGTTTGTGTAGACGGGCATTTTTAGGAGGCGGTTAGCAAAGTGAGCTGACTCATACTTCCATGGGTTTGTGAAAATGACGAAATTTGGGTATTTCTAGATAGATCATGGAGGCAGCCATGTTTATTTGTAGTTAGTCTATGTCACATTCGTAAAATATATGTATAATGCTGCTTATTTTAACAGTACCTGCAGTCTGTGATGGAGTCAAAGCTGTGTTTGTTTAGTACTTGATGTTTCGATACTCCCAACAGAGAGACATCCAATAGTTAATCTTGTATGACTAGACACTTGCAGTGGTGGCACCAGCTTCATAATTTTGACAACACTCAGTCTAATTTAACCTAATTTAGTAAGAAATTGTGTGCACCATCGCAGAAAAAAATTACCTTTTTATGCTAAAATTGTCCATTTTTTTCTAATTTTAACTAAATCAATTTTGGGGGGATGGCAAAGCAGGGGGGGGGGGCAAAAAAAAGAGGGGGGGGTTGAGTTGGGATGCCCCCCCTTCCCCCCTGTAGTGCGGCCACTGGACAATTGGTGTTGGGTTGCCTAAGTGGAGAGTTGTGGATGGTTGAGTTGGTGAATTGGCGAGTTATGGATTGAGTAAATTTAGAGCGAGTTTAATGTAGTGAGTGAGCGGTAGAGTTATTTTAGGTTCAACACCTCTCATAAATGATTTTTTTTCTTCCTAGACTTTTATTGGTACTCATTCATAAAACATTGGTGATTTCCAGAACTTTCACCAAGTAAACCAATTTACAAACGTTATTTGTGTAGAGAAGCACATGACAAAAAGAATGAATATCACAGTTTTATTTATTCATGCGAATGGAAGGCCATCGCCTAACTACAAGAACAAACAAAGTATAGTATTTAAACAATCAATCTAAGTACTACAATATTCTCAAACAATTGGGCATTTCCCATGCTCCCATCCAAATATGCAATTGACATTTAGATTTTAAGCACTGTGAACCAGAACACCCTGCTATGGACCAACTCATATTATAAGCGATATTGAGCAATTTTGACAAGCAATGAGTCAATGAGCTAGTGTTCTGGAACAACCTGCTATTGAACAACACTTGACAATATTCTAGCTGATATTGGACAAATTTGACAAACTCCTACAAAAGGACATACAACATCGAGCCGGGGAGTCAAGGGCGCCCGCAGGGGTCGCCAGGCAGCCCTCATCCTAGATAGTGTCTCCAGTGAAAAATGCTATCCTGCGATCCCCCGGGCCCCACATCCAAGGCTCAATCCTCCAACCTCCATACCAGGCCCGTAAGAAGGGGGGCGATGATGGCGATCGCCCCCCCCCCCCCTTTTGAAAATCTTCCCCGGAAAATTTGTACACAGATGAAAAAAATTTGCGCGCTACGCGCGCATTTGTCTTTCCAAAATACAATATTCTTTGCTACAAACTTGTTTAGAACCAAAATGTACCTCGATCTTGCCAAAAATAGGTACAAATTATAACATTTTCGCGTGCTACGCGCGCATATTTGACCTGCATTTTTGTTGTTGTTGAAAACGCACCCCCTTTGAAAAACGTGTCTTACAGGCCTGCATACCATTCCACTATTTATCAGCAATGTAAGTCAACAAGGACCACAATAACGAGGTGTTAAGCTTTCCCAATCTCTCACCCTTTGGAGGAGGGTGAGGGGCGGGAGGGAGGCCAAACCACACTCATGAAAATTAAAACAGTGAATGATGAACACACAACCTGAAGCACGTAATCACGCCAGGTGCAACTTGCGCCATGCATCAACAACAAACCAAGCGCGACGCGCAATTGCCATGTACAAAGGATACCGACCGGAAAGCTGCGCTCCATTACCAAACATAACCATATATGACAGGTCATCGACAGCTATAGAGCAAATAACGCGTAAACAACCTGTAATAACTATTAATGTGATGAATATAAAAGTATACATTTATGGAAAGGAAATAAGTCAGATAATCCATTTTTGGTATCAAATTTCACTAAAAATTATGATTTTTAGTGATAAAATAAAACAAAATAAAATCACTTTTTTGATCAAAAATCTTCGGACAAATGCTGCTGTCAATATCATGTTCTCTGGCCCTTAGCGAATACACACACATATGGAATAAATTGCGCATACCCCAGCAAAAATGTTATTGCCCTGCAACTTAACACTTTCCATGCATGCGGTAGACGACATTCCAAAACTTCACAAAATATTTCTAAAAATGTCAAAATTATTGAATTTCATTACCATATTTGGAATCACCATGACAAATGCATTGAAATAAGTACAAACATGCCTAGTATTGAGTCTGTAATCCTTGAGATAGACCTTGAAAGTTGGGAAAGGTTTCTGAAAAATATGTTTTGTATAGAAAAAAACAATAGCCGCGTGGAAAGTGTTAAGACTTGCTATCTTCTCCTCTTTATAGTCCTCCACAAGTAAGACTAACGATAACAAAAAGTAAACTTGCCACAGGTAAACTTTCCACACAAAGGTATACATTACACCTATCCAAGCAGGTGTTCATGTTCACCTGACTTCCTTCACAATATCATCCTAGTCACTGTTCAACATATGTTTATACGGAAAAGGACCAGGATTGATGTGACGGCGAAGCAGGGTTGAAATAGAGACTATAACAAAAACAACTTTTGATGTGATGGAGCAGGGTTGAAATAAAGGCTGTTTCTGTTGTGAGAAAATCAATAAAAATCACCCTAGGGTGTCATGTCCTTTTGACACAATGCTGACATCCTGTTTCCTCACAAATAAACCACCTGTTGCTATAACATAGCAGATTATGAAACTATGTGAATGGCAATGACCGGATTTGTGGACTTCAGAAATAGCCTATATGTAGATGTTGCATTATTGTGGTAGATTGGACAATGACCTCATATACCAGGGGCGTGAAACTCCACTCGCCGCCGATAGGACGCTATATTTAAAGGGCACTGAGCGATTCGTAAGAGAGTGCGCCCTCAATTTTCCTGAAAATCTGTTTTATTGCACCTATGTAATACTTGGGCATATTAACTACCATCTGAAACAGTTTACCTTAAAGGTAGATGTTCCGATTGCTGGCCCGATTTTCAGCTTGATGTTTTCTATTTACATGAAAGGGCATCCTTAAAATTGTCGCATTCCAAAGTTTGAATTGCATAACTCCAATGGTTCTATTTTTAGAAGCACAAGGTCACAACAAATTTGCCCATTGAGTCGTACACAAACTGGTTGGTGGTTAACCGCCTTTAGCAGTAATTCACCATATTTAAGCCTATCATTTCTAAATGGAACTTTTCTGGCCCCTAAGATTTTACAGATATAATGAGAAAAATATGGGGATTCTTCTGATATCAAAATATATCTTGATGTGAAAAAAAAATCATAGCCCCAAAAAGGTGATCGGAACATACACCTTTAATTTTGCTATGTAACATTTCATGATTTGGTCATTTCGATGTAGATCACATCAAAATTATTAGCTTCCCTCACCACATAAAGTGCTTCAACCAAAATGTCTATCTAGCGCCAGCATATTCAACCCTTTTCCCATAAATTTATTACACTTCAGGGTTCCTAGGCACTTCATCTTTTGTAACAATTCATTTTTTTTCTCAACAAATTCATTTTTCTCGACAATCTCTCAATTCCCTTTAAACTTGTTGGGAAGCACTCTGATAGATGGCGCTGTAGTTTGAATGCTGGTGACTTTTGTCGTCTGCTTATGTATAGACTGAATTGAAGATTACATGGAATTGATGGGAAAATGGGGGTGGGGGAGATAAAAAAGAAATTGTGCAGTTTGAAACTTACGTGCTGGATGGATTAACAAGGCTAAAATATGAACAATTCATGTCTCATTGTTTGTTTTATACATTTGAAATTCATTTTTCACTGTCCTTTGAATATACAGTACACCATAGCATTATTGTTTGTGTCTGACAAACTTGATACAAGACTTGCATATTTACTTGCATATTTTCGGAAGGCTGCAGACGAATCAATGCTCATGTGAACATGACTAGCCGTAACTCGTTGGGGGAGGAAACTGAGAGATGGCGCTATTTAATAAGACCTGTTATTTATGTATGTGCAGTATAGTAGTTTCATATCACAAAATGATTAGAGTCCCTGCTAATACTGTCTGTGAAAAAAAAGGATGAAAGCTATAATCTTATGAAGTCTCTGCCTTGTCTCCTTTCATGCCCTGCCCCTACCCCCAATTTAATGAAAGAAACTTTTCATAGCATATAATTGTTTGTGACTTGGGAGAAAACTGGTTTTTTTTATATTGATGCAAAAACCTAACTAAGATTATACTTCTTTAACTATGGCTGTCTATGAATATCATCATTGTTGCCCAATGGTAAATTTAAGGGCTGAAGCCTCCTGAATTTGAAGATAAGTATCACCATGTTTCAGGACATTGGTTAAAAAGTTGTGTTTACCAAAAGAGTACAAATAAGACCTGAATCGTGACTGTAGGATCAATATCACCTTGAATATGAATGGACTACAACTGACACTTTGGGGGTATAAAATATATATCATAATCCACTCGGAGATTGAGAAAAAAACCATCGAATATCCATTTCAACACACAATATTCCTAATATCACCTGAGAATTAAAACAATGTAGCTGTAGAACAAAATAAAACCTCAACAGCACTTAAGAATATATCGCTATCAAATAGAAATGGAGGAATGTTTAGAGTCCATTAAGAGTGAGTCAATAGGTTTTTATCCAAAAATCTAAGATAAAACGTAGTAGTTGTAGGAGTTGCCATCACTTAAGCTATCAGATTCACCCATGCCAAAGGGCAAACAGCAATGCAATCCAAGTACTCTTTCTTGTCATTCCAGGTCTACAATTTGTTCAGAACTGAAGCGGCAAGTATTCTGCTTTGTTATCTGACGTCAGTGGGATATTGTGGTGGTTTTTTTGCTCATGGTTATCTGAGCACTAGGGATTCCCACTTGGCACACATTTCCATGGATTTGATACAAATGTGCATCACGCACATCACACACATGGCACATTCAACTTACAGCACTATGACTTCCAAATTAATTGTATTGACACATGAGATGCCAACGAATCCATGAGATTTGTTCGATCATGAGATTTGTTCGATCTAATACTGTATGTGTACATATCTAGCTGCCAATTTGGCTACAACATTTCCTATCCCCAAAGGCTTGCAGTACTTTAGCCCAGGTGTAAGCCAGCAAGCACAGTTTGGGCATTTCTTTTCATTTGTCGTAATGTTCATTAGTACCTTGAAACAAATAATCTTAATTTAGGCTATTAAAAATATCCTCTTCCAGGTGAATTCCTCTTCTGATGTTATTCAATGAAACCCAATGGCATGCATTACTCTGCACTAATATTTACCAATGGACCTATGACAGCACATATCCTCCTGGCCCCAGCCTATGCAGGTGCACTCCGATTATCTCAACGCGCATGCTTGACAATTCACAGAAAGTTGGTAGCCAATCAGCGCCGTGAGGTGTCGCGCAGCTTTGGATGCGCACAACGGGTGAGGTTGACCTTGCATACTTTACACGAGGTCAACCACATGTGATGTGCGTCCATTCAAAAATTATTCACTCTCGATTCATCGCATCAAACATAAAAATCAAGATTTCCCAACATAAAAATCAAGATTTTATATTTATATAAATGTACCGTTTACATTTTTTTAGAATGATATCTTCCTTCTGAAAATTGGTCACTGTAATCAGATTTTATGGAGGGAAATAGGTAGAATTTGTTTATTAGTTTCTTTTTTGTCATGCTGTTTTTTCTTCAACAAATCAATTACATTTTGTCAACATAAGACCCCTTTTTGATGTGACTGGTCATATTTTAGTAAATGCAGAATCTCAAGTAGCCATAAAATATTTGATTTTAGCTTTCAATACACTTTTAAATTAATTTATTCAGCAATATGAATTAAAATTATAACAGTACAGATTTAAAAAAAAAAGGATTGGAGCCCTAAAAGGAAACCTTAACAAGCAGCCTTGCATGATGGGGACCCTTAGACAAGAACACTGATATGTTTGAAAAATGATGGCAAAATTTAACAAGATGAAGACTAAAAGGAAAAACCATTATGTTAAAAGTGACCTATAGGTAAAATATTCTAATAATTGAATGACTACTTTTACTCTTTGCAAAAATTCATTAAAACTGTCTTGTCACCTTAAATGAACATTAGCGCCTTTTAAAACTGGCTTTTTGAGTACGAAACAACCTGTAAGTATAGATATTAGGGGATATTGCAAGTGCAGCTTTAGGTGACGGGGAAAACCTGTTCTACGGGCCCGACCAATCCACATTTTTTTAATTTATTTTTTCTTCTTACCTTTTGAAAAATTTTGATTTTTTTTCTTCTCAAAATGTCCCTAAAAAATTGTTGATTTTTCAAAATGTCCCAAAAATTGTTGATTTTTCAAAATGTCCCAAAAATTGTTGATTTTTCAAAATGTCCCAACATTTTTGTAGAATAAAACCCGCCTGACAGACCGACTCATCCTGAGAGGTGCGTTTGCCCATAGAACAGGGGTTTTTTCTCTCGTCGCCTTATTGACACATATCAAGTCTTTCCCCATGGGCTCAATTCTGATTTGTCAGACTTCATTTTTCACCTTCCATTTGCCCCTATTTATCTCTCCCAGGTTAGTATAATCAGAGCAATTATAAAGTGCAGATAGCCTAACAGCCTGAAATGATTGAATCGTCGTCTTGGTGGTGTGAATTGCTTTTCAGCTTTGCCATACTTTTAAACGGATAATATCTTTTTTTTATGATTCACTAAGATTAAATTGTGTTTTAGGTGACGAAAAAAACAACTCTGTTGTACGTACAGGTAGGGTCAGTCGGTCCAAAAAATTCCAAAAAAAAAAATCAAATTTTACAAAAATGTTCCCAAACTGTTCAAACAAATTTGCTAAAAAATAAATCAAAAATCAAAAATTTGACAAGAGTGGTTCGGGCGGTCGGTTAGTTTTTTTCGTCGCAAAGAATGTTCGATTCATTGCTTATATTTGGACTCTGATTACGGCAACATTTTGATACACACTCCATCATAAGACGCTCTGTGTTACGCACCATTGGGTCCTTGTCATAAGTAAGTGCCACTAACCAGGTGCCCATCCATGGCAAAGTGCATACACATTCAAAAGTCAGTCCGTATTGTATATTAAAATTTGAACAACCTTTGCTTTGATTGAACTCAATTTAGGGGTACCTCTTTAATGTCACAAAACCTTTGCTTTTTATTGAACTTAATTTAGGGGTACCTCTTCAAAGTTACAAAACCTTTGCTTTGATTGAACTCAATTTATGAGCACCTCTTTAATGTTACAAAACCTTTGCTTTGATTGAACTCAATTTAGGAGCATCTCTTTTTAAAGTTACAAAACCTTTCCTTCGATTGAACTCAATTTAGGAGCATCTCTTTTAAGTTACAAAACCTTTGCTTTGATTGAACTCAATTTAGGAGCATCTCTTTTTAAAGTTACAAAACCTTTCCTTCGATTGAACTCAATTTAGGAGCATCTCTTTTAAGTTACAAAACCTTTGCTTTGATTGAACTCAATTTAGGGGGACCACTTTAAAGTTACAAAACCTTTCCATCAATTAAACTCAGTTAAGGAGTACCTTAAGTTGCACAAGTCTTTATATCTGATGATATCCTATAGGAGCCAATTGCAAATCTAACAATCTACTGAAATCTCTGGCACTTTATTGCACAACCTGTTAAGTGCCACGGATAGATGCCCACAGGCTGCAATCCCTATGGAGGATCCATATTAAATCATAGCTCTAATGGATACAATTTAAATCTCTAAACTTGAGGATGATGGCATCCTAGATGATAGCAATGTTAGTGCCATTGACAACACGACTGGTAAAAATATAATTTGTGTTTCAATCGGACTCGTTCTTGATGGAGGATTGAATAGGGATAGGTGGATTTGATTTTTGTTTAGAATGATCTTCAAATGCATGACAGTTTAATAATTTGACTTCAACAAGTGAGGGGGTGGGAGAGGTACTTGCATTCAAAAGTAGATATTATGCTTATTCAAAAGTTATGAATAAGGTGTATAGTATACTATTCTAAACCCTAACTCTACCCCCACTTTTTCAGGGTTTTTTCTCCGCACAGCGAAAAGTTACCCAAAATATCGCCGCAACCCCCCCCCCCCCCCCAACCCCGGATTTGAACCACATACCTCCGGCACACAGGTCAAGGGATTTTCCAGTACACCACCAGTGTCAAGACTACTTGGCGCAGTTTACTGCGCCAAGTATATAGGCTGCATGGGCCTATTATTTCATCGAAAAACTTCCACGCCGGGTTACACAAACAGTCTTGGTCGTAGTAATTTGTGGTATATGGTAGGGTTAGGGTTATTAACCCCCCTGAGTGCTAAAAAATGCTAATCCTAAGTCCCTCTCCAAACGCATGCGCGGTCGGTTTTTGTTGACGTAAGTCAACAGAGCCTATATAGTGAGCTCATAATACTGTGCTAATGTGTAGCTGAGGGCCGTGGCTTAGTGGTTGGGACATGGGGCTTGAGAACAGAGGGTCCCCGGATTGAATCCCGGCAGGTTTCCGGAGATTTAGTTGGAGTTTTTTCCTCAAAAATCGTGATCCTGGTCAAAAACCCTAAACCGGGGTTAGGGTTATTATTTAGGTTGTCAAATGCAACAAAGGTTTAGGAATTGGGTATCAGGAGAAACGGCAGGGTCCATTTTGAAAGAGGAATCCCTAAACTTGTAATCACCTTTGTAATTACATGTAAGCCATGGCTTTGTTGTATTTCTTTGCTCATAGATGTACAAAACAGTTTACAAGTACAACAACTTAGCTGTTGACAGCAATACTAAGCCATAAAGGATAACCAAACTTATTCTTCATTTTGGCCTACATCTAATATCAAATAAGACAACCATAAAATTGCCAAAGAAAATAAATCTGATCTACCCATCATCGTTATAGTATCTTCTAAGTGACATATTTTTGTTGTTCTTCTGTCATAAACATATTTACATTAATAATCATGATAAAAAAATAACAGACTGCCACACTGTTACTCCGAATCCCCAGAGAAACCTAATTCCAAATCCACTAGGAAATTACAAGTATCATATTTTGTATGTTTTCATTATAAGAATATATCAAATCTGACAGCTTGTTATATATAGGATATTAACCCATTCGATGAACATAACAATGAAGAATGTTGAGAAAACATGCTGTCTTTTCCATGTTCAAAAAAGAAACTGGGTGGGGCAGAGGGGAGAACCAAAATTTGTAATACCTATTCAGTCAGTATGCAGCCACGCAAAAAGCCGTTGTTTTTCTAACCCACAAACAGCGACCCGTAAGTACTCACCCGTAGCGATATGGCTTCGTAGTCACAGTTGACCATGTGATAGCATGATGTAAATGAGCTCTTTTCATGATTATAATCACACATTTCAAACACATTTGCCATGAAATTGTAAAATAAAAAGGCATATTATGCAAATAATATATCTAATATTATCTGAGAACTTCATGACATGTTGGATTTTCGGTGCAAATTATTGCCATCACACACACCCGAATTCGAGAAAAACTTGACGAAACTAAAGCCAAATCCACGGTAAATGATTCCCTTTTAAAGAATTAGGCAGCAATTGTATCCATGGTATCATAATATTCATAGTATTTTGTAACTAGAAACATGCTTAAAATATTATAAAATTATTTAGTCCGGTCAAGTGAATGGTTATAATATAGCTGCCCGAATCTGGTCTCGAGCTAAATTCATTTTGTAGCGTCGATTGGCTGTTACTGATCCAGTGGTGCGCTTTCAGACAGGGTCGTACGTGATCGGTTCAAGTTAAATTTTAGATTTGGTATTGTGGTTTATTTCTTTTTTACTAAATCAAGCATTGTTTTTCCAAAATAATTAAATAACTTTCTACAGTATTATTGAAATTCATATTTTAATAATATCAAGGAAAATAAACTGAACGTTCGAAATTTCAACAGATTATGTTTCTGAATTATTATAACTAAAGTCCAACTAAACTTTGGCCCTTGCATGAAATTGATGAAAAATGTCATGATCAAAAAGCAAATATATTATTTAGTTGTGGGCAAGAAAGCAAATGGGGGGTGGGGGTGAGGGGGAGGGTGTAAAATGCGCAGGTAGAAATACCCATTGGTAAAAGGTTTTAAACCTTCATAATTTGAGTCCCTCTACACTACCCCACACCTCTGGAAATTGGAGTTTCACTTGGAAGTACTTCTTTGCATGGAACAACCTCTTTCTTTGCCATTTGTGCCTCAGTCAGATTCACAATTTGTAAATTAAAATTTGTTTGAAAATCGCAACCAGTTAATATCCTTGTACTGCGTGGTTAAAATCTATTTTGGATTTTATCCCCAGGGTGCTTTTGACTTTTGCGGTGGCAATCGACTTGTATGAAAAGGCAGCCCATGTTGGTTGATAAAAAATGACCGTGTTTAAATCAGCACGAACACATTTATTGAAGTTTTACATCTTCGCCAATCAAGCAATATACAAATCAATAAAATAGCCTGTCAATCCATTGACATCTGATGATTTTTTTTGTTTTTAATTTCCTTTCGCTTAATATTGCTGACCTACATTCAAGAGGCGCAGCCAGTAATGAAAAAATCCACCTTTCACGGAAATTAATAAAAGTTAAATTTAAGTTCAGTTAACCACTAGCTAGTCTACAGGGGCGGGCGGGCGATAAGTACAAGTTAATTTTTGAAAATTAAAACCACTACGTTAACTTTAAGCTAGCGATGCCCGATGCCCGTCAGAACGCAGCTATTGTCTGGAGTTATGGCACCAGGTATCAAATTTCAGGGTGAGGGAAGGGGATCAAGGTAAAATGTTGAAGGAGGTATAGAAAGTGTATGAACTAAGACATGTTGAGCCATGTTAACCCCTTCCACAGGGCAGTCGTCTGCAGACAACAGTTCAAACAAAATGCTTCAAAAATGTCAACATTAATGAATTTCATCACCGTTTTTGGAATCACCATGGGAAATGCATTAAAATAAGTACAAACATGCCTAGTATTGGTTCAGTAATCCTTGAGAGAGACTTGGAAAGTTGGGAAATGTTTCTCATTACAATAAGTTGAGGACATCCTGCATGTATCCGAGCATACACGCACATCATCACACTAACGTGGTATAGGGGCTTTGTACGTATGCCAGCGTTTGTGAACTCACAACTCATTCATATTATACCTTTGCTGTAAACAACCTATATATTTACAAAGCTTAACATCTCTTCTTTCCAATCATACACACTTTTATCATAAATACTAACTTTACACTACCGTTAATAATAAACACATCTTTGGCAGTTCTTTTCATACCACGGACTCAAAAATCGGCCGATTTCCCATTCATAACACCCGCTGCGATCAACTTCCGACAAGCGAGAATTCCCCGTGCAAGACCATCGTGTATCTCCGCGGGAGTCCCCCATTCATAAAATCAACCTAACTTTATTTGTTACAACGATCATAAGGTACAATATCATCTAAAGGTCACCAACCAAATTTTTCCTTGACCCTTAGTTATTTCTAATATTCATGATGTTTCCTACATGATCGAAAGCAGTTCGGTCAAAAAGCGTGTTCGCCTGTCTTCAGTGCCGAAGGCATGACCTTACAACGTGATTCACTACATTATTGATTAATACGTCACTGTTTACTATGGCCATACTACAACAAGTGAATTGAGGTCATTTGCAAGTATACAGGTCAGCGCGTGATCAATGTGTGGCTCTTTCACGGTACGCTAACTCTGAATGATCGGTCTGTGTTGATATGCTAATGACGCAAGGTAGTGGCAATACGTCATACCTAATTACGAAATGTCCAAACGCTGCATAAAGTTATTGTAATGTGAAAAATCTGTTATGTATGTATATGGCAAAACTAATAGTCGCATAGAAAGTGTTAACTATTTAAACAAAATAATTATCTCCATAAAAAAATAAGTCTTGCGCTATCCCTCTAATCATAGGAACTATTAATAGAATTTAAATGTAAGCATTAGTAGCATGATTTAGACTGGATATCAGTCACGGCTGTTTGACTGTCCGATTTATAATTAAAATTATGGAATAAAAAAAGATTACATAGTGGCCCAGTTATGGTTTGACCTGATTGAGGTAGCGCTAATGAATACGAGTATACGGTGAAAATTTCACGAAAATTGTAGTAGCCATTTTTAAATTATCGACATTTTCTACTTTACACACATTTTACATGTAACTCTATGGGAAATGTGGCCGATGAGGGCGCTATTATAGTAAATAATAATATTCAAAGCGCTATTTCTCAGAAATGGCACCTACAAATGTTCTGACATTTCTACAAAAGATGGCCAGTATATTCAGGTACTTGAATAAGTTAAAACCAGAACCGGGCCAGCAAGTTACGGTGTTCTCAGAATAAAACGGACAAATTATGTGGGATCAAACAGCCGTGCAGTTCAAAAGAGAAATTGATTTGCCTAAAATTGCCTTTTCTAACAAAACCACATTGAGATTTGTAGAAACCGACTTAATGGTAGCTTTTCATGTTGTCTTGGGTTCTCAGCTCACCTATTATGGGTTGTTGCTTGAGTTCCTACATGAGGATCATTTCAAACAAAACAAACCAATCAAACCAATCACAGTTAAAATTGTCATGTAATCTCCACCCAGAGGTGGAAGTTAGCAGACTTTATATATTCTTCCCCGCAGAGATTGCTGGATTTACATCGATGAACAGTATTGTGAGTGATCTGATCGTCTATCAAGATGTATAAAGGCAATATTGAGATGCCACTTGATGTGACAGCAAAATAAAATACCCTCATATAATATGTGAGTCGAACATGAGAGAAAAAGAATATTATTCTGTTACCAATACAGACGTATACAAAACAGTTCAGATATAAACAGCATGTAATATTAACACTTTACATGCGGCAGTCGTCTGCAGACGACAGTTCCTAAATTTCACACAATGTACAAAAATGTCAACATTATTGAATTTCATCAACATATTTGGAATCCCCATGAGAAATGCTATCAAAACAAGTACAAACATGCCTATTATGGGTTCAGTAATCCTTGAGATAGACTTTAAAATTTGGGAAAGGTTTCTTAAAAATCTGTTTTGTATATTGTAAAACTAATAATAGCCGCGTGGAAAGTATTGAACCTCCACCTAAACTGAATACCCTTGATTGATTGAAATTTTTGTAAAGATTGATTGAACAATTTGTGTACAGCAAACCAAAGAAAAGTATATTACAGATTATTATTAAATATTCATTATCAAGTGTCAAAACTCAAGTTGGATTCTGTCAGCACCGCCTGACAAAATATTCTCCCAATGTGCATTACAAATTGTTTACAGATATATAAAGAGAAATTGATAGTTTTCTTGAAGGCATCTTGCATATCTATAATAGTCAGATGGTAAATTTGACAGTCTTCTGACACCTATGTCAATGGTTATTAGTTGATTATTGTTTTCCAATATGTCAGTGAGTTCATCGGTATAATATCTACTTCAAACGCAATTTAATGAAAGTTAAATGCAGGTGACAAAAATTAATGGTTTGATAATAGCCTATCAGTCAAACGAGGCATAGAACTTTGTACTACGCTAAGTTATCGACCTTAGCGCATTTAGATGTGTTTCACACGCTGACAGGTATGTGTGAATTAAAGGATAGTTTATCACACATTTGTCTATATTTTCCATAAAGATATTAATTGATTCACTTATTTAGTGAAAGATAATATATTACCTGCCTGTCTGATACCCATCTGCATTTTAATAAAAGGGAGATATTTCTGAGCTGATGGCACCACCTGTTGTTAATTGATTGGTATGTTCTCTCCTTGTATCACCTTTGGTAAACAGGTGCGTGACAGGGAGTGATAGCTGAGATGTCTGGAATGCCATGAGTCAGCCTAGAGGTGCCATCTACAGGTGTGAAGCATTTGTACATGATACTCTATATATTGCTGTGGGAGGTTACTATTGGAAACCAATAGTGGTTGATGTTGGCAACGTGGGGGTTTTCGGTCTGGTTTTCAGGCTCTCTCACCCTATTGATTCATGACGTAAGACACTCGTATACGGAATCTTTGTGTGGCATTCATTGGGTGTATTACGATAAATGGGGAAGATAAGGTGACTTTGAGATTACCTGTGACAAGCGAGACTCACTGGTACTAAGAAGTAGTAAGAGATCATTTAGACCCTTGGTATCTTTCTGAGGACCCAAAGCATAATGTACAGAGGTCTTATGGTTTATACAAAGATGAACACCTGAAAGCATGTTAAACAAAGAGATAGTTTGTCAAAAGGAGTTGATAATATAATCAGATTTTTCAACTGTTGTTGCCAATTGATGGTTTGTGCTAGTCTTGTATGCAACTTTAAGTTATATATAACTGCTTGTCAACACCATCAACGAATATGTCATTCAGTAAGATATTTGCTTATCATCGGTAGATAGCTATTGCCAGTTTTAGTTTGATATACACAGTTTCATTAGGTTTATTGTTATATGATTGTGTTATTAACATTTGGGTAACTGTAGCATTGATTTTTATTCACCTCAACATTGGATCATTCAGTTGTCCCACAACAGACAATGATCCCAAAAGAAAATAAGTTTTTATAGCATAATCACCTTATTTTCACACTCTGAAGCATTTGAAGGCAGTCTATTCACTATCGAAGTGATTATATAACCCCCTGGCAACTGGATCACGTTCCTTTTGGTGTGATGGTTCACGCCATAGACATTATGTGGCGATCATTTTGATCAGGGTTCAGTACACAAAAGCGTGAACCAGTTGATATAGTGATAATTGGATTACACGTAACACTTCCATGGTGAATTGGTGTGGGTAGTGCTGTTTAGCGCTTTTAAATAATACATTGTTACTGTAATTACCCTCATTCAGTACCCTTCTATTGTCCCGATTTGAGCCCTTCAGGACAGTCAATGCAGAATCACACATAATTCGCTTATCCTGATTTTTCACTTATTCAACCTATATGCTTGGTCCTATCGTGTCCGGATAACTGAGGTTGGACTGTATTATGTCACATACAGTCTACATCATGAAATATAGGCGACACCGTAACACCCCATGTGTTCCAGAAACACTTCTGCTAACACTTTTCACCTCAATCTTCCCATCTATTCACCCTATTGTCTGCATTTTTGTTTAGATTCCCTCGCTTAAATGTCAGCCAAAACAAAGAATACTTTAATAAACAAGGTTTTTATTCATACCGGGGATACAAATGCGTTGGTGTCTCATTCAACCAATTCAAAACTGCGGAGCAATAGCACGTACATGATTAATGATTATATCAAAAACGCTTAATAAATGAAAGGAAACACCAGTAATCCATTCTCTGAAAACATGCTGGTCTTAATTGACCCTGATGAAGCCAAATCTGAAAATAACCTTTGGCAAATATTTAGCAAATAGTGAGATCATGTACTAAATTTTGGTCACGTATGTTGCGAAAGGTGCCTAGGGCCGAGAGGCTAGTTGATTGTGAACCTCGCGTTCCAATATCTAATGATGGACTGATGATATACACTTTGAATGGGATAAAAGCAAGAGATTTAATTGAGTAAACAATTCCAAAATGATAGTATTCGCTTTGTATATGTGACCCGTCACACCAACATATACCTCTTGGAGTCTTTTATCCAATGTGTGATTTTAACATCATCAAAACATGCGAAATTCAAGCTTTAAATTGATACCTCATTATTGAAATTTAGCCTTAAGAATCAGGAAATATTCATTGATATTGAAGCTCTTTTAGCATTTACTTTTAATTTCGTTTTAATTTCCTTATATTTTTCAAGACATTTTACTAGAAACTAAAAAAACCAACAAGAGGTATGTTTTGTTGTGATGGGTAATGTTACGCCTGACCTTTGGTGTAACGCCCAAGTTCAATAACTTAACTACGCATAAGTGAGGTACTATACATTTGAACGCCAATTAACACATCGTACAAATCAGATTTACCATATTTAACTATAATTTTAATTCATCATCTCCGTCACTGACTTTCTTCAGATCCATTAACATATGGATGACCTATACAACAGGTCTCATTCACATAAACAATAATATTCACAAAGTTCAAATCAAATTATAATGTCACTTCAATTATGCCTCATTTGTTGTTGTAGATGGGTTTCCCATGAATGTAATAACCTCGACGAATAATCAATGGTGTTGTTATGTCCCCAGACAATTGAAAGTGTTATTGATATATATGACGTAATAATAACCAGTGCTTACCCATTTAGCAGAATTTAATGTTATCTTACTTAATCTGCGACATCGTTAGGGATTATTGGATTACATCTGTCATTTAATCAATATAGCGGTTGTTATATATTCTTGATGATCATTCAACGGTCGTAGCCAAGGTTTTTAATGCTTGGTTGATTTCCATGTCAACACCATCAGATTCATCGGATTACCCCACATTTGGTATGCATTAATAATCGGTGATACAACTGCTAATTATATCGGCAGCCATTAACCTCCATAAACAGTAACAAGCTGTAGCATCAGTAACAGCAATAACAGCCAACGCACTGAAACAATAAATTGAAACCAAAACCTTGCAAATAATATTTTGTATTTGCAAATAAAGCTATATCCATTTCGGATACAAGTCAAAATTGTTTCTATATATTAATAGACCAAATTCAACACACATCAATTCTTTTGATACCGTATTAAAACGGCGTGTCCAAAAGTAGATTTATAATTGACATTTCAACTGATGTACTCATGAAATCTTGGGGTATTATTTCCACCACGCAACATCGGTACAACATACACAAATGAAAGTTTACTTTTATAAATCACCAGCCATATTTATTTTGCGAGAGAAATCATGATCAAATGCTAATTCGCATAACGTCACATAATATTAGCAAGTTCATGAGTTCACTCCATACACAATACATTGTTATAAACATATATAATTTTGGGCGGGAAAAATCATGATTGTTATGCTAATTCGCATAAAGCCACACAATATCAAGAAGTCATGATTTCACCCTATTACACAACATTTATTTCATTCGGATAAAATTGTATTTACAAATATATTTACATTCAAGACATATTAATTGCATGCGGAAAGAAACCTACTATTATCCCATTTCAGCTCTATTCCAAAATATATTAAAAAGGAGTTTCATTTTGTTATATGTTTCTTTATCCAAAACTTCCTTGCTCATGATATAAAACAACGGATACAGACATTTTGTTTTCTTAATTTCTACGAAAACAATTAATGAAATTTCCGTAATTTTCACGGATGTAAATTTTGATATTTGAATTGCAAAGAATAACTTCATTTTATACCTTCAATGTAGTCAACTTGAATACACGGATTGGGAACATGTAATATCGTGAAATATAATTTAGACGTATTTTAAGGGACGTCAGCACGTACACGTCTATAGAAAAATAATACAATATTTATTTACACTTATTTACAAACTTACGTTAGATTCCCAAATGTGATGTCTCGTGTCTCCAGACATTCGTCGACATGATGGCACTACTTTCAGTTGTTCACCCTGGACGAAATTCTGTATGACTCGTCCATCCAACGGGGTGCTGATACCATAGCCGACGAAATTAATGATGCTAACTTTCACGTAATAACTTGATTGCCACACATTAGACCAATCGATGGGTTTGCAAACACGCAAACTTACCCATGAAACAAAATATACCAGGCTCACAATGACCGCAAGATTACCCTGATAAAGATGTCGGTTTTTAGGAAGCAACCAAAATATATAGTTATCTCCAAGACATCGCATAAGGGAATGATTTTTGTTGACAACGCGATCACAATAATCCTTCGTAAAGCGCGGGAGAAATTAGTCACGCTTATACAACCTAACGCACCTGTTTATATGAACGCCATCTAGCGACCATCGCGCCAGATAGTGTAATATCAAAGCATACTAGAAATACATTACTAAATCAAGCGTTAAAGCCAAGCTCTACGTAACAGGTAACATGTAGTTGTTTTGATCACAAAATATTCCTACTCCCAAGGTTGGCAAATGTCTTCTCTCTTTGTGGCAAGGTGAAGGTTGTTGCTTATATACCTGTTCTGAAATTATAGTTTAGTCAGATCCAAATTGGCAAGGCATATGCATTTTTGTCTCTCCACGCTTACACGCACGATTTTGGCATACACAGAGGGCCTTGTCACGGCTGTTTGATCGCGTGTAAATTGTCCGATTTATAAGCGCATCTACAACAACAGAGGGCAGCAGATATTTCTGTAAAACCCTAATCGATATATCGGTAAAGCTTCCCGTGCCGCTGCGTAACCAAGGATTATAGATAAAAGGGATATGCACCAGTTAGGACGGGGGGACTTTTAAAAACATTTTATCATTGCTAGATCCATTTTATTATGTTCTTTGTTCATTTATTCAGTGTTTAGCTATTTATTTGTTTACGGTGGATATTCATACAAGCCCAATTTTACTATTAAATGGTTCTAATTAATTGTTTAGGTTTAAAAACTGGCTAAAATTCATCATTGTTATCATATTTTTTTTAAAATAATGATGCGCTTTCAGATTTTGAGTTACATATTAAATATTATTATATAAATAAATCGGGGAAACGGAAACATATTTGACGACTAATATTTCTCTCGCGTTGAAATGGTAGGGATAACCGATATTCCAGCTCCGGCCTAGGCCAAATCCAGAATTGTGCTCATATTATTTTTATTTGGATGCGATATCAAATTTGTAGTTACGTATAACATTATTATGACGAATCGGTGAAAAGGAAACATATTTGCCGGCTAAAATTTCTCTCGCGTTGAAATGGTAGGGATAACCGATATTCCAGCTCCGGCCTAGGCCAAATCCAGAATTGTGCTCATATTATTTTTATTTGGATGCGATATCAAATTTGCCTTTTTAGCCTAGAACGCTGTGAAAAAGAGTTTTTTTCCGTCAAATATATCGCGGATTCATTGGTTCGATAAAAAAACACATTATACGTAACTCAAAATGTGATATAATATCCCAAAAAGCAAATCGGGGGACACATTTTAGGAAATTCAGCCTTTTTAGCCTAGAACACTGTGAAAAAAAGAGTTTTTTCGTTGCGGTTTCAACGCAAACGTGTTTTATTCGGTCAAATGTGTCGCGGATTGATTCGTTCGATAAAAAACATACGTAACTCAAAATGTGATATAATATCCCAAAAAGCAAATAGGGGGCACATTTTAGGAAATTCAGCCTTTTTAGCCTAGAACGCTGTGAAAAAGAGTTTTATCGTTGCGGTTTCAACGCAAATGTGTTTTATTCTGTCAAATGTGTCGTGGATTGATTGGTTCGATAAAAAAACATACCTAACTCAAAATGTGATATAATATCCTAAAAAGCAAATCGGGGGGCACATTTTAGGAAATTTAGCCTTTTTAGCCTAGAACGCTGTGAAAAAAGAGTTTTTCGTTAGCGGTTTCAACGCAAACATGTTTTATTCCGTCAAATGGTCGCGGATTGATTGGTTCGATAAAAAACATTATATGTAACTCAAAATGTGATATAATATCCCAAAAAGCAAATCGGGGGGGGGGGGGGGGCACATTTTAGGAAATTCAGCCTTTTCAGCCTAGAACGCTGTGAAAAAGGGTTTTATCGTTGCGGTTTCAACGCAAACGTAGTTTATTTTGTCAAATGTGTCGCGGATTGATTGGTTCGATAAAAAAACCATACGTAACTCAAAATGTGATATAATATCCTAAAAGCAAATCGGGGGGCACATTTTAGGAAATTCAGCCTTTTTAGCCTAGAACGCTGTGAAAAAGAGTTTAATCGTTGCGGTTTCAACGCAAACATGTTTTATTCTGTCAAATGTGTCGCGGATTGATTGGTTCGATAAAAAAACATACGTAACTCAAAATGTGATATAATATCCTAAAAAGCAAATCGGGGGGGCACATTTTAGGAAATTCAGCCTTTTTAGCCTAGAACGCTGTGAAAAAGAGTTTAATCGTTGCGGTTTCAACGCAAACATGTTTTATTCTGTCAAATGTGTCGCGGATTGATTGGTTCGATAAAAAAACATACGTAACTCAAAATGTGATATAATATCCTAAAAAGCAAATCGGGGGCACATTTTAGGAAATTCAGCCTTTTTTGCCTAGAATGCTGTGAAAAAAGATTTTTTTCGTTGCGATTTCAATGCAAACATGTTTTATTCCATCAAATGTGTCGCGGATTGATTGGTTTGATAAAAAACATTATATGTAACTCAAAATGTGATATAATATCCTAAAAGCAAATCGGGGGCACATTTTAGGAAATTCAGCCTTTTTAGCCTAGAACGCTGTGAAAAAGAGTTTTATCGTTGCGGTTTCAACGCAAACGTGTTTTATTCTGTCAAATGTGTCGCGGATTGATTGGTTCGATAAAAAACATTATACGTAACTCAAAATGTGATATAATATCCAAAAATGCAAATCGGAGGTGGGGGGGGGGGGGGGGGGCACATTTCAAGCCATTTAGTCTGATTTGATTTGATTTGATTTGATTATTGTCTTCTTCAATTTTTTATAAAATTCCCAAACAATGCACATACTGACATGGCATACCAGTGATAACGGATTACACAAGGGGTATAATAAAACGAGTGCTGGGTTGGTTGCTAAGCCTTAATACCCTGGTTACGCCGCCAGTGTAGCGTGTAAAATACCGGCGTCCATTTTGTGAACCTAAAATGACCAAAGACAAATACGATGAAAGTATATTATGCACAGGATTTTTATGTATTTATTGTTTGATTAACGATAAATTCTGTGTGGCCAATTTCAATAAGAGACAAGCAAAGCGACAAAATTAGTGTTGTTCAGTAACTCTCATTGAAAAATACACACTGCGTGTGTTGACTATGGGTAACGGCGGCGACTGTGCTTATGAAAATTGTGGTTTAACGATGACATGATAATGTTAAAACATACAACGAAATGTTTGATGCCCGTTTCCAAAAATGAAAATATATTATGCACAAGATTTTTTTATATTAAGTGTGTGAATAACAAAAACTTCTGTGTGGCCAATTTTCAATGAGAGATAAGCAAAGTGAAAAAATCAGTGTGGTTTTTTGATTAAATTTGATACGCCATGCAGGACGCACATTGAGCTATGGATGGCGTACCGTGTACATGCACTAACTGGATTGGCGTGTATAATCGAACTATCGAAAATGTTAAGATGACGTCATAATAAATCGGACTGTCAAACAGCCGTGTTGTTGCGTCATGCGAGCCATGTACACCCCACTCTTCTG